>JAKSZT010053766.1:3157677-3491238 GCA_026826555.1 Tolypeutes matacus | reverse complement strand
ATAGATAGATAGATAGATAGATAGATAGATAGATAGATAGATAGATAAAATGGCATATCTAACTCATAAATTAATTGATAGTCACAGCATTTCATATTGGTGTATTTGAACAATTTCTGCATAATAAGAATAGGTGAGTGATTTTACCTGTTCTACCTCTACATACAAAGCTCTGATGAAAATATTTAAATTTCTTTTTGCAAAACCCAAACCAAAAAAGACTCTCAAAACAAAACACAGGATACAATATCATCAAAGCAAAATCCATTAATCTAAAACAATATAGTTAATTATTGTATATACTAATATATATTTAAGACACATGCCTTTCCTTCAGCTTTTAGACATTTGGCATCTTAATGTTATCTCTGGATCAGATACCAGGAAGCACTGTGTGTGGGGAAGAAAAAAAAAATCAAGGTCTAACACTAGTGGAGCAAATTTCAGATGATATTAGCTAGAGAAATATTAAGGTATACAAAGAAATGAGAAAGAAAAAAAAGGATTGCAAGTCGTGATGGCAAGCATAGGGTACTTAACAAAAACATGCAATTCTCTTTGAAATATCTTTAAATATTGTCAAGTACAAAATTCAGCAATAGAAGCAACTAGAATTTTGCATTTGAGAATAAAAAAATACAAGTTTACTTCAAGGGCAAGAGAAGGCAAAACTCCAACTTACTGAAGGATATTACCCACTATAGATATGCACTCAAATAAGATTCATCACTGAAATAAGCTATGTTCTACTAGATTCAAGTACTAAGAGTTCTGTCATTATTTTGAAGTTATTTTTCCTAAAACAAAAATAGTTTTTCTAGTAAGCTCTGATATTACATTGAAGGGAAAATTACGCTAGTAAATAAAAAGTTAAAATTTGTTTTGTGAGCAATTTGACAATCTATAAAAAATATCTCAAAATAAAGACAAAATTTTAACACAGAAAGAAATGAAAATTTTCACTTACAAGCAACCCATCCATTTTGTTTTACCAAATGAACACAATTTAAAAGCACAAATAGAATACATTTTGGGGCAACAGTTCATAGCAAATGTGGCAAAATATAAAATTTGGTGGTATCCAAAAGAGAAAGGATATGCTAAATTTCTATGCATTGCTTTTTTTTTTTTTTTTTTTTTTTTAGGCAGAACTTACATTTATTATGTCTGCAGACAGGAGCCAGGGTCAATCTAAAATGAATCAGACCTGACTCCTCATGCTGTGGTTTTACTCTTGTTTAAATACCTAAGTTACTACTTAGCATTTGCTTTGATTGTGTAGCTTTTATGCATATGAATGAACACATATAGATAGTAATATAATTGTATGATTAGGATGTTCAGGAAATCATGCTTGCACATACATTGCATGATTTAAAAAGGGGCAGATAATTCCAACCTTGGGTTAGAATTTTACTATGTTAATTAAACAAGTTCAAGTGAGGACAGGAAGGAGCCTCCTCTGCACAAGTCGGGTCAACCAGTTGAAACTGGTTTTCAAACTTCTTTGCTTCAATTTTAACTGTCCTGTAAGTGTGAAAGTATTCCAAAATGAAAAGTTAGAAAAAGAAATGTAGTATATTAACTACCAACCATAATGGGATAATGACACTAGTTGTGCCTAAAAAAGTTAAGACACACTTGGAAAAAGAAAAAAAATAGTCTACAAGTCAAATTCCTCATGATTTTCCTTAAACATCAAATAGTTTCATCTAGATGTTTTAATGGAGTAAAAGCTAATCTAATAGAAAATCAGGTTTATTAATATTCAGTAGAAATGTACTTTTTCATATATATATGCTTTATTGGTTTACTATATCTAAAGTATGATTTTGATAACATCTCAAGCTAATTCTTGTTCCTGGAAAAATATATCCCTAAAGATATGTCATACAATTTGGAAATTCTTATTTGATTCATTCAAAACGATCTAAAATAATGACATAAAACTCAAAGGTTAAAGTCAAAGGCTAAATCTAATCAAAGAATGTAGACCTGATCTGACAGCAGTTCATACAGCAAAAATCTCACAAGTGTATATAATGTAAGTTAATAAAAATGATTTCTGAAAAGAAGCAAATATAAGCTGATGTTTCATTAATAGAAATACAGTTTCAGATTTAAAAAAAAAAAAAAAACATCATTAAAGAACTACACACAGGTTATATCGCACTTAGAGCATCATATATTTTTTGGCATTACATTTTAACACCATCATCTATAAACTACAAAACACCTGGAGGAAACAAATTATGTTCCTGTGAATAACAAATGATGGTACAGAGAAATTCAGACTGGATGAAAAAAGAAGACACAAAGACAGGAAACACCTTGTCTCTGTAGTCCTAATGCTCATTCTACATTTTATTTGAATGATACCCCCGAGTTGTATAATTGTGTGCAGTACCTAGCAAACAGCACAAACACCCAATAAAAAAGGAATATAAAGATTATCAAAGAGCAGTGCTTATCAACCCTGGATGTACGTTAGAATCACAAGGGTTGGGATCTTAATACCAATGCCACTCACAGTATTTTTAAAAAGCTTCCGAGGTGAGACTAAAGTGAAAACAAGTAAAGAGCAATAAACAAAATTTATTTTTCAAGTGTTCTACAGAGCAGAATTAGTTCTAAAGCAAAATAAATAAATAAATAAAATCCACCTTTAAAAATAAAACATGCTGACTCAAAGACCATCTATATCAGAACTGCCTGGTGGTGTTTTTTTAAAATTTTGTATTCTTGAGACTCACCCTCAGACATACAGTATAGATATTAAGAGGTCCAGAAATCTGCATTTTTAACAATTTAAACACACTAAAATCTGTTTAAGTTATGTGAGACAGATCATCTTTCACAGACATTTATCAAGAACAAAAAAACCTTTTCCTAAGGGAGATTCAGACATGTTTTAAGTGTCTGAAAGAGTACTTGAACTGACTAAAAGAAAATATGGCAAAGAACAACTTTATTAAACAAGTTAAATCTAAGGAATTGTATGAAACAGTGATTCCTCATATAGAAGGATACAACTTTGGAAAAAGTACAATTAGAAATAACCACTTTTGAGGGTGTGGGACAACAGACAGGTAGTTTTATATAATACTTGTGGGAATGTTGAGTTAGAGCACACAAATATATTTGGTAATATATTTCAAAATGACAAATGTATACATCTTTGACCTGCACTTCAACTTGTAGGAATGCACATTATAAATATTCTCCTACATGTGAACACAAAAGTAAAAGGTCATTCACTATAGCATTCTGGTAGCTGCAAAACATTACAAACCATCTAAATGTTCACCAACCTTGAAGTGGCTAAATAAATTATGTTACATTCATACAAAGAAATATAATACAGCCATTAAGAATAATAAGGAAATTCTTTATATACTCATATGGAAAGATTTCCAAGATATACTGTAATAAAAAAAAATAAGATGCAGAAAAATATGAATTTTATAATCCCATTCATGTTAAAAAAAAAAAAAAAGTATGCACTTAACTTCTATAAGCATAAACCATTTCTGTAAAGAAAAACAAGAAACTGGCATCACTGGAAAATTCTACAGAGCTAAAATGGGTGCCAGGGATGTTAAGATGCAAGGGAGATTTTTCACTGAATACTCCTTTGAATCTCTTGATTCTGAATCAGGCAATGTATTTGCTACTCAAATAAAATAAGCTTAATATTCAAAAAACTAAACAAATAATAATTATTTCCTTTTTTATAGTTTATTTAAAAGCCAAAACTGGCAGGAAAATACAGTACTTTGTATGCATATGGAATAAAAAACAATCACTTACAGGAGAAATATATAGTAAAAGAAGAAAAAAGAAAAAAAAACAAGAGAAATAGGACAATCTAAAAACTAATGCCCAGATGAGGTCCTAAAGCTTGCTCATACAACTGTTACCAAAAATAAACAGCAAGCAAAAGAAAAGTAGAGTGATCACAGTTGTAAATAGTTTCATAAAAGTAACTGAAGATTTGAAACACCAAGGCTTTGTGAAAACTTTAAAAATTAGCCCCAAAATAGTTTCTCAATGAGAAAACATTCAAACGTAAATCTGGCATTATGTAATGCTCTCAGTCAAAGAAAGAGGTAAATTATTAATCTACATTTACCTTGTGTTTTAGTTACTTCCAACTTACTTGACAAATCAAAAAGATCCAGGTCATAACCAAATGTATAAAAAAGGAATAGGGTAGGAAAGACCCAAAACAGGCATTTAACTTTTTCTTTTCTCAAGAAGAAATATATATATAACCTTTCAGATTTGAAAAGTTCAAGGAAGTATCTTCTCCCAAAAGAAGGGAAAAAATGGAATACTGTGCAAACAAAAGCTTAAGTTAGATGAAATACATATAATTGGCTAATTTAAAATATTAAAAAAAGATTATAAAAATAACATACTGAGTTTGATCACAAGTTATCATGAAATGTACATCCCCAAAAAAGCAGTTGGATCTGTATTTTGATCTTAAAGCTTCATGAACGCAAAAAAAAACAAAACAACTTTACACCGGTAAATAAAACACAGTGAATTTATTTTACAGTGAAAAGAAGCCAGGAGGTATAGAAAAGTTCACTCACCAACAAGTATACTGCTGATATAAACTGGCTGTATAAAATGACTCAGTAATGCTCCCTGTACACCAAGCACTTCCCATCTTGTCAATTTGTCACTTGAGGACATACTGCTTACTCTATTAACAACGTCAGCAGGACAGTGAATAGTCAGATAAATTTTGCCTTCAACAGCCACATGGAGACTCAGTTCTTCATTAGCTTCAAATGCAGATATAGAATGTGGATTAAGACGTCTAGAGAACAAAAAGATTTTCTTCCTTTTAAAATCAAAATCATCAAAGTAAAATCTACATGAACCTAAGAATTGTACTCTAAAATGTCCAACTTTTCAGGACATACTTAATTCCAGAAACAGATGCAAACACAAATCAAGGAAGGAATGGGGTGACATGATTCCACAAGATAAATAACAGAGAGAAAGTAAGTATAATACATTTAGAGCTACCATCACAGATAATTTTAATATTATCATCATTCTCTATGTCCCCCCCCCTTTTTTTTTACATTTATTTTATTTTTTAACTTTGTTTTTAAAGAAGTTTTAAATTACAGAAAAGATACATCGAAAATATGGGGGATTCCCATATACCCCACCCCCTCCCCATCTCACATTTTCTCCTATTAACAACATCTTTCACTACTGTGGTACATTCTTTACAAATGATCAACAAATATTGAAGCATTGCTACTAACCATGGTCTATAATTAAGAAACTAAGTTTTGTCCCCATCATAATTTGTGAGTTCCTTCTTTCCTCTGAATGAAAAAGATTTTAGAAACTACAAAATGAAGGAATGAAAAAATGAAAACTGCAAAACTGACAGCTTTTATTTAAGAACTGTCCTCAATAAAAAATGTTAAAACAATAAAATCTGAAATTATTTTTCTTAAGTTTCTCCCCAGGGAACACTCACTGCCTTTGCCTTCAAAGGTGTTACTGGAAGGATTTTTACCAAAATATTAACTGTGGTTATCTCTGGATGGTTGGATTTGATGTAAACTTTACTTTCTTTTCTCTGCTTGCCTGTCTTATTTAAATTTTATGCTATCTCATTCTACCCATTCATCAGGATAATGAAGGTTTGCCCACAGTTTGCTCCCCAAAAAACAGAACTCCATTTTTTTTTTACTGCTGTTTTTTGTATATGAATAGAGCATAAATCCATACTTTCTTAAGATTTATGAAGTCTTAAAAGTAAAAAAAGAGTTCAGGATTTCCAGTATTATAGAAAAGAAAATGGTGATGTGTGTGGAATTTTTAAGTAGTAGTAACAGACCAGGTTGGATGGAAGGGAAGGAGAAAGTTTCACAACTCAGGCTGGAGGAAGAATATGGATAAATTTGAGTTTCCTTGTTCTGTTTTTTTTTGTAGGGATTCAGAATATATGGCATGGCCATCCCAGTTGCTTTTAAAATTACTTCCATAATACTTACAATTGTGACTTAATCTGGGCCGATCCTTTAGGCAACTGGTTCATATAGAGATAAATGTTGATATTCTGTTTGAGAGTTAGTAGATTAGAAGCTGGTTCTGTACAAAATATTGATTTTTCCATCATAGCAGGATTTTTGCTGTAGAAGAGTAGAAGTTGTCTATAAAAGTACCTAAAATGGTTAAGAGTTACAAATTTTTCCAGTGATAAATGATAAAATTTATAAATGATGTATCTTAATGAGCATTATGTCATACATGTCATGAGTAATGTTCCTGTATGTCAAAATTTCCTAAAATAATCTAATGAAATCTTAAATGAATCATAAATGAAAAATTAAGCCCCTAAAGAATTCCTTAACTGAGGCCCAGTCTGCTTTGTGACCTGATTTAAAAGTACCATTCCACACCCATTTCAATGAGTCCTCAACTATAATATCCTGCAAATGCACAGTTACACAATCAGTTTCCCAAATAAAAGAGCCAACATTTTTTGCCTTGCTTCTATGGCCCCTTCCCTGTCAAAATCAACCAAACAACTATGGTTTCTGCTCCTTAATGGTTTTGAAGAGAAAAACCTGATTGTTATATTAAGAAGAGAAGCAATTCTCCTAAGAGACTAAAACTAATCATTATCGGTGTACAAATATGATTTTAGTATATTCAATCCTATCATCAGAAGTATGTAATAAAAAATAAGCATTGGGACTGAATAATACCATGAAGCCAGAGGTGAATGAGAATTGTGGTAGATAGTACAAATGAAAGAATGTCCTTCTGTGAACTAGAACAGATGTACGTCACTATTGCAGGGTGGTGGGAATATAGAGAAGCATAAGAAAAATACAATTAATGTAACCTATGGACTATAGTTTACAGCAATTCTGTAATATCCTTGCATCAATGCCCAAGATCTATTGTTTTAATAATAGGGGAGTATGGAAAAAATATGCCAAATGTAAGATAGGGACCATAGTTAGTGATAATAGTCTGATGATATTATCTCATAGATTTCTTCTTTAGAAAAATGTCTGTCTTTTCCCCATTTTTAATTGAATTGCTTGTTGTTTTATTGTTGAGTGGTATGATTTCTTTATATAACATGGAGATCAAACCCTTATCAGAGACGAGGTTTCCAAAAATTTTCTGCGACTTAGTAGGGTGCCTTTTCACCTTCTTAACAAAGTCATTTGAAGCACAAAAGTGTTTAATTTTGAGGAGGTCACATTTATCTATTTTTTTCTTTCATTGCTCATGCTTTGGGGGTAAGGTTTAAGAAACCACCACCTACATAAGATATTGTAGATGTTTTCCTACATTTTCTTTTCATTATGACTCGAGCTTTTATATTTAGGTCCTTGATCCATTTTGAGTTAGTTTTTGTATAGGGTATGAGATAGGGGTCCTCTTTCTTTCTTTTAGCTATGGTTAGCCAGTTCTCTCAGCACGATTTGTTGAACAGACTGTTCTGACCCAGCTGGATGGGTTTAAGGACCTTTTCAAAAATCACTTGACCATAGTTCTGAATGTCTATTTCTGCATTCTCAATTTGGTTCCATTGGTCAATATGTCTATCCTTATGTGAATGTCTATTTCTGAATTCTCAATTCGGTTCCATTGGTTAGTATGTCTATCCTTATGGCACTACCATGCTGTTTTCACATTTTTACAATCTGCATATTAAGCTAATATGCTTTAAAGTCGGGAAGAGTCCTCCAAATTTTTTTTTTTTTTTTAAAGACATTTTTAGCTATTCAGGACCTCTTACCCTTCCAAATAAATTTGATAATTGGCTTTTCATTTCTGTAAAAAAAAAAAAAAAAGGCTGCTGGAATTATTGGAATTGCGTTGAACCTGGAAATCAGTTTTGGTAGAACTGACATCTTAACAATATTTAGTCTTCCAATCCTTGAACACGGAATGTCCTTCCATTTAATTAGTTCTTCTTTGGTTTCTTTTAGCAATGTTTTGTAGTTTTCTGAATACAGGTCCTTTATGTCCTTAGTTAAGTTTACTCCTAAATATTTGATTCTTTTAGTCACTATCGTAAATGAAGTTTTTTTCTGATTTCCTCCTCAGATTGCTCACTGGTAGTGTATAAAAATGCTACTGATTTTTGTGTATTAATCTTGTATCTCACCACTTCGCTGAACTCATCTATTAGTTCTAGTAGCTTTATTGCGGGTTTTTTAAGACTTTTCTAGGTATAGGAGCATATCATCAGTGTATAGCAAATGTTTTACTGCTTCCTTTCCTATTTGGGTGTCTTTTATTTCTTTTTCTTGCCTAACTGCACCAGCTAGAACTTCTAGCACAATATAAATAACAGTGGTGATAGTGGGAATCTGTGTCTTGTTCCCGATCTCAGGAGGAAAGCTTTCAGTCTTTCACCATTGAGTACAATGTTAGCTGTGGGTTTTTTCATATATGTGCTTTACCAAAATGGGAATGTTTCCTTCTATTCCTATCTTTCGAAGTGTTTTTTTATCAAGAAAAATGCCACATTTTGTCAAACACCTATTCTGTATCAATTGAGATGATCATGTGGTATATTACACTAATCAATTGTCTTGTGTTGAACCATGATTGCATACCTGGGATGAAACCCACTTAATCATGGTGTATAGTTCTTTTGATTTGCTTTTGGATTTGGTTACTAAGTATTTTGTTGAGAATTTTTGCATCTATATGTATTAGAGATATTGATCTGTAATTTTCTTTTTTTATAGTATCTTTTTCTGGCTCTGGTATTAGGGTGATGCTGGCTTCATAGAATGAGTTTGGTAGCATTCCCTCCTGTTGAATTTTTTGGAACAGTTTGAGCAAGACTGGTATTAGATCTTCTTTGAATGATTGGTAGAAATCACCGATGAAGCCATCTGGTCCTGGCCTTTCAATTTGAGAGGTTTTTGATGACTGTTTTAATCTCGTTACTTGTGATTGGCTTGTCAAGGTCTACTATTTCTTCTAGGGTCAGTGCAGGTTGTTCTTGTGTTTCTAGGAATTAATCCATTTTGTCAACATTGTACAGTTTGTTGGCATACAGTTATTCAGAATATCCGCTTATGATCTCTCTTATTTCTACAGGATCAGTGGTAATATCCCCTTTCTCATTTCTGATTTTATTTGCATCTTCTTTTTCTCTTTGTCAGTCTAGCCAAATAAGGGTTTGTCAATTTTGTTGATCATCTCTAAGAAACAGCTTTTGGGTTTGTTAATTCTTTTATTTTGCTCTTAATTTCATTTATTTTTGCTCTAATCCTTATTCCTTTCTTTTGGCTTGGTTTGGGATAAGTTTGCTGGTTTTTTTTTTTTTCCTAGTTCCTCCAGGTGTGCAGTTAGGTCTTTGATTTTTAGCTCTTTCTTCTTTTTTAATGTAAGCACTGAGGGCTATAGCACTACCCTTACTGTATCCCGTAGGTTTTGACATGTTGTGTTCTCGTTTCATTTGTCTCAAGATATTTACTGATTTCTCATGCAATTTCTTCTTTGACCCACTGATTATTTAAGAGTGTGTGGCTTAATCTCCATATATTTGTGGATTTTCCCTTTTTCTCGCCTGTTATTGATTTCCAGCTTTATTCCATTATAATCTGAGAAAGTGCTTTCTATAAATTTCAATCTTTTTAAATTTATTGAGACCTGTCTTGTGACCCAATTTATGGTCTGTCTTGGAAAAGAATCCATGAGCACAAGTTTATATATCCTGATGTTCTGGAGTATAATACTCTATAAATGTCTGTTAGATCTAACTCATTTATCATATTATTCTATCTGTTTCCTAATTTATCTTCTGTTCAGATGTTCTACCCAATGCTGACAGTGGTGTATTGAAGTCTCCAACTATTACTGTAGAGACATCTATTTCTCCCTTCAGTTTTGCCAGTGTGTGTCTCATGTATTTTGGGGCACCTAGGTCAGGTGCATAAATATTACAGATACTTCTTTTTGCTGAGTTGCCCCTTTTATTTATAATGGCTAAATTTTATATATATATATATAATTACATATATATGTTTAAAAATTACCTTCATCTCTCATAACAGTTTTGCATTTAATATCTATTTTGTCTGAAATTAGTATCACTATTCCAGATATTTTTTGGTTACTAATTGTGTGGAATATCTTTTTTCCAATCTTTCTTTCACTTTCAGCCTGACTGTGTTCTTGCATCTAAGGTGCATCTCTTGTACAGCATTTGCATTGCTCATATTTTTTATCCATTCTGTCAGTCTATGTCTTTTTTGGGAAGTTCAATCTATTAATGTTCGATGTTATTACTGTAAAAGCCTTACTTACTTCATCCATTTTATCATTTGACTTTCCATTACCATATCTTACTACTGTCTGTCTTTTCACACTTTTAGTTACCCTTATTAATTATCTACATTTCTACACTCTTCTCCAAGCCTCTCACCCTTGTCTTTTTCTTTCAGGCTGCAGCACTATCTTTAGTTTCTCTTGTAAATTCGATCTTTTGGTAACAAACTCTCTCAGCTTTTGTTTGTCTATGGAAACTTTAAACTCAACCTCATTTTTTGAAGGACAGTTTTGCCAGATAAAGAATTTTTGGCTGGAAGTTTTTCTCTTTCAGAAACTTAAATATATCATACCATCACTGCCTTCTCACCTACATGGTTTCTGATGAGATTGGCGACTTAGTCTTATTGAGCTTCCCCTGCTTTCCTCTTACTGCCTTCAAAATCTTCTCTTTATCTCTAATATTTGACATTCTGAGTAGCAGGTGTCTCGGAGTAGGTCTATTCGGATTTAATGTTTTGAGTGTGTTGTCTTTCCTCGACATTGATATTTCTTTCATAATGGCTGGGGAGTATTTGGTCATTATTTCCTCAAATATTTTTTCTGCCCCTTTTCTGTTCTCTTCTCCTTCTGGGATACCTATAATTCTTATGTTTGTGTGTTTTGTGTTGTCATTCAATTCCCTAAGACCCTGTTCCATTTTTTCCATTCTTTTCTTTCTGTTCTCTAGTCTTTTCTAGTTCAGAGGTTCTGTCCTCCATTTCATTTATTCTATCCTCAACCAATTCAAAACTATTATATGCCTCTAACATATTTTTAATACTCTCACTAATTATGTCTTTCATTCCCATAAGCCATTACCCTTTCTTTGCAGGCTTTCAAATTGTTCTTTATGCTCACCCATTGTCTTCTTAATATCTTTTATCTCTTTAGCTATATTTTCCTTCAACTACTTGAACTGATTTAGGAGATTAGTGTGAACATCACTGATTAGTTGTCGTAAATCCTGTGCCTCCTTGGGATTTTTTATTTGATACTTTGGTTGGGCCATATCTTCCTCATTTTTAGTATGGCTTGTAATTTTTTGCTGATGTCCAGGCATCTGATTATGTTGGTGAATTTACTCTGTTGGTCAATTTCTCTCTCTTGCCTAGTGGTTTTGCTTCACAGCTCTTCTTTGATTTTTGATTCAACTTATTCTAAATGTTTAAGACTGTCCAGCTAAAGTTATCGAAACAGGTAAAGGGACCCTCTAATGGAGCACAGACCAGATCCAAGAGTGCCTGGGCATGAGAGACTCCAAAAAGCTTTTTGCTTCCTGCAGTTTCCCAGCCTGTCAGCAGACGGTAAATCTTTCCACAGATTTGGCTTTCAATCTCCACTCACAGGTGATTCTGGTGTGGCCAGAGTCAAGATTTAGAACAGGCTCTGCCGGCCAAACTCACCAAAGAGAAGCCACTCTGCACCCTCTGTAGTACCCTCGCCTTCTCCCAGGAGAGAGAAAGATGTCCATCTCATTTTGTGGCAGTGAGCCATGGGTTTTACCCAGGCTGTTTGCCTTGAGGCAAACCTGTTAAATTCTTGGTTTTTGCTTCAGCCTCGTCATCTCTCTGTCCTTCTCCCTCCTGGATGATACACAGCACTCTCCTGGCCTGCAGACCCCCAAAGCAGCCTCAGACAGTTTTCTGCCTTTCCTCCATTGTTTTTGTAAGAGAGTTGAGCCCTACCAGAAGTCTCCCCAATAACTTTTAAAATTATAGGACCATTTCCTTATTATTAGAGACACATACTAAAGTATTTCATATTTCTAAATTTATTTAAACTACTCCAGTAAAGAAAACAATCACCACAAACAGGATGCACAGATTAAACAAGAACCTCAAAATGTTAATTGTTGAAGCTGAATGGTGCGATTCATTATCCTATTCTCATTTCTTTTGTGTATGCTTGAAAATTTCCATAATAAAAAGTTTTTATAAAGTAAGCTCAATGGCTTAAGAGAACCAAAAACTAGGAGATATTATGGAGGTAACATTTATTTCCCACTTCACATGTTTCATGTGAAAAAGCTTCCAAAGACAAAGAGTCCTGGCCTTTCTCCCACTGCTGATGGAGTTTTAAAAAAGACTAGGCATTTTCTACCTCAGCCCCTTTCTTTCTCTCTTGTTGATAACTGCCAGTTGAAGAATACTTTACACAGATCTCGTGAGAAGAAACTTGTCAGTTTCTGGTGCTGCCTTTGGATAAGTATGTCTAATTCAGGACTGAACCCTTTCCAAGTCTACTTGGTCCAGATCTAAAGCTATACTCTTCAATTGCTTTAATCAATAATGAAGATGGTATTTTTATCTTAAAAAAGGATTGTAGTACTCTTAAATGAGGTCTAAAGGTATTATTAATAATGGGAGCCACTAAAATCCACAAACAAGACACTTTATTGCAGCTACTATAAGGTTTCCCAAAGTGACATGGAAATGATCAGATCACTGATTAAGTAAACACTGTAACATCCTTGACTAAATGAGCAGTAAAATTCCATTTGTAAATAAAGATATTTGTATGTGGTTACCTTGGGCTAAGAGTATTAATATATGATGACATGTAAACATATTTGTTACCTTACCTAAGGAGAGACCTTCTTGCTGTAACAACAGCATGAGTGTCGTGCAACACTCTTCCATTTGGCTTAATGCACTGGCTGTAATTGTATTCACCTGTGCCTATAGCTACAACTTCATGCTGTCCAGCTTAAAGAAAAAGGTAAACAGAAGTAGGTTACTTTGACCTCCTTCTTCCACCATCCCACCATTTTTCAGTTAGTACAATACCTGACCAAAAAGATAGAAAAAAATAATTCTATGATTTCAAACTAGAGTTTTAGAGCCTACTAAGAAACAGAAATATTTAAAGTACTTCAGGAATATCTCAATTAACTAAGTAAATGTCTTACAATACTTCATCTAAATTTTTACAATCAGTAGATTCAACAAAATATATCTTGGCTTTTATATATTATGCATTTAATTCTTCCATATTTATATTTATGTGACTGGCTAAAAGACTTTATTTGCCATTACTTCTGTCTTGACCAAACTGTCTTTATATAATGCCTCTATTTTTCTTCTCAATCTACTTGAATGCTTTATGAACCAAATTTGTTCCTTCCTCTGCAATACTGAAACTGCTTTTCTGAAGAAACAAGAACCTTATGCTTTTTTCAGCGGCTTTGTTCCATCTTTTTTTTTTTTTTTTTTTTGCTATGCCCCATTTGATAATTCCTTGAATCCCTATGTTCAGAAGATATCTATTTCAAATATGCAGTCTTTTCTCCTCACATACCCTAACTATAAGGCTTTCTATAGCCCTGTTGCTAGCTCATTGCTCTTTTTTCTCTAAATATTTGAGTATCTTGCTCATTTTTCTACTTTAGTGTTCATGACGTCAGAAAATTTTCTAGTTCTACTCTTTCAAAGTTCTGCTTCACATCTGCAACTATCTAAAGGACTTTAACTAGCTCAACAAACATTTTTGAGATCCTACCAAGTACCAGCCACTGAAATAAACGCTGGGAATAAAACAGTGAGTAAGACATGCCACAGGAAGTTTTTGGTTCCGTGTAATATTTTGGGTAATCTAAGCACCTCTTAAAATATATGTGTATATATATATATAAATAACATTTTTGTAAGCAAATACACATATATGCATATATATTTATATATCATTTTGCAAATGTTTGTATGTATTGTGAGAATTTTGATTTTTACCCACAATAAAAATAAATAAAAAATTAAAAAAAAAAAAAAAGATATTAACCTAAAAATAAATAAATAAATAATAAAAAATAAAAAAAATAAACAAACCACAAATTTTTAAGTGCTTTGAAGGAAAGGAATTTGGGGATGATGTAAAGAAAAATGGGGGAGACATTACCTCATGCAGACTAGTTGCAGATACCTTCCTAAGAAGCTGAAGCTTATTCTTCAGCTTGATAAATGAGGAGGATAGCATTCTAATCAAAAGAAACAGCAAGTGCAGACCCTAATTAAAGAGAGAAGACAGAGATGACAAGTGAGGTTGCTCCAATAAGGGGGTGAAGGGAGCAGCCTCAGCTATTGTAAAGAGTTTGTGGATTTTACTGAGAGCTGTAAGACCTATGAAGAAGTACTGAAGGTAAGGGAACAAAATACAATATTTACATTTTAAGATCACTTTTCTATGTGGAGAACATTATGTGGACAGACCAAGAAGTCTAATTAGGAGACCTGTTTTAGCAGTTCAGGTAAGAGATAATGACTTAAGAGTCAAATGATGGCAGGAAAAGAATGATAAGATCTGAGTCAAGGTTTGGGGTTATCCTCAACAGGACTTGGAAATGAACTGTGGGGAGTAAAGGAAAGGGAGAAATAATGAATAACTCCTTTTAGTATGTACAACTGGGTGGATGCCATTTACTGAGAAGAAAGGTGGAGGAGGAGCAGGATTAAGATGGAAAAAATAAAAAGCTTCTTTTTTGGATGCTTTGGATACTTAAAAGTTATCAAAGTGGATATATCAGTTTGGAGCTCTGAGCATATGATAGCCTTTAAAACCACAGAAATATACTATCCAAGGGAAGACCAGACAGAAAGAAAAGAGAAACCAGAACAAGCCCAGATAAAAACTAACAATTAGAAATTGAGTAAAGGAGCAGAAGCCAGCAAAAGAAACTGGGAAGTGACCAGGAGGAGATGTGGGGGATGGTGAGGGGGACAGCTAAACCAGGAGAGTATTGGTGTCACTAAAAAGTAAGGTGTGGTAAACTGTGTTTAATATTTCTGGGAAGTTGAGTCAATAGATAATAGTAAACCCTTCACTGGGTTTTGCAACATACCAGCAGTGAGTAGCCCTGTTAAGATTGGGAGAGAAAAGCTAAATCTGGAGTAAAGAGTAGACATAGCAGATTCTGATAGCCTCTTAACGAAGTCTGGCCATAGAGCCAAGTAAGCCATGACTTTAGACTTAAGCTGGAGGGTGCTATGGGTTTGAAGGGGGATTTATTTGTTTTGTTTTTAGGATGGAAGTTTAGGAAGTCAGGCTTACCATAATACTGGAGAGATGAAAGATATACTTTTCAGAGACACAGGGCACTGGCTTTGCTTTTGTCTCCATGATAGGCATGCAGCCCTGTGAAAGGTGCATTTGATTCAAGAACCAGGTGTTTGTAAACCTTCTCTTATATGGTGTATATATTATATATTATATATACTATATATGGTATATACATAAGGAATTATATAGTATTATATAAGTTCTGGAATGGTGATGTAAGCCCTGAGTTATAAAGGGCAATAGGATAACCAAAAAGTCAGCTTCTTTCTCAACTCTAACTTGACTTGAAACTCTTCAGCGAATTCAATAATGAAGGAAAAAAAGTAATCAAAAGAAGGAATTAATCAAGATATGAGAAGAAATGGAAGGTATTAGTCTTTCATAAGAGTGGAGATCTCCCTCCACCATAACAGTAGAGAAAATCGATACAAATGCAAAAAATTATGTAGATTTGGTGGCAAAGGAAAAGGAGGAAGTTTGGGTTTGATAGCTTCTTACAGATCCAATTCAAAATTATGAGGCAAGATTTTAGATGAAACAAGGATAGAAGAGAGGTTGCAGGATATGAGGACAGATGATAAGCATGAAATGGCCATTGCAGGGAGCAAGTGACCAGTTCTTTGGAAACAAAGACTGGCTGGGCAGTAAAGAGTACCCATTTGAGGTTTCTGATAATACATTTTAAGTATGTATGTAACTTTCCCAACATCATGCAAGTAGCAGAGCTGAGTTTGATGCTAATGCTAATTATAGTACTCTGTTAAACCTTGTCCAAAACTTTTCATGGCTTATTATATATCTCATTAAACCTAACTTTTGCCTGACTTTTAAGCCACTCCATCATCTGGCACCATCTTGCCAATGTATATTTTCTAATATTCCTCTACATATACTAGCAATAAACTTGCCTTCTCATTGTTCCATAAGCAATTTTTTCCACTGTTGCTCTCTTTTCTCATGCCTTTTCTCTCCAATAATGTCCTCCTATCCTCTATTTAGCCAAACTTTATTAACCTTTAAAGTTCCAGTTTAAGTCTAACCTCTTCCAAAAGATTATTCTAATCCAGCAATTCTTTCCTATGAATCCTCACACATTTGGATTTTAGAAAACAATTTTCATCATCTTAGACTGTCAAACAGTATGTAGATCTTCTGTCCCCACCTTGATAATAGAAATTCCTTAAGAATGGGAATAAAACTGCTTTATGTCATCTATAACATTTAATTCAGAAACGAATATAAAGCACCCCAACACCTTTAATCAACAATCAATACAGAACATTAAAGAAAAGGGTAAAATAAAGGATAAAAATGTACTGCGAATCACATCATCAAAATGTCTATAAGAAAAACCAAAGTTTATGATTTTCTACATTTCAATTTTTTTCTTTCTTGAAAAGGAAGTTGTTAATTTTTATAGGCCCTTTTCTCAATATTTGTTATTATTGGTGATTAGACTTCAGAATGGTAGTCGTTCTGACAAAGTCAGGGTTGAAAATATTAGGCCATTGTTACCATTCTGAAGTTCTGGTTCCCGGTCAGTATATTTTATCTCTACTTTTGAGAACCTATGTGTTTAATGACCCACCTCTACCAGAAAAGTCCACTTCAAATCAAGGCAATACTACTGTCAACAGTGAAAGATAGTTAAGTAAAATATTACTACAGTGTAGTTCAGATCTTTAAAATATTTAATAGTTTTTCTATACACAACCACATCCTAAATAATTTGAACTTACCTCTTTCAATTATAAAAGCAGCAAATGAATTGCTACATTTCAGATATTCGGAATGATTAGAAATTAGTTGATTAAATGTTTCTTTAACAATCTGTGAAATCTTTGCATACTGAAGATGTCTCCCCTCTAGGGAAAAAAATCAAAAGCAATATGAATTTGAAGAGCATTGTGCTTTCTTCCAGAGGTCTCTTATTAGTCTTATTAATACCTTAAAGTCAAATGCATTAACAGATATGTAAGCAAATTTATAATTTATGCTAGGATAGAGATTTTAAAGTATTCAATTGTAAAAGAATACAGGTTATTGAATTTTTTTGGATAACTTCTTGTTTAAAAAAAAAGGAGTATTACATACTAGAGAATCAATGATAATATTTGTAAAGTTTAGTCTGACAGGGTATTCAAAAGTCATATGGAATACAAGACAATTATTTGTTGTGTAGAACTGTCCCACACATCGCAAGGCGACCAACATTGCACTAATGCCCCAAATCTCAGTGACAACCAAAATACAATCTTTGGTATTTTCCCTGCTGAGAACTACTGCAAGGCACTAAGCATTTAGACTCAATATATTTCCATGTTCCCACTAAAAAAGTCCCTAACATTGAAAGGGAATAAAGACAGTTTTAGAATAGTTTTTAACTAAGAACATACATCAAAAGTTACCCGTGGATTTTTTTCTTTTAAACATGCCAGAGCTTGAGATTCTGGGGTAGGACCTTGGCAATCTACTGTTTTGAATGTATGTGCTTGTGTATCCCTAATGAAGATCCATTATTCAAGTAAATGAAAGATTGCAGAATCACTTAATACAATGTTTCTCAAAAGTGGCTACAAACCACTGATGGATCCTGGGGTTTCATGATAGTTGCTCATAATGTATTAAGTGGTTCATATAGTCCATTTAATATTTTCAGAGAAAAAGCAATAATATAATTTCTCTCATGCATTTCATATATTTGAAATACATACTTAACTATGATTTTCAAACATTCTTTTCACCTGCTTAATAATCACTACATTGTAAAAGCTGCAAAAATCGTGAAAGTAGGGCCTAGACAGTAGTCTCAGCTAGTATTCTGCCAAGTGGGCGCAAGCCATTTCAGGGAGGCCATTTGCATCTTCTTGTTTACATTTGTTAAATTTGCATTTTTCTTTTTAAGTCACATTATCAAAAAGAGTGAAAGAGTCACAAAGTTAATGACAAAATTAAGCTCAGAGAGAAAGCAGAATGAACAACTGGCTATATTTTTTTTTATCTAATGATAAACAAGACAATGTGGAAGTGAAAATTATTTTTTTAATTGCATATTAGCAGATATTTTACTTTGGTAAAAATCATCAATTTGTGGTATATAAATTAGGTATTAGTACTATGTAGTACAAACATGAGTAAGAGGTACTCAACTTGGCTCTGTTTATCACCAAAAATCCATAATATGTTTCCACTTAAAGATTTTTTTTAAAAGTAACTTTTTTTTTTTACTGAAACAGCAATACAAGAGATATACATTAAGAAGTCTTGTTCTCACTCATTTCCAGTATCCCTCTCCAAATGCAACCAAATTATGGATCTTTTCAGAAACAGTCTATGAATATAAACATGTATCACATCAGAGAAACAAAACAAAAACTGGAGCAAACTAAAACCTCCTTTTTGCATTTACCTGGTCTTGGACATCATTCGACGGCAGCACATTAGCACTACCTCATTCTTCTATATTCTTCCACAGAATGAATATACTATAATTTATTTAATCATGTCCTATTTAACAATTCTTTCTGTGTTATGGTACAGAATAGAAAAGGCATAGCACCAATAGCAGTGACCACACAAAAGCTATGTGTGCTGCAAGAAAATATTTTGTTACACATTAAAAAGCTTTGACCTGAATATCAGAAAGAATATTTGGGAGTCAATAATTCAACAATATACCTCTTGATCTCAATTCAGTATTGAAATAAATAATGAATATTGTGAAAATAATCAAATCTTAGCTACTAAGTGTATATCTTAATAGCATGGCATGTGAAGTAATGAGAAGCAAGTGCAATATTATTTTCCCTACACATGCGTGCTGGCTGTTAACAAAATGAAATGCTCACACAAATTATTGGGAGTGAAAAATGAGATTAAAAATATGAAACACATCATGCCAGTTAACACAATTTCTTTGATTTCAAGCTGTTAACTTCAAGTAATGCATCTTAACATATTCAGTATCATGAGTAAGCTGAGCCTGTCTTCACAGCCAAAATGTCATGTTTTTTTTTAATGAAGATAAGATGTCATAACTTCTTTGGCACCAATTGCCCATCTGCAAATAATTGATTGCTGCTCAATTTGATAATTTATTTTTCATTTCTAACAGTTAGATATCTATGGATGGATTACTGGACATACTTTTAAACAACATCCAAATGACAAAGCATGAAGAAATACTTTCCAGAACTCAAGGCAATCAAAGAATACATTAGGAATCCATTTACCACTATACTTCCCAAATTAAACATTCAATCTTTCAGCTATTGAACAGGATATGCTTAGATTAAAAGTTTAAGATGGAGCAAAAGTAATCTTCAATGGGAAATAATTCCTTAACTATTTTGTGGTTGATGTTTGATCTGAAAGAACAGAACTGACAGCTTAAGTTATCCATCATGGTTGTTTTGTAATGCAAACAATATCATCCCTCTCATTCAATTAAAATTTTTTTTGAGGCACCAGGGTCCGGAGATTGAACCCGAGACCTCGTATGTGGGAAGCTGGAGCTCACCCACTGAGCACATCGGCTCCTGAGTCTGTTTTTTCTTTTGTTTGTTGTTTGTTTTTGCTGTTGTTGTTGTTTAGGAGGCACCAGGAACCAAACCAGGGACGTCCCATGTTGGACTTGAACAGATGTTTCTTTAAAGAAGATATATATGGGAAAAAATATTTGGTAACCATTTATCTGATAGGGGCCTAATATCCAGCATATATTAAAAAATCCTACATCTCAAAAATAAAAAGACAAACCATTTAAAAAAATGGACAAGTGATTTGAATAGACACTTCTCCAAAGAAGAAATACAAATGGCTAAAAAGCACATGAAAACATGCTCAACATCACTAGCTATTAGGAAAATGCAAATCAAAACTACAATGAGATATCATCATACACCCATAAGATTGGAGGCTATTAAAATAACAGAGGACTACAAGTGTTGGAGAGGATGTGGAGGCAAGGAAACACTTATCCACTGTAGAATGGTGCAGCCATTGGGAAGGCCAGTTTGCCAGTTCCTCAGGAAGCTACCCATAGAACTACCATATGATCCAAAAATCCCACTGCTGGGTATATATCCAGAAAAACTGAAAGCAGGGACATGAACAGATATATGCACACCAGTGTTCATAGCGGCATTATTCACTATTGCTAAAAGTTGGAAGCAACCCAAATGTCCGTCAACAGATGAACAGATAAGCAAACACTGGAATATTACTCAGCTGTAAAAAGGAATGCAGTATTAACACATGGGATAACATGGATGATCCTGAAGACCTTATAATGAGTGAAGCAAGCCAGGCACTGAAGGACAAATACTACATGACCTCACTGATACGAATTAAGCAAATTGAGCAGACTCACAGAGCTAGAGCCTAGAAGACAGGTTTATAGGCGACAGAAAGGGAATAGTGAGTGGTAAGCCAATGCCCACATCGGCAGGTTGAAGGGTGTAGTTGTGCAGTAGATGAGCGTGACACTGGTCAGTGATGTAATTGGATTCAGGGATGCTGATCCGTAAGGGGGAGTAGGATGGGGGGACTGGGTTGGACTATCCATGGAAGTAGGGGGCGGGTCTGGAGAAGGAGCTGGTGAACTCTGGGGATTTAGAGATCTGTGGTTAAAACTACAACGTTGGGAATGTTCTTTTGGCAAATAAGAGAGGGTTACTGGTGTAGTGTATTGGATGTGGGGAGGAATTATACGGGACAGTACGCACCTGAGGCAGGCTTCTCTGGAATATGTAAGTGTTCATCTTGTCATAGTGTGTTATATCAGTGGGTGGAGACCCACAAAATAAGCAAGAAAATATCAAACTCCCATCCTGGGGAGTCCTGCTATGTTCTCAATTAGAGAGACAAGAATCCCTCAAGAATATAGGCAGTGCCTAATAAAAAAGAAACAGATCAATATGTCAAGTCCTCAATATTTATTGCAAGGAACTATGAATCTTATTCTTCAAAAACTGAAACTTAATGGTTACCATAAGTTCCAAGGGGAGGGGGAGGGAAAAATAGATGGAATGTAGTGCATTTTTAGAGCATTAGAATTGCTCAGCATCATCTTGCAATAACGGATATAGGTCACTTCAAATTTCGTCAAAACCTGTAAAAGTGTATGATCCAAAATGTAAACCATAATGTAAACCAATGACCATGATTAGTAGCAATGCTTCAATATTTGTACATCAATTGTAACAAATATATCATCTACATGTAAAATGTTATTAATAGGGGAGAGTGGAAAAGGGAGAGGGCATTGGGTATATGGGAATCCCCTATATTCTCTATGTGACTTATCTATACCTTAAAGCTTCTTTGAAGATAAAATGAAAAAAAAAAAAAAAAAAAAAAAAAGACAGTAGGGGAATATATGGAAAAAATGTCACACAAGACAACAGATATTACAGTGATGAAAGACACAATATCTAAAATATTTTTTATTACTTCAAATTTTAAAAACTTTTTTGTATTTTATTGGTTATTTTTTAAAATTATTTCATTGTCTTTTTTATTTTATTTGGTGATTGTGTTGTCTACATTTTTGGAGAGGTTTTGGATCAAAGAAGGGTCCCAACAGTGGCAGGGGAGGATCACTGGTGTAGGATGTCAATGATGGAGGATGCAGAGGAAGGGGTTCACCTGGGGCATGCCTCTAAGGCATATGATTATGTTCAAGTGTTCATGGGACCTTGTCTCAGTGGGTGAAGACCCACACAATAACTGAAAGAATATTCAGTTATTGACTATTCATAACTCCCATTCTGGGAAGTTCTGCTACATTCTCTAATAGTACAGCAAGAATCTCCCAAGTGCAAGGACAGTGCCTAGTAAAGGAAGACAGACCATTACAACAGGCCCTTGATATTGATCACTGTAGCTATGAATCTTTTCTTGTGAAATTGAAATTTAGCCTAGGATTATATACTGCCTAAGAGTTACCTCCTTAAAGCCAACTTGTTGCTCAAATGTGGCCTCTCTCTAAGCCAAACTCAGCATATAAACGCATTAGCTTCCCCCTTGGTGTGGGACATGACTCCCAGGATTAAGCCTCCCTGGCACCAAGGGATTATTAACAAGCACCAACTAGCAATGCACCTGGAAAAAGACCTTGACCAGAAGAGGGAAATGGTAAATACAAACGAGTTCTTATGGATAAGAGATTTCAAAGTGAGTCAGGAGGTCATTCCAGAGGTTACACTTATGCAAGTCTCAGCAGGATCTCACTGACAGCCATAGTATACAGTGCTTCATATAGCAGGGCTCCTGAGGGCTCTAGAGACATCCAGAAACTATAGGCAGGGCAGACAGTTCAAGAATTCGGCCCCCTGTCAGTGGGTCTTGCTTTGGAATTTATGCTCCCCCGTGTAACAGAGTTAGACTCATTTCCAGGTTCTCTACACATGGTTCTTCTGCCCCTTTCATTTGAACCTAAAATTATCACTATACTTGATAAATATATATCCCAAAGACTTAAACCTCTGGTTCATCCATGTGCCAGTTGGGCTCTGAATTTTAGCAGTTGCAACACCTACTCTCCAGTTCACTGGACTCAACCAGAGATGATGATGGACAACACCCATCCCAAGGAACAAAGCGTGTCTGCAACTGCAAGCAAGACAGTTCCATCCATCTGCCCCATGAAATCTAAACTCCCTCTCAGAAGCAGAGTAGGTATCACCATCCCCAAATCCTCAAGACTGGGGAACGAACAATGGACTTACTATTATTCTATTATAGACTTATTATTATTCTAGGAATATAAGAACTCTTATCATTGATATGAAGACAGTGGCCAACAGAGGTTCTGAGGTATGGGAGAGGGAAGAATAGGTATAATATGGGGGCATTTTTGGGACATTGGTGTTGTCCTGCATAACATCTCATTGATGGATACAGGCCATTGTATATTTTGCCACTACCTACAAAATTGTGTGGGACAGAGCATAAATTATAATGTAAATATAGTCCATGTAGTCCATGGTTAGCAGCAATGCTTCAATACGTGTTTATTAATAGTCACAAATGTACCATACTAATGAAGGATGTTGTTAATGTGGGAAAGTGTTGGAGGGGGAGAGGTGGGGCATATGGGAATCCCTTTTATTTTTTATGTAACATTTATGTAATCTAAAGCTTCTTTTAAAATAAAAAAGTAATTAAAAAAAAAAAAGAAAAGGAAATAGAGGTGCTATCTCCATAGTGAACATATACTTCCTAATTAACTTCTAAGGAAAAAGTACTAAAGCGACTATATGATTTATCATCCTAACTGGGATATTTTTGAGACTAAAAGGGGGAAGTTATTGCAATTATACTAGGACAGCAAGTAATTCAAGACATATGATCACTGTAATTAGCATTCACTTTTGGAATTTACAAATCTAATGCTTCAATGCTATATAGATGACACCCTCAAAAGGATATTTATATAAGGGTAGCCATTGTCTTTGGGCATTGAACAGAGGGTGAGTAATTCTGAGAAGACTAGGACTAATGGAAATTAAATAATATAACTATTAAGAACTTTTTCAATTTGCCTGTATCTCAACACTAAAACTGATTGGATGAGGCCTTCTGAAGAGTGTCTAAAATTTAGTACACACTTAGCTGGGAAAGGAACAGAATATACTGTTTAGCAATATGGAACATATTATGATAATTTTGTAATTAAGACAATGTTTCTGTCAGGACTCCATCATCTAATCAATGATGTAAAATGAGATGTGCTATCTTTGAGTTGGAATGCTTAGATATTTATGAAATATCCTTAGAATATATTACTTATAAGTACATTTTATACTTGCTGAAAAAAAAAAAAAACATACATGAATTTCTAGAACCACTTAAAGCCTTAAAATGGTCCCTGAATTTTGCTAAGTTCAAGTCAGCTGTTTGTGGCTCTGTTCTTTAATTTCCATGAAAACTCAATTTTTCAGGAACTATGAATTTGGTTGAGATTCAAAGCAGTAGAGAGTAATTTGGAGCCAGAAATACAAGAGGAGAGCCATTCCTGTAATATTTACATTCCTGTAAACTACTGCTTCAGATTTGATCTCCAGTTCTGTAAGACTGCCAAGAAATACTAGGTCCAGGCACCAACTCCTGATTATTTTACAGAATACTAGTAAAGGCCACTAAGAATAACACATTCCTTGAGAAATAACAATAAAGCATGAAGAAATATTCAACTTAATATGAAATTTCTAAATTCAAGTTCTAAAGTTAAAATCTCACTTACTCCATCTCATCTTAGCAAAGATAATTTTACTTGACTTTAAAAAAACACTGACAAAGGTATAATAAAACAGGCAGTCCTCACACAGGTAATGAAAATAGTTTATGTGGTAAAACTATTGGAAAGTAATCTTGCAATAAGTATCAAAAGTTATAAAACAATGGAGAAAAATGTTCATATGCTTTTGGCACAGTAATTCCTCTTCTAGGAATCTGTACAAATAAAAATAGGAAACATGGTAAAAGGTTTTTGCCTAAAGAGGTTGAAGACATTGCTTAAAATATTAAAATCCCAGAAATGACCTAAATAACCAATACCAGTATAACAGTAAAGTAAATTATGGCATATCTTATTATGAAATAGCTTTAATAACACATAAAATATTCATGTTATATAACAAGCAGGATACAAAGTTTGCATATGTGTACATATAAATGTTGAATTCTATATACACATAATATATGTTCAATATATTGAATATATACATATACACACATATCTCATAGACTACATGTTACAGATTTAACTATGTGAACGTATTACTCATTCAGCATATGGAATTTAACTATGTGACTCTATTACTCATTCAGGATAACATTCAATATTTTAAAACAGTATGATATCAATTATGTAAAAGAGTAAAGAGAAAAGAACAGGAAAAAATATGCTGAAATCAAAGTTATAGATATTATTTGTAAATATTTTTTGAAATTCTGCTTTATCAGTCTCCATATTTTCTACAAGAATATATTACTTTTATCCAAGGGAAAAAAAGAAAAGAAAACTTTTTTTCCAGCTGAAGGGGGATATTATAAACTACAGTAGGCTTCACAAAGTGTTCTAGTCAGACTATTTTGGCTTAACCAGGAAAAGAGCGCCTGCTTTCCATATAGTCTAGTTAGAAACACATGGCCAAGCAGATAGGATGCGAAACCGTGACTACACTCTGTTACAGGCTCAGGAATTAAGGACATTTTTATGGGTCTCAAATTTTCCATCTTCAAGAATTAACATCCACTTTTGTTTCTACCAATAAGCATGAAGGGTGATATTTGCCCTCCATTTTCTAACTGACCTTGACTCCTAACCTGAGCTTACCAAACCTAACTTTACTCTTAAATTTCTTTAAACTTACTATTAATATATTCTTCCTTCCTCACAGATTATGATGTGTTTTCCCAGGACAATCACAATCTATACTATTTTCCAATACTTGATCTTGGATTCTATCCTATTTACTCATTAAAAACCACCAAAGAGGCTGGAAGGAAAGACTAGAGTCTCTGCCCATATTAAGAGACCACTGCTGTCAGATTGATCCCTCAAGGCCCTCTCCATTCATCAATTCTTATGACTGTTAGGTCAAGTGACTACCGTCTACTGGTGCATTTGCCTTTTGGATGTGCTAATTTTTCCTAGCCTGGTCCTTTTACTCTAGGTAAGCAAAAGAACATGCATGACCTTTCTCTGTGTCAGAAAGACAACATAAGGCCAAGCTTGAATAGGCAGAAAATTATTTTCAAATCCCAAGCTCTAGCCCTGAAAAAGGGAAAGGAAGAAAAGCTGTTCTTCTTTTTCATTTCAATTCTACAGACACTCTAAACTTAGAGTCTGAGGTATGCCTACTATTGTAAACAGTGTAGAAATGAAGAATAAAAAATAGTACTTGCTTTTCAGGGGATTCATAATCTAAAATGGGAAAGTACATAATAACTACCATACAAAAATGCTGAATGTGATGAAGTGTTATAATAAAATAATTTTAGTTAATATGCAGTTAGCACCTAATGTGTGCAAGATACACAAGCATTTTAATTGTATTAATTCACTTAAACCTCACAATAACCTTTGAGAGAATTACTATTATCGGCATTTTACAGATGAGGAAATTAAAGTGCACAGAGAAGTAAATGGTCCAAGGTCACATAAGAAGCAACTTTGGTTGCAGTTGTAATTTTCTTGGGCTTGTGTGAGAAATAACTACCATTAAAAGAAAAGGATATGATTATCTGAAATGGATGCCCTAATTGACCACCAACCACCTGGAAGGCATTGGCTATGTGACTTTTATTAATGACAAACCCACCAAAGTGAGTAATTCTCTAAAAGAAGTTATATGAAATGAATAAATCATCTTCTTATAGGAAAACAACCCTCTCTTCAATCTTTCCTCTCCACTGCTTATTTCCCTCATTTTCAGCACAGTATAGACAGAAATTCTCTTTGTAGAAGTGTGACAAGTTTGAATGATTAAAATGTTAACATGTATTTTCATTATGTTATATAAAAAGAACATCATAAAAGACTTCCCTACCATAATGTACTTTTGAAACATATGCTGGTTCAGGTGAAACAAGAGGTTCTGCAGGGATAGGAGGAGGACCTGTTAAAATAGAACAAAAACATAAGCAAACATGAAACTCCAAGGTTTTAAAGAGCTGGTACTTTACTATTCTGTAGTAAAACAGCAATCCAAGACTGACTATTTTTCCTGTATTTTTCTTGCAACTCTTGGCCAAATGCCCATTACTGTGCCTTAGATAAATGTCTTTCCTACTTTAGAAATCATTTATATAAACAAATTTCTGGGTTTTCCTAATCTTATGATAATGCCAGAGTGTGCTCTGTAACAAAAACATTCTGAAAAGCTGATAAAATAGAACCCTATTTTATATTTTATAGAGATAACTTATGAAAAATTTGCTATTTACAGTAATACTTTGTAAAACATTTAAAATTAATATTCTATAAAAAATTTAATGGGCCAGAAATTACCATTTTGAATGTCATTTTGGCAAACTATTTTCTAGGAAAATACTACCTTCAAGGTTTTCAAAGCATTTACTCCCATTTTTTTACAATGGCTTTCCAATTTGGTTCCCAAGTTAGGGAATCCAGGAATAACAAGAAAAGAGCAGGACACTAAACCAGATGGACAAAAGAGATCAAGAAAGGCCACATGAAGAGGCCAAGGGAACTAAAGTACAAACAAAAGTAGTCTCTCTCAAGAAACATTCATAAAGACAAAGAAAGCATATCGAACTGCTACTTTGGGCTTAATTTTGAATAAGATGGAAAAGTGTTTGAAAATATAGAAAGAAGAACAAGGAAAGAGTAACAAAGTCATCTCAGGGCTCATATTAGTAAAGAAAAGAAATGCTGGGTCTAGTTTGATATATATACCTTGGACCTTAGATAAACATAACTAAAAATTCAGAGAAAGATGGATTTAATTCTATCTATTCAAGTGAGTATAGCTCAAGTAGAATAACAAGAAAAAATATTAATCCTAATTGTTCAAGTTAGTCTGAATTTTAAAACAATATAGACAAGAGATGGTAGATTTCCAGGAAAATAGAGGGTTAAAGAGGTAGAGGGATCACTTCTCGCCCAGAAAAACCATCTTGATGACATGTGGAGACCATCTAGAGGGCTTCTCTGGGGATCAGGACACCAGGGGAAGGCAAAATGCCACCAAGAGAAAGGAGCAAAAGAAAGAGGTCTCAGCCAGCTGAAAAATCCTGTGAATAAAGCAGCATAGCAGCTGGTGCCCATAACCCCTCACCCGAAAAGCAAACAGCAGTCTGCAGATGTGGACTGCAGTGGCTGGGGACTGAGAGGGTTGCAGGGGTCCTCTTCCTCAAGAAAGAGGAGAGGGAGGGACACAGCCTACAGCAAATTCAGATTTTGGTTAGTGAACTTGGTTTGCTGCATTGGTGGGGTCACACACTTCCAGGCTGGGTGGGGCTGCAATATTGTTTGCACTGAAAGCAGGGAGCTAAGGATAATTTACCTTCCTAAATACTCTCCCTACTGGCCCAGGTGGGCAGGCTGACTGCTGAGGAAGCAGAGAGAGGGAGGGTGTGGCCGGTCAAGGGAGGGGAACAGCTTCCAAGGGAGGGGAACAGCTTCTGAGAAAGTCTGTTTGTGATGCTTGGCCAGGCCTGAGAACATTGCTTCTGTACCACCCACCATGGAGTTACATTGAATGCATTCCCCCCAGCACCTGAGCTGAGGGGATCTGTTAAAGAGCACCATCTGCTGGCAGAACAGAAAAGTGCATGAAAAGGGAAAAATAATAATAAATAAATAAATAAAAGAGACAATCAAGTGCCTTTATTGCCCACCTCTCCAATGCCCTTAGAAACTGGCCTGCATCCCATTCCTGGGTCTTTAGTCCTGGTTTCAGCATTTAAACAGAAACAATCCTAAATATCTAGAACAAGTTACTTGACAGTAAATCCCTAGGCAAGAGAGAGTAACTGAACTTCAGGGTAAACTCAGCATCAGAATCAGATGCCTAGACATCAGCAAAAAATTATAAGCTATTCTAAGAAAAAGACAGCATTCAAGCAAAGGAGCAAATCAAAACTCCAGACGAGACACAGGACCTAAAACAGCTAATCAGAAAGGTTCATACAAATTTCCTAAATCAAACCTTAGAATTGAAGGATAACATGGAGAAAGAAATAAAAGACATTAATAAGACAATGGGTGAACAGAAAGAAAAACTTGAAATCTTGGATATAAAAATATCAGAGCTTACGGGAATGAAATACACAGTAAGTGAGAATAAAAATACAAAAGAGGCACACAACAGCAGATTTGAATTCATGGAACAAAGAACCAGCAATGTAGAGAAAAGAATTGAAATTGAAAAGAAAGAACAGAAAAAGAATGGAAAAAATTCAGCAGGTGTTAAGGGAGTGGTATGATAATACGTAGTGCAACAACATATGTGTTATGGGAGTTCCAGAAGGAGAAGAGAAGGAAAGGGGAGCAGAAAGAGAAATTTCTCAACCCTCATGAAAGACATGAATATATGCATCCAGGAAGCACTGTGTATTCCAATTAGAATAAATCCAAATAGACCTATCCCAAGACACATAACATTCAGAATGCCAAATTCCAAAGATAAAGAGAAAATTCTGAAAGTAGCAAGGGAAAAGTGAATCATCACACACAAGGGACATCCATTAAGACTTAGTATAGATTTCTCTTCAGAAACCATGGAGGCAAGAATGCAGTATTATGATATAATTAAGGTACTGAAAGAAAAAATCTGCCAGCCAAGAATTCTTTATCCAGCAAAACTGTCCTTCAAATAGGATAGTGAGGTTAAAATATGCACTGATAAATAGAAATTGAGGGAGCTTGTAAACAAGAATCCAGCTCTGCAGGAAAGACTAAAGGGAGTTTTACAGTCAGAAAAGAAAAAAAGGAGAGAGAGGCTTTGAGGAAAGTGTAGAAGTGAAGACTATCAGAAAGGCTAAAAAAAAAAGGTTAAAAGATGGACAAAAATAAGTCATGACATAAGAAAGCCAAAAGATAAAATGGTTGAAGTAATGCCTTTACTGTAATAACATCGAATGTTAATGGATTAAACTCCCCAATCAAAAGATACAGGCTGACAGAATGGATAAGAAAACATGGGCCAGCCATATGCTGTTTGCAGGAGACTCACCTTAGAAACAAGGATGCAAACAGACTGAAAGTGAAAAGTTGGAAAAAGATAGATCACGCAAATAGCAACCAAGAGAGCAGGGGTAGCTATACTGACGTCAGACAAAACGGACTTTAAATGTAAAAAAGTGTTAAGAGATGCAAAAGGCCATTATATATTAACAAAAGGGACAATCCACCAGGAAGGATTAACAGTCATAACTATGGCCCTGGGGAGCAGATGTAGTTCAAGTGGTTGAGCACCTGCTTCCCACATACGAAGTACTGAGTTCAATTTCTGGTATCTCCTTAGGAAAAAAAAAACAAAAAAAAACCTATGCACCTAATCAGGGTGCCCCAAAATACATGAAGCAAACTCTGACAAAACTGAAAGGAGAAGTAGACATCTCTACAATAATAGTTGGAGACTTCAACACGCCACTCAAATCAACAGAACATCCAGATAAAGATCAACAAGGAATTAGAGAACTTGAACAATATGAAAAACGAGCTTAACCTGACAGACATATACAGAACACTGCACACCAAATCAGCAGGCTATACATTCTTCTCAAGTGTTCATGGATCTTTCTCCAGGGTAGACCACATTTTGGGTCCCAACACAGCTCTCAATAAATTCAATAAGATTGAAATTATACAAAACACCATCTATGATCATAATGGAATGAAGCTGGAAGTCAATAATAGGTGGGAAAGGGGAAATTTTGCAAATATATGAAGGCTATACAACACACTCCTAAACTATCAGTGAGTCAAAAAAGAAATTGTAAGAGAAATTGGTAGATATCTCCAGATGAATGAAAACAAGAATACAACTAGTCAAAGGTTATGGGATAAAACCAATGCAGTGCTGAGAGGGAAAATTACAGCCCTAAGTACCTATATTAAAAACAAAGTAAGAAATAAAATCTCCCAAAAAAAAAAAAAAGTCCAGGATCAGATGGCTTCACGGGTGAATTCTACCAAATATTTCAAGAAGAATTAATAACAATCCTGTTTAAACTCTTCCAAAACATTGAAAAGGAGAGAAAATTACTTAACTCATTTTATGAAGCCAACATTACTCTGATACCAAAGCCAGATAAAGATACTACAAGAAAAGAAAATTACAGCCCAATCTCTCTAATGAACATAGATGCAAACATTCTCAACAAAATATTTGCAAAGAAATCTAACAGCATATTAAAAGAATTATACATCATGATCAAGAGTTTTATTCTTGGTATGCAAAGGTGGTTCAACTTAAGAAAATCAATTAATGTAATACACCACATTAGCAAACTGAAAGCAAAAAAACACATGATCATCTCAATTGATGCAGAAAAGACATAGGACAAAATCCACCATCCTTTCTCAATAAAAACACTTCAAAAGATAGGTATAGAAGGAAAGTTCCTCAACATAATGAAAATCCCACAGCCAACACCATACTCAATGCAGAGAGGCTGACGGCTTTCCTTCTAAAATCAGGAACAAGACAAGGAAGCCAACTGACACTAGTTATTCAACATGGCCCTAGACGTTCTAGCTAGAGCAATTAGGCAAGAAAATAAAAGGTATCCAAATAGGAAAAGAGAAAGTAAAACCCTATTTGCAGATGACATGATCCTATATTTGAAAAATCCTGAAATATCTACAACAAAGCTATTAGCGCTAATAAATGAGTTCAGCAAAGTGCCAGGATACAATCAACATGCAAAAATCAGTAGCATTTCTATATGCTAGTAATGAGAAGCTGGGGAGGAAATCAAGAAAAATATTCTACTTATAAAAGCAACAAAAAGACTCAAACATCGATGAATTAATTTAACCAGAAATGTAAAGGATTTGTATTCAGAAATATACAAAACACTGCTAAAAGAAATCAAAGAAGACCTATACAAATGGACACACATTCCATGTGTAAGTGAAAGTATTATAAAGTAAGGATACAATGACATTTATAGACCAAGCACTTTTAAGACATATAACAAAATCATCATACCTGGTCTTCCAAAATTAATAAATCTGAAAAAGTAATATATGAACAGAAAATAAAGTGAGAAATAACATAAGACTCTCCTAAGTACTCATTAAATCCAAAGTATTACAAAGTATTGGGAAAATAATGAGAAAGACTACATACCAAAATTTGAGATATAGCCAAATAAATGATTTTTAATGTTTTAATTATTAAACAATCAAAAAATGAAAATATATGAAATAACAATTCAACTTAGAGAAAGAACAAAATTATCTGGAGGAAAGTATTAAGAAAGAAAATCTGAACTTAATAGACTAAAAACAAATAAAAACCCAGTAGAGGCACTTCTGGCAAGATGGCGGACTAGTAAGACACGGGAATCTCTTCTCCAGAAAAATAGTGAGAGGACAGGCTGAAACAGCTCTGAAAAAGATATTACAGGGTTTAGGACAGGAAGTGAAGTCTGCACACCACCCAGAGGAGAGAGGGAAAAAAGAGGGAAACTGCGACGACAGAACCGTGAGTTGGAAGAGCAGTGGCTGCTGCTGCCCGACACCTCCCACACACTCTTTAGAATTCTTGGGCCTCTGGGCCTGCGACTACAGAAAAAGGGGGCTCCAGGGATCTACCACTCCAGGAAAGGGGAGAGAGAGGGACACAGCCTAAAGCTGACTCAGGTTCTTACCTGAAAATTTGGGCTGCGGAGACCCACGGACCCTTCCAGGAGGGACCACACGGTGGTTTGCCCTGGGAGCCAGCGAAGAACTGGAGAAATACGATCCTTGCAATCTCCCTCTCTTCTAGCCTGGACTAATTTTTGAGGACTCCACAGGGGAAGAGAAAGAGAGCCTGGGACTGATTCGGCTTTTGACTCACAGGTTTAGTCTGCCATGTCCCAAGAGCCCTTCCAGACCGGGTGGGGCTACGCCATTGTTTGCCTTGGATCCTGCAAGGGGCTAAAGATATACAAACCTCCCAATCTCCTCCTCTACTAACAGGGACTGAATGTTGAGGACTCAGAAGGGAGTGGAAATATTTCCTAGCTGGGAAGAGAAGGGGGCTGCCAGAGAAGACTGGAGAACTGTCTCAGAAAGTTTGAATTACAAGGCTCTTAGCACCCAGACAGGAAGCTCCATCACATTGATCTGGTCTGTGTCACAACAAATACACTCCGACTAGGCATTGAATTGAAAGCTGCCAAAGAGTGCCATCTCCTGGCAGACCAAGGAAGTGCCCATCAGAAAATTAAAAATAAGTAGGAGAGGCTTTTCCTGGCCCCTATAGCCTCCCTGCCCAAGGCCCTAGGAAGCGACTCTACAACCAATTACTGGGTCCAGTGCCCAGTTTTGAGCAACCAGCAGGAAAATCCTAGCAATCCAGGTCAAGCCAAAAATCAAAGAAATGTGGTAAATCACAGCCTCCTGCCACTAAAACCCTATAAAAGAAAAAGAGATAGAGCAACTAAGTAAAATACAACCTAACCAGATGCCTAAACACCAGCAAAAAATTATGAGCCATACTAAGAAAATAGAAGACATGGCACAAGAAAAGGAATACATCAAAGTCCCGGAAGAGATGCAGAATTTGAGAGAACTAATCAGCGAGATGAGAACAAATTTCCAAAATCAAATTAATGTGATGAAAGACAATATAAAGAGATAAATAACATCAAGAAGACATTGAGCGAACATAAAGAAGAATTTGAAATCCTGAACAGAAAAGTAACAGAGTTCATGGGAATGAAAGACACAACAGGTGAGGTCAAAAACACATTTGAGGCATACAACAGCAGACTCACAATGATAGAAGAAAGAATAAGTGATACTGAAGACATAGCAGCTAAAATTGAAGAGAGAAAAGAATGGAAAAAATTGAGCAGGGGATCAGAAAGTTGAATGACAACACAAAACGCAACAACATACGTGTAATGGGAGTTCCAGAAGGGGAAGAGAAGGGAAAGGGGGCAGAAAGAGTATCTGAGGAAATAATAGCTAAAGATTTCCCAACTCTCATGAAAGAAATGAACTTACATGTCCAAGAAGCACACCGTACCCCAATCAGAATAAATCCAAATAGACCTACACCAAAACACATACTACTCAGAATGTCAAATATCAAAGATAAAGAGAAAATTTTCAGAGCAGCAAGAGAGAAGCAAACAATCATGTACAAGGGACATCCTGTAAGACTTAGTGCAGATTTCTCTTCAGAAACCATGGAGGCGAGAAGACATGGTATGATACAAGTAGGAAACTGAAAGAGAAAAACTGCCAGCCAAGAATTCTTTATCCAGAAAAACTGTCCTTCAAATACGAAGGTAAGTATAAAATATTCACAAACAAACTAAGAGAGTTTGCAAAAAAGAATCCACCTTTGCAGGAAATATTAAAAGAAGCCTTAGAACCTGAAAGAAAAAGACAGGAGAGACAGGTTTGGAGGAGAGTACAGAAGAAAGAATAGCAGAAAGGATAACCAAAAGAGTAAAAAGAGAGACAAAAATATGATGACATATGAAAAACAAAGAATAAAATGGAGGAAGTAAATAGTGCATTTACAGTAATATCATTGAATGTGACTGGATTAAACTCCCCAATCAAAAGATACAAGCTGATAGAATGGATAAAAAAACTTGAGCCATCCATATGCTGCTTACAAGAAACTCACCTCAGACCCAGGTACACAAACCAGCTGAAAGTGAAAGGCTGGAAAAAGATACTGCATGCAAATAATTACCAGAAAAGAGCAAGGGTAGCTATACTAATATCAGACAAAACAGACTTTAAATGCAAAAAAGTTATGAGAGATACAGAAGGCCATTATATATTAATAAAAGTGGCGATCCACCGGGAAGATGTAACAGTCATAAATACCTATGACCTAACCAGAGTGTCCCAAAATATATGAGACAAACTCTAGCAAAACGAAAGGGAGAAATAGACATTTCTACAATAATCGTTGGAGATTTCAACACCCCACTCACATCATTAGATAGAACTAGACAGAAGATCAACAAGGAAACAGAGACCTTGAACAATATGATAAACAAGTTAGACCTAATAGATATATACAGAACACTGCATCCATACTCAGCGGGTTATACATTCTCATTCTTCTCAAGTGCCCATGGATCTTTCTCCAGGATAGACCACATGTTAGGTCACAATGAAGCTCTCAATAAATATAAAAAGACTGAAATTATACGAAGCACCTTCTCAGATCATAATGGAATGAAACTAGAAATCAATAATCGACAGGAAAAAAGTAAATTTGCAAATGTGTGGACACTGAACAACACACTCCTAAATAATCGGTGGATCAAAGAAGAAATTGCAAGTGAAACCAGTAAATATATTGAGACAAATGAAAATGTGAACACAACATATCAAAACTTATGGGAGAGTCTTTTTAGAAGCAGTTTTGATGTTGGAAAGAAGGCCCCAGAAGAAGAGAAGCGAGCCATTTGCCTGATTGTCTACAGCTGACCTTGTGGAGGAAACAGGAGCTAAGCCCAGAGAGAAACGCAGCCCCGGGAAGAGAGGAACCCCAGAAGCCTGAACCCTGGCAAACGCCGGCAGCTGTCTTGCTCTAACACATAGCAATGGACTGTGATGGCTCCCTTGTCTGTCTGCTCATTGTCTGCTTGTCTTCTTGAGGCGGCACCAGGAACCGAACCCAGGACCTTCCGTGTAGGAGGTTTTCATATCAAGATTATGTTGGTGTAATAAAATGAGTTGGGATGTGGTCCCATTTTTTCTCTTCTCAAAAAAAAAAAAAAAAAAAAAAAACTTATGGGACACAGCAAAGGCAGTCTTGAGAGGGAAATTTATAGCCCTAAATGCCTATATTAAAAAAACAAAAGCTAAACTCAAAGATTTAACTGAACAACTAGAGAAACTAGAAAAAGAACAGCAAACCAATCCCAAAGCAAGCAGAAGGAAAGAAATAATAAAGATTAGAGCAGAAATAAATGAAAATGAGAACAGAAAAACAATAGAGAAAATCAACAATACCAAAAGCTGGTGCTTTGAGCAGATCATTAAAATTGACAAACCCCTTGCTAGACTAACAAAGGAAAAAAGAGAAAGATGCAAATAAATACAATCAGAAATGAAAAGGGGGGAAGTTACAAATGACCTCACAGAAATAAAAAGAATCATAAGAGGATATTATGAGAAATTATACACCAACAAACTAGACAACCTAGATTAAATGGACAAATTTCTAGAAACGCACAACCAACCTACACTGATGCTACAAGAAATACAAGAACTTAACAAACCAATCACAATTAAGGAGATTGAATCCATCATCAAAAATCTCCCAGCAAAGAAAAGACCAGGACAAGATGGCTTCACAGGTGAATTCTACCAAGCATTTCGAAAAGAATTAACACCAATCCTGTTAAAACTCTTCCAAAAAATTGAAGAGGAGGGAAAATTACCCAACACATTTTATGAAGCCAACATCACCCTAATACCAAAGCCAGATAAAGATTCTACAAGAAAAGAAAATTACAGACCAATCTCTCTAATGAACATAGACGCAAAAATTCTCAACAAAATACATGCATATCGAATCCAAAAGCATATAGAAAGACTTATACATCACAACCGAGTGGGATTTATTCCTGGTATGCAAGGCTGGTTCAACATAAGAAAATCAATCAATGTAATAAACCACATTAACAAATTGAAGGGAAAAAAACACATGATCATCTCAACAGATGCAGAAAAGGCATTCGACAAACTTCAGCATCCTTTTTTGATAAAAACACTTCAAAAGATAGGAAGAAAAGGAAAATTCCCCACAGCCAACATCATACTCAATGGGGAAAGGTTGAAAGCTTTCCCTCTAAGATTGGGAACAAGACAAGGATGCCCACTGTCACTACTGTTGTACAACATTGTACTAGAAGTTCTAGCTAGGGCAATTAGACAAGAAAAAAAAAATTAAAGGTGTCTAAATAGGAAAAGGGGAATTAAACTCTTACTGTTTGCAGATGACATGATCCTGTACTTAGAAAATCCTGAAGTATCCATGACAAAGCTACTTGAACTAATAAATGACTTCAGCAAAGTGGCAGGATACAAGATCAACACGCAAAAATCAGTAATGTTTTTGTAAAGTGGCAGGATACAAGATCAACACGCAAAAATCAGTAATGTTTTTGTACACTAGTACTGAACAACCTGAGGAAGAAATCAGGGGGAAAATTCCATTTTCAAAAGCAAGAAAAAGACTCAAATACCTAGGAGTTAATTTAGCCAAAGTAGTACAGGGCCTATATGCAGAAAACTAAAAAACAATGCTAAAAGAAATTTAAAAGAACCTAAACAAATGGAAAGACATTCCATGTTCATGGATTGGAAGAATAAATATCGTCACGATGTCAATCTTGCCCAAACTGATTTATAGATTCAATGTAATACCAATCAAAATCCCAACAGCTTACTTTGCAGAATTAGAGAACGCAATTACCAAATTCATCTAGAAGAGTAAGTACACCAAATAGCCAAAAGCATTCTAAAAAAGAAGAGTAATGTGGGAGGAATTTCACTGCCTGACCTTGAAACATATTACAAAGCTACAGTGGTCAAAACAGCATGGTACTGGCATAAAGATAGACACATTGATCAGTGGAATAGAATTGAGAACCCAGAAATAAACCCTCACCTATACAGTCAACTGGGTTTTGACAAACCTACCAAGCCCAGGCTAATGGGAAAAAGTCTCTTCAACAAATGGTGTTGGGAGAACTGGATATCTATAACCAAAAGAATGAAAGAGGGCCCCTATCTCACCCCCTATACAAGAATCAACTCAAAATGGATCAAAGATCTAAATATAAAATCCAGAACTATAATACTACTAGAAGAAAATGTAGGGAAACATCTTCAAGAACTTGTAGTAGGTGGTGGTTTCTTGGACCTTATACCCAAAGCACATGCAACAAAAGAAAAAATAAATAAATGGGGCCTCCTCAAAATTAAACACTTTTGCATCTCACAGGACTTTGTCAGAAGGGTGAAAAGGCAGCCAACTCAATGGGAAAAAATACTTGGAAATCACATATCTGATAAGGGTTTAATATTCAAGGTATATAAAGAGATGTTACAACTCAACAATAAAAAGACAAATGACCCAATTAAAAAATGGGCAAAGGACTTGAATAGACATTTCTCCAAAGAAGAAATACAAATGGCAAAAAAACACATGAAGAAATGCTCAACATCACTCATGGTTAGGGAAATGCAAATCAAAACTACAATGAGATATCATTTCACACCTATCAGAATGGCCACTATTAAAAAGACAGAGAACTACAAGTGTTGGAGAGGATGTGGAGAGATAGGAACACTTCTTCACTGTTCGTGGGAATGCAGAATGGTACAACCACTGTGGAGGACTGTTTGGCAGTTCCTAAAGAAGTTGAATATAGACTTGCCACATGACCCTGCAATACCACTACTGGGTATATACCCAGAAGAAATGAGAACAATGACACGAACAGACCTCTGCACACCAATGTTCACAGCAACATTATTCACTATTGCCAAAAGTGAATAATGGACAACCCAGGTGTCCATCAACAGACGAATGGATAAACAAACTGTGGTCTATTCACACGGTGGAATATTATGTAGCTGTAAGAAGAAATGATGTCGTAAAGCATGTGACAACATGGATGATCCTGGAGGACATTATTTTGAGCGAAGCAAGCCAGACACAAAAGGACAAATATTGTATGAATGCGTTACCAGGAACCAAATACATTGTGTAACATATTGCTTGATTAAAAAAAAAAATTATATGTATCCATTACATTTAATTGAGAAATGTATATATTTATTCATCTGTGTTTACGTTTTAGTTTTTGTTTATATTTTCAATTATTAAATGTACAAAATAAAGTGAAAAAAAAACAAGCACAGATGTTAAATCATCCCTTTTTCTCTCTCTGCCTGGACCAGCCTACAAGTATACCTGGGAACTTGTAATCTGATACCTTCTCCCATTTGTATTCTACTGGACTAACTAAAAAAAAAAACAGTAGAATAAATTCAAGCAATGATTTAAATTTTAATTTGAAAAGAATTAATTTATATTCATAACTTATATCAAATTTTTAAAGTTATTTCATTTACAGATATTTCTAAAATCAAAGGAAATCTAGCATGAAATGATTATTGACAGAAATTGCTTAATATGCTAACACATAAAACATAATATATCATATTCCTCAAAGTGATTAATAATAATAACTACTATCATTTGATAGTATTCTCCAGGCACTGATTATTTATTTAATCCTCCAGACAGCAAAAGGAAGTAGTTACTATCATTGTTCCCACTTCTCAAATGACAAAACTAAGGTTTAAAGGTTAAGTAGCTTAACTTGCCTTCCCAGGGTCAATATTCCAAACTGAGCAATCTAATTCTGGAGTTTACACTCATCCTATTTGCTATGTGCCTAAGACAGTTATTTTCTCAAGTAACTTTACCACTTAAAATGGGCCAACTTCACAAAAACCACACTGTAAACCTCCGAAGACTAAAGGCACAATCTTAAGTGCTTAGTAAGAATCTAATAAATTACAGAGAAAACAAAATTTTTACATGGATCTTACCCAACAACAATCTGACAAGATATCAGACAGTTTATCAACATGATAATATTTTTGGTGCTGATATATTCAAGAATATTTTATCTAATGTTAAATAAGTTAGAAATCAGCAACAGATGGAAATTTATTCAAATTTTGAAATTTCTACCTTGTAGCTGTCAAATAATTTTTCATTAACATAAATCTTTCAGGTGATTCCTTCTGGAAAATTATGTTTTACAAAATACTTTAAAATCAAGAGTATTTACCCGATGTTTCCAAAATTCTTGGTTCAGGTTCATCCAACTGGAGAAGCTCATCAAGAGCTAATTTCGCTGCATTAGATCTAGACTCCTTTTTATTTTGTCCCAGCCCAGTCTTGTATTGAATACCATCCACCACAGCACAAAAAGCAAAATATGGTCCCATAACATTTCCTTGAAAAAGAACTCAGAATGAATGTTACAATATTTCACAGTATGATCTTGCAAAAGATTCCTGTTATATGAGAAAACATTCCAGTACAAAAATTCTGCAACATATTTACTTTAAAAACACGAACTCTGGATACCAGTCTTTTCTTAGGACTCATGGGTTAAAAGTAAAGTTGGATGGGTTCCTGATCTAGTTCTGAGGAATTCTTCAAGCAGCTAGGTTGGCTCCAGATTCAGAGTGGGCAACTGAAGTATAGGACACACATGGGGTGACAGTGAGTGTCTAATAAAATGCCTGGTAATGGTACTCAAATAGATATCCAATTATCCTAGTGAGAGGTATAATGTGGAGCCTCCTGGAAAAATCCCTCTTCTTTCAGACTTCAAAACCAATAAAGTTAACTTTCTCCCACCCTTCGAGAGGCCTAAAACTCGTAAGTTCCAGAACATAAGTGCTTCCCCCTAAGAAATCCTGTGTATCCACCAGGGCTTATTTATTTCATGGTAAACAATTCAACTCATCAGTCTTAAGACAGGTGGAGGGGAAGGGACCTATAAGGAAATACAAAACAAACAGACCAAAAAAAAAGCTATCCTAAAGAATTGAACTGAATGCTCAATCAACTAAAATTCCCAGAATTAATTTTACTCAATTATTTTTACTTAGCTTTCATATTTGCCTGATGAATGAAACGGAATCATCTCCTAAATTTACAGACTAAAGGTTTTTCTATTTCTAGTTTTACTTGTTGACATTTGGACTTTAGGAAACCCTCTTACATATGCTTTCAACTCCCACTCTGGATGACTATGAATCATTGTCATTGCACATAAACTTCACTATCTAATCTCCTCATAAATCTGTACATATATACAATCACATTACAATTTTGGGGGTTTTTTTTAAGTGTAAAGGTATACATCAGGGGACGGATGTGGCTCAAATGGTTGGGCGTCCGTCTCCCATATGGAGGGACCCGGGTTCGATCCCTGGGACCTCCTGGTAAAAAAAAAAAAAAAAAAAAAAAAAGGTATACATCAAGGTTTTATAAGTGACTCCTGAGTGCATCTAGGTAAAGCGCTTTTCCCTCACCATCTTAAGACCAAGTTCCTTCCTTCATCACCTGGGCTCCAATCCAAAGTTACTATATCAGAAAATCCAGCAGAGAGTATTTTGCATATTTAACAAAAGGCCCAGATTATTCTTATGTGTGAGAGATCACATATTAAATATGTTAATAAGTCATACATGCCAGAGTGCTAATCCTGTCTATATCCTAGGTTCTCAAACATTAATATGCATCTAAATCATCTGCAGAGATTGTTAAACACATTATGGTCTCAGTTCCAAACCTACTGAATGAGATTATCTAACTAGTCCTATGCACATAAAATGGACAGCATTAACAATCAAGAGGCCATCTTTTTTACTTGCTTTTGCTCAAAGCAGGGCAAAGATTTGCCCTAATCAATTTATTTTTTTTTCCTGGGACCAATAGCTAACATGCCCTTGGAGGGGAGTCTGAGAAAAATGGAGGAAAGATAACTAGGTAAACTGAGATTAAGCCCATAGTATTGACTTCTTGAATACAGTGACAATGCAGGAAAACTCCACCACTACTTTAAGAACCTACTTTTGTCACATGTTGGTTTATTGGAATTTCATCCAAAACAGACTGGAAACTTGAGTCACGATGACTATCTTTACTAAAGTCTCAAAAGCTATAAATTCTTTTGCAAAGGGAAACATTTATCCTGTCCTGATACTCGTTCCTGAAATGCTAGCTTTGAAATCCATGTTAGTATAATTTAGTACCATGGAGAAAGCATGAAAGAAACCATAAACACACATATTAAAAAATTTTAAATGCTTCTTAGCTTCTCATCCATTTAACTTGTCAATACCTTTTTTTTTTTTTTTTTTTTTTAAGGTACCAGGGGTTGGGGATTGAACCCGGGACCTCATATATGGAAAGCTGACACTCAGCCACTGAGCCACATCAGCTTCCCTGAGATGGTTTTTTCATTTGTTTTGCTTGTTGCTTTTGTTTTTTCAGGAGGCACTGGGAACCGAACCCAGAACCTCCCATGCTCTTAAGAGCACTTTTTCACTTATCCCTCCACTTTCCTAAAGTTCTTCCTAATCACTGGCCATAAGGTGAAGAGATCAGAAGCTATGCTCTGCATGTCACTGAGCTATACTCCTGTAGCCTTCCACAGTTACACCTGTGAGTACAATGTGGTAAATTCTTCTGGTTGGGGGGCTTTAAGGAAGAATAAAGAAAATAACAGACATGCCTACACATAGCATACCAATCATGTAAATGTTATTTTCACTTCTTATCCCTGAATTTCAGAAGCTAAATAGACTTGTTTTTCCTGGTTTTGATCATCACAGAATGAATATAAAAAGTACACTAGTCAAAACATACTAGTAACCCTATGTAACACACACCTAACCCTAATCTTAAGTAAATACAGAAAATAACCAAATTTAGCACCACTTACATGCTCTCTTTATGAAATGATAATATTTTACAGTCCTGTAATAACCAGGCACAACTTTGCACTTGCCTGTTGTTACAGTTTCTTTAAGGTCAAGCTGAACCCGCTGCATTTGTGCAAACTGGTGCAAGGCTGACACAGGATTTATCTCTCCACGTTTGTATTTCATTATAAATTCCTTGGGTATTTTTTTTGGAGGAAGGACAGGATTTGAAATAGATGAAAGTCCTTTGGAAAGCAATGGTTCTGGAAAGTTACCTAAAAATAAATGTTTGCATTGTCAATTTGGTAAAATAAAATAAAAAGACACACAAAAGTATTAAATCCTCTTTTAAAATGAAAGATTGTCCAGATACACTCAGTCATATTATGTTTTGCCATTACAAATAAGTTTCTACTAAACAATTTTGGCACACATGACAAACACAACCTATTACTGGATGTCTTCTGTAGTATTAAAACTGTTTCAGAGAAGTGACAACATTGCCATATCACTTAAGTGACATCAAAGAATCAAGGAATATTAGTAATGAATGCCAAGGTCTTCAGAGGCTCTATAAGCCAACTTTTTACGGATGATATCACTAAGGACTGGAATGGCATAAGAGACAGAGCTGTAAGTAGAACCTTGTTTCACACTCTGGTCCACTACTTTTATTCTATCATTCACACTGAATTTAACTGAATAGCTAAAGTATGTTTGTCCCTGCTATGCTAAATGATATGTGGAAAACAAACCAGTTTAAGGCCAGTCCCTTCCCCGAAGGGGCTAAATACTGCCTTGCTTAGAAAAAGGCAAGATACACTTGAAGTGGTTGAACAGACCACAAGATAGTAAAGGCTAAAGCCAGCAGCACAGGAAAGAAGTTGTACAGGCCTCCTGCAGTGTCGGGAGTCAGACATGAATTCAAGGTGGGTCTTGGCCACTGGTAATGGATATATATGCAGGAAGTATTTAAACCAAAGGCTCAACAGACCTATTGGTCATCCCAGAATCTTAAATAACTGAGGCATATTACAAATGAAAAAGGAGTTGTACCCGTCACTTGTGTAACCTTGGATGCCATATTTGACAGGCTGTAACTTTCTGAGGAGTATCCTGAGGGTGCAGTTACCGTCTGGGCAGATGGCTGAACTGGCAAGTTCTTTTTCAGCATCTGAGCAAAGCTAGGGACCCGGGAACTCTGAAACCAGTCATTGTTGCCAGACATTTTCTTGCCTACAAATCATGAGAAAATTAGGGGGAAAAAACAAAAACAAAAACAAAAACGAATTGCTAGGTAAATTAAAAATACTCTGAAAAAAAAAATTTTTTTCCACAAATGGTTTAAACACACACACGACTGGGGACAAATTCCTCTTTAACTGACCTCATGACCCCTCTGTGACTATAGTTTATATAGATACATAACTTTTCTCCTGAAATCTCTTCCCTAAATTCTGCTACAAAGGAGAAAGGAAGAGAAAGAGCAGTCGGTGGGAAAAGCCCTTAAATCTACCCGAGTTAGATAAGACATTAGCAAAGTCAGAAAAGCAGAAACGAAAACAAACAAAGCAAAGCGCCAGCGCCGCCAACCCCGCGGCGGTCCCTCCCGGCCCGATGGATGCCTCCGGAGTCCAGCCCAACTCCCACCCGCCAGAAGCTCCCCTTCCCGCTCTCTCGGCCAGACCCCGCGGGCGGGCGGGCGGATGGGGGACAGCTGCAGGCCAAGCCGCAGGCCTGGGACTCGCCAGCTACGGCCGCCGTTGCTTCTTCCTCACGGCTTCAACCTCTCGCCTCACTGAGGTCTTCGCGAGGGACACGCGGCCAGAGCTGCGTCTTTCAAATCAAGCCTCGCGGCACCCCCGCAGGGCCCGGGCTTGACGCCCCCGCGCCGGCCTCGTCCAATCACCAACCGTCCCCGCGGCCGGCTATTTCGCCCCCGCGCATGTGCATGCGCCTGCGCCCGAGCCTGTGTCTGCTGGCCACCACTCTGCGTAGGCTGAGGGATCGGACACTGGAAGTTGCGTGCGTTCGAGGCCTAAAGAGCTTCGGCCTCTTTCTCTGCCTTCGGGCACTTGGCTGAAGGGCTGTACTCCCTGCCAGAGAAGTCTGGTAAAATCGATCAGTACAACCGTTTTGTCCAGTTGCCCAATGCCCCCTGGCGCCTTTCCATGGATCACCGAATGGACGGTCATCTGTTTTGTGGCCGTCTGTGGGGGGTTGCTTAGCCCGGGTGCTTGGACTTTGTCCATGGGGGACATGCCCTAGGTTAGTTTCATGGCTGCCTAGCAAATATCCCAGCCATACTCAGAAAAGGAGTAGTGGATGAGGTTTGTTCTTAATACTGCCCTTCCTGTTTACAGAAAAAGCTGCCTGGGATCCTTGCTGAACTTTGAACAGGGGAACCAAGCCGGACAATTATAGAAATGGGTGGGGTGGAGTGTTGAGAGGGAAAAACTCTTAAAACCTTGGTGAAAACTCCACTGTGGGCACTTTAAATTTTTTGCTCTCATAAAAGTTGATGGAAGCTTTAATTATTAAAGTTTAATAGGGGAACGGATGTGGCTCAAATGGCTGGGTGTCTGTCTCCCATATGGAGGGACCTGGGTTCGATCCCCGGGACCTCCTGGTAAAAAAAAAAAAAAAAAAAAAAAAAAGTTTAATAGATGTGATAATTGATAGATTATTGAAAATAATAATTTTCTGGTAACATGCATACAACCTAAAATTCCCCATTTTATATTCTTTCAGTTGTACAGTTCAGTGACATTGAACCATGATTTCATCATCCATTACCAAAATTTTTCCATCACCCCAGAGATTCCATACAGATTAAGCTTTGACTCCCAATTTCCCACCCCCACCTAACCTCCGATAACCTGTATTCTAGTTTCTGGCTATGAATTTGCATATTTTTTGTATGAGATCATGCAATATTTGTCCTTTTGTGCCTGCTTTATTTCCTTCAACATGATTTCTTCAAGGTTCATCCATGTTGCATATGTTAGAGTTTCAGCCCTTATTACTGCAAAATAATTCTCCTTTGTATGTCTGTAACACATTTTGTTTATCCATTCATCAAATGATGGACCCTTGGGTTGCTTCCATCTACTGGCAATTGTGAAGAATGCTGCTATGTACGTTGATGTGTAAATATCTGAGTCCCTGCTTTCAATTATTTTGTGATGTGACTAACAGTGGGATTGCCAGGTCATAATGGTAATTCTATACCCAAATTTTTGAGGAACTGCCAAACTGTTTTCCACAGCAGCTGGACCATTTTACATTCCTACCAACAACGAACAAGAGTTCCTATATTTCCACATCCTTTCCAACATTCATTTCCATTTTGTTTTTAAAGTAGCCATTCTAGGGGTGTGAAATGGTATCTCATTGTGGTTTTGTTTGCATTTCCCTAATGGCTAACAATGTTTAGCATCTTTCAACATGCTTATTGGCCATTTCTTTTTTTTTTTTTTCCAAGAGATACTGGGAGTTAAACCCAGGACCTCATACATGGGAAGCAGGCTCTCAACCACTGAGCTACATCTACTGCCCAACAAGAGTTGGGTTTGTTTGGGTTTTTTTCATTTGTTGGTCTGTTTCGCTTTTAGGAGGTACCGGGGATCGAACCTGGGACCTTGTACATGGGAAGCAGGTGCTCAACCACTTGAGCTACATCTGCTCCCTCTATAACTTCTTTAGACAAATTTCTCTTCAAGTGGTTTGCCCATTTGTCAATTAGGCTGTGTGATGGTTAAGTTCAAGTATTGACTTGGCCAGTTTGTGTCCAGTTGTTTGGTCAAGTGAGCATTGGCCGGCTTTGTTACTGTGAAGATATTTCTTGGAATTTCAGTAAGTCAAATGAGAGAAGTCTTATCCAATCAGTTGAAGGCTTTAAAAGGAGAAGGGATGATTTCAGTGATGACAAGAGAAAATTTCCATTGCTACTTCAGCCAGCTTCTGGGAAATTCATCAAAAATTTTCATTGGAGTTTCCAGCTTGCAGCTTGCCCTATGGAATTTGGACTTGTACATCCCACAGTCATAGGAGACAATTTTTATAAAAATATCATAATATTTACAGATATCTCCTGTTGGTTCTGTCTCCCTAGGGAACCCTGACTAATACAGCTTTGGTACCAGGAGTGGTTCTTAGGAAACAGATTCTTAAGGATTAAATTTCTGAAGTAGTTCTGGAGTTTTTGGAATTCTCTAATCTGATTAAATTCAAAGGCACTAATGACTATATTTCCAATAATCAAGATGGCACTGATAGTCCATGGCATATTCTAATTATTTCATGTAAGTGAGATCATGCAATAGTTGTCCTTTTGTGTCTGCATTATTTCCTTCAACATGATTTGACAACACAGATACACAGAATATCACCACTAGATGTAGATACTCAAATGCTTATAAGAAGTAAGGCTCTAGGTGAGAGTGTGTATGATACCTTAACAGTTTTGTGTAGTTAAAGGGTATAATGGTGTTGGTTGGTTGCCCTAAATATGCTGGATACAATTATAAAAGAAAGGGATGAGCTCAAGACTTCAAATTTGCAACTTAAGTGCTGCATGGAGGATGTGAAAGTTTCTCTGTGGGCCCTGAAAGAAAATCTTATTTTGTGTAGCTGTAGACTTGATATTTCCGGAAAATCAGACAGAGTCTCATTGTGTGAGTGTCTGAATTCCAATGTAAACTAAACTCCAAACCTTGCAGGGTGTCTGCTGTTAAGGAGAGGGCATTGATTGGAAAGGATTGGGATCCTGAAAATTGGAATGGGGACATATGGGTTGATAATAATGGGAGTGGGGACATTGAAACAGTAGATTCTGTTGAGTCTTTGCCAAATAAACATGTAATGGTCTTCCCTGAGTAACCAGCCACCAAATCTCCAGTCTGCCTGAAAAAAATAGCCTGCTCACCTCCAGTCTGTCCTTGAAGAACACCTCCCCCTGCTCCAGTTTACCCTGAGGAATCTGCCATCCAACTTCCACATGAAGAGATTAACCCTGCTGTGGTTATAAGCCTGTAACCACCTCCCCTGAGCAAATAGCCCTCACTCCTCTGTCTGAAGAGATTAATCATCTTTCACCCGATGAAATTGCAATGGAATGCCCTGAGGTAATCGGCTTGCAAGACACTTCTAATTCTTCTTGTGATCTACCACCCCTTTTTTTCCCCAGACTTATAACTAGGCTAAAGTCATAACAGGCCCCAAAAGGTGAGGTAGAAAGTGTGACCCATACGGAAGTGTGCTATACTCCAAAAGAACTGCATGATTTTTACAATTTATATAGAAAGAAATCAGGAGAATATGTGTAAGATTGGATATTAAGGATGTGGGATAATCATGTCAGGAATATAAAGTTGGATCAAGATTAATTTATTGATATGGGCCCACTAAGCAGATTCTGGATTTAATTTTGTAGATTAAGAGGGTAGAAAGGGCTCTAACAGTTTTTTCAGAAGGTTGGCTGAAACATGGACCAAAAGGTGGCCTACTTTGCCTGAGGTCGAAAGGCCAGAACTGCTCTGATAAAATGAAGATGAGGGGATCCACAGGCTTAGAGAGATTGGAATGTTAAAATGGATTTATAATGTAAAACCTGCTCACCCACCTCAGGAATGTCCAGAGGACACACCTTTCAGCAGGACTGTGAGGAATAAATTTGTGAGACTAACTTTACCTTCCCTGTAGAGCTCCATGGTTGCTCTTCTTTGTAGGTCAGATACTACTATGAGAACTGCTGCCACTGAACTTGGATCCTTAAACACAATGGGGATAATTGGATCCCAGGCTTGCAGAAGCCAAGTGGCAACCCTTAATCACCAAAGACAAGGTAGGCATGGCTACCACAATGAAAAGCAGACTCAAAGCAACAATCAAAATAGTCTGAGTTGCATAGACCTATGGTGTTGGCTAGTAGATCATGGGGTATTTAGAAGTAAAATAAATGGGCTGTCTACTAAATTCTTACTTGATCTGTATAAGCAGAAGAGTTCTAGAACATTGACATTGGGTGGTCTCTGCAGGGCAAACCATTGCAGGTTTATCTGGCAAAGTCTCAGCAGAATTTAGGGTTTCAGTATCTCCTTTGCCATCATCATCATCAATCCATATGTCTCCATCTCAATCTTCAGGATTCCAATTCTTTCCCATCAATGCCCTCAGTTTAACAGCAGGCACCTTGCAAGGTTGAGATCTTAAGTTCCTTTATAATTCTGCTACTCATACAATGAGACTCCGAGTCTGGTTTTCAGAGATCTCAAGTCTGCGGCTACATGAAACAAAATTTTCTGTCAGAGCACGCACAGAAACTTTCACATCATTCATCAGGCATTTAAGTTGTCAATTTGAAGACTCCAGCTCACCCCTTTCTTTTATAACTGTATCCAGCCAGTTTAGGAACAGCCAGCCAACATCATTGTACTTTTAACTCCACAAAACTCTGTTAAGATGTTAAAAACACTCTCACCCAGATCCTTGCCTCTTATAAGCATGGCAGTAGTCCTATCCAGCAGCGATAGTTTGCGTGTCTCTATTGCCAACTCATGCCATGGACTTTCAGTGGCCTCTTGATTACTGGAAACAATGTTGCAGTCCAACTCCTGAAGGGTACAAGTTGGTGAAGCCATGAGACCAAAGAATGCATCAGGCAGAGAATCAGACACCAACTTTATTGGGACAGATAGGAGAAAATTCCTTGACATTGGCCAGTCAAAGGATGAATGAAGTTAGTGCCCTGCAAGAGGACAGGAGAAAATGAGAGGTGATATAAGTGATCTCAGAACAAATACATTCCATAGGGGTGATAACAAGGACATTCCATAGGGTATGAGAACAGAGCTCCTGTTAGGGTCCCAGGACTGTGCACATGGGATCTGGTGAAATTATCTCAGGAATGAAGTTTTACCAAGGAGATCTGGTTTAAGATATTCTCTCCCCTCCAGGGGGTGGGTGGGCTAGGGTGTTAACCTTCTTTAACTTAGGCCTGGGTCATGGAGGCAGCTGCTTGCTGAGGACATGGTGGGGTCCTGGGCTCTAGGTCCCCACAATCCACCCCCACACAGCAACCTACATTGACCACATTCCATAGCAACAGTATAAAAGACAACAGAATAATAGGAGTAACATATACACAACATTGAACATTAATGCTTGACAGTGAAATTACATCATTTGGCAGGGGCGGGATGGTAACCACCCTATATTGCAGATTCTCTCTGGTTATTCCATACAGACAGGGGCAACATGATCTAGGGTGACAGATTCAGCTGTTAACCATTTTTAAACTATAATATAAAGCATATCTTAATAAAGATTTAGACTTATTCACCTGTTCCCTTATAATTACGAGTCTCATCAAAAGACAACAGCTGGATTTCAGTCTTAATTGAGAAGGTCTTGTTCCAAAGTTGTTGATGTTGATGGGTTGTATTCTGCCATGCCAGCAAGTTGTTCCATGCTGTCCAATTTGCAGGAGTGACAGTCCAAGGAAGGCCAGTAGTAGCTGAGGATGGCATATTTGTGTGAACTTAACATTGGGTCTGATTGTGGGCATGAATTGCAGCTGAAGCCCACCATAGAAGGATATTAGCTAGGGCACTACAGGTGAGAAGAAAGATGTTTATGGGGAATAATAAGGGACAGATCATGCTCGTCTGAAACTATACAAGCAACATTTCCATTAGTAGATAACAAAGTATCAGGTAGGGGAGTTTTATGAGGAGGCTTCTTATACCATATGTAGCAGTTTGGCATTATTTATGAATTCCAAAAATAGATATTGGATTATGTTTGTGAACTGATCTTTTCCTCTGGGCATATTAGATTATATTGGATTCAGAGGTTTCACTTTTACTTGATTAAATAATGATTAAGGCTTTGATTGGACCACATCAGTAGGACATTGAGTCTCTGCCCCTTGGTGGGTGGGGACTCAGAAAGAAACCTCACCACAGAGAACGGAGGTTGGAGTTTTGTGCTGGAGCCCCAGGAAGTAAGCACACAGAGGAGCTTGGTCATGAAGAAAGAGAGAAGGCCCTGGGAAGAGAGATGATCTGTTTGCCTGACAATTCATAGCTGGCCTTGAGGAGAGAGTAGAGCAGCTGAGCCTGAAGAGAATCGAACCCTTGGAGAGAGATGAGATTTATCCCAGCCTACAGCTGATATCAGAAGAAGCTGGGACCATGGAGCCTTAAGAAGAAGAGGAATACTGAACATTGTTAGCCATCTTGCTCCAACACATGGCAACAGACTTTGGTGAGGGAAGTAACTTACGCTTTAAGGCCTGGTAACTGTAAGCTCCTACCCCAAATAAATACCCTTTTATAAAAGCCAACAGATTTCTGGTATTTTGCATCCACACCCTTTTGGCTGACTAATATACCATACATTTTCCCCTTCTAAATTCTCTGAGTTTTCTTCAGTGACATCAAAAACTAGTTTAGGCATAAGAAGAGTCCACATAGATACACATAGGGTCCCAGTGGGAATAGGAGACCTCAGATTACTAATAAAGATTTTTACTGATTTTTTTTTTTTTTTAATAAACTGTGGCCTTATAACAATGATTTGGGTGACTCCTGTTTGCCGTGGGCTTAAGATTCCCTACCAACAATGCTGCATAAGCCAGTACCATGGTCAAATGACCTCATTTTCCCCACTTTGTATGGTTTGAGGCATAGGCAATAACAGATTATTATTACTTCCTCTTTTGGTCTGTAGGGTCACTGGCCCTTTAACTTGTATTCTCAATGCCTGCATTGGTCCTGCTGCTAGCATCTTAATTGGAGCTGGGGCCACAGCCCACAGCACTGAATTTAAACAGGTTAGGGCTGGATACAGCCTCTCAGTCCATTGTTGTAAAGCTCCCCTATCACCTTTTAATTGTTCCTTTAAAAGGCCATTCACCCTTTCTATAAGACCTGCACCAGTGGGGTTATAAAGCAGATGGAAAGTTCAAACAATATCCTGGTCCATAGCCCAAGATTGCATGAGGTGGCCATTAAATGGAGTTTCTTGGTCATTGTCTATTTAGGCTGGCACCCCATATAGGGCACTTACTTTTTTTACACAGTGAATAGTAGCCTGCTGGTTACAAGAGTCCCATGGCAGTGTCTGTGGCAGTGAAAACACACCTTGCCCCTTCTGAGAGTGGGAGGGGACCAATGTAATCCACTTGCCATCATGCTACTGGAGTCTGTGCTCGGCCAATATGTCCCATCTGGTGAGGTAATTGTCACAGTCATTGGAGTATGAGGGACACTTATGGGTGATGTCCACAAGCTGCTGGTGAGTAAAAAGCAGCTGGAAGTTCTGCCACAGGGTCTGGAAGCCACAATGTCCACTTTTCCTGTGGAGCCACTCTGCTGCTTCTCGGGTCTTAATGGTATGGCTCTGGATCTTTGCAAGGGCATCTGCTTCAACATTCCTGAGAGAGGTGTTAGAGGAGTGGGCAGGGATGTGATAGACAGTTACCTGTTGCCACTGGTAGGTGTCCTAGATGTCTTTCCACATATCTGTCCCCCAAAGAGGACAGCCCACAACAGTCCATTGTTCCTGTTTTGTTTCTAGTATCTGCAATCCACCCTGGGATAGGGATGGCAATCTTCATAGTGACCAGATATATTGGGTTAATCCCTCTACTTGCAACAGGCATAGTATGCTGAACATAGTTGCTTTTTTAAAGGGGCTATATCATTATTTGGTCCCCTTCCACAATTGGGACCAAAAGCCAAGGGGTATTTGTTTAGAATGTTGTCTTGGCCACAAACCCCACTCAAAGCCAGTATCAGTGCTGGCCACATCCAATTCACAGGGTAAGTCAGGGTCCACTCCCCCTTAGTGCTTAAGCCTTTGCTATTGCCCGCCTTTCTTCTTCAAAAGCAGCCTGTTGGGGGTCCTCCCATTCCCATGCACAACCTTTCCTGATTAACATATACAATGGTTTTAATATCTGAGCTGAATGAGGGATGAAGGGTCTCCAGTACTCCAACAACCCCAGAAAGACCATTAATTGTTTTGGAGTTTGTGGTGTGGGAAAAAAACATTGAATTTTATCAGTAACAGCAGAGGGTATAGTCTTTGTTTTACCTAACCAAACAACACTTAAGAATTTAATAGAGCAGCCAGCCAGGACCTTGCAGCTTGTCCCAATTGCTTGCCCATCCCAGGCTCTCAAGATAAGATACCGTTGTCTCTGTTGCTTCTTTTAATTCTGAAAGAGAATTACTGGTTAATATAATGGAATTGGTTACAGGCACAGGTTTTTTCCACATGGCCAAATCCTTTGCCCTGAGGCCAGGACAGATGGTCAGGTTATGCACATAACCTTGGGGAAGCATTGTAAAAGTCCATTGTTGGCCTTCTCACAGGAAGGTGAATGCAGGCTGGCTTGACTTGTCTAAGGAGACACTAAAGAAAGCATTAGCAAGATCTAAAACAAAGTGATAGTGACATAACTGGGTACTAATTTTTTGCAATAAACCAGCAATATTTGGGACTGCTACATAGCAGCAGTGGTGTTACTTTAATTTATGATAATCTACTGTTATGCACCACCTCTGGTAGCTCCCAATGACCACTCTCTCTTTATGTAGCCACAGAGCTGCTTCTACAGCAGAGGGGGGCAAATCAGATGAATACTAGCCAAAGAATCCGCCCCTTCACTCCCAGGCAGAGAGGTTGCTTCTGTTACTATAACACCTTTAAAATAATTAAAACCATGATTAAGAACATTATATTTTTATCTAATATTAAGTAGAAAACATTGTTAAATTTCTAGGAATTTTATACAATCTTTAAGTATTTATATGAACATTTTACTCATACAACTTTGATTAACAGAAGGTTAAAAAAAAAAAACCTTTTAATTTTATAAGACTTTTAAACAGTTTCCATTCAACTTATAACATATTAAATGAACTTAACTATTTTTATTACTTTATCTTTTTCAAGGGGAAAATAAATCTTTCCAATAGTTTGACATTTAAAAAGACACTTTTTAGGGTTTGACTTTGAGAAAGGAAAATGTTAGAAGTTGTCAGGTTTGAACATTACATTGTTGTTTTTTAAGTGAGAAGACTGTTTTTCTTAAACAACCAAGGACGTAATTAGGTTAAAGTACAAGAAGATATTTTGATAAAACAGACTCTCTTCTTCATATACTGATTATTCAGGGGGAAAAAAACTAATTTTTTGCTAAAACAGACTAATTACTTAAGAAACTTTGTCACATTAACAGAGAAAGAACAACATTTTAGTTTTACATCATTATACTCTTTGATACTAAATCTTTTAAAACTTTACAGGTAAACCCCTCAAATCATATTCAACTTTAACCACAAAAATTCCTTTTCCATGAACCTGCACTTTCTGTATCCTGTTTGGCTTTTGTAATTTGGACTCGAGTAATATTCATTTACCAATATAAGCGCTTATTTAATTTTTGGCCATTTGAATAGAGCTCTTTTAAGAATTTTCATTTGTTAATTTAATATTATCATCTGGAGGTTGAAAATATACATTGAACAAACAGTCAAACACAAAAAGAGTTAAGACACAACAACAGAAACATAAAGCTCACTAATTGACTCATAATTCTTACTCTTTTGGTATGGCTGTTTCCAAGATCTCCATCATTTCACATCTCTGATTTTTACTGTTTTTAAGATCTCCTCTGGAATTAGTGTTGCCTGTAATATGCAAGTTCATTCTTGGAAACATTTTTATTAGTAACCATCAACCAGTTAGGAATACTTGAGCAGTGTAAATGCAGGCAAGCACTAATTTAGCCGTTTAGACAGACAGACATTTAACACATATATTCTGGATTACCACTCTTTAGGAGTACAATTAGACAGACTAGAAGTTCAGGAGTAAGCTATTGATTCAAAACTGAAAGTTTCTTTTAACACCTTGATAAAATTTCTGATCAAAATAAAATGTAACTAAAACTTAAAACATTGTCAAAATAACATTCCATTTTAACTCTTCCAAAGTTTACACAAGTATTTGAGCTTTCAGTTTTGTAATATATTTATGTGTGTGTGTGTATGTGCCTATGTAATATATTTTTAATTGCAGGCTTACCAAAGCTGCTAGCCTTTTTCTTTTTTTTTCTCTTATTTTCATAAAGTTGTCCAGTTCAAAAGTTACTAAACTTTAACAGCACTAATTTTATCAATGTGGCTATCCAAGCCCAATGAGAATCATCATGGAAACAAAAGAGAGAACATTTATGTTGCTAAGATTTTCTACTTCTCTGGCAGATAAGCTAATCCTATCAGCTCTCATTAGCCCACAGTCTTCAGGTGGCAGGGGGTTTGTGGGGTTGCTGCCAGAATGTTGTCCTTATCTCAGTTAACTCTTTAGCAGAATATTTTCTTATAAGCATGGTTTCACTGACAAGTACCCTATTTAGCACTTCTGCTTGTGCGGGATCTTGTATCTGTGATTTAGCCTTTCTTTGCACAAGTTTTCTAACATGATTTAAAGATTCTTTTATAGTTTCTACATCTGAATCATTATCTCTTTCTTATTTAGCTAATCAGTGAGAATTGTCACTAAGGTAGAAGTCCGCAAATTCCTTTCTAGCTTTAATCTTTTTTTCCCCTAAGCAGCAGATATCTGTGTTTTTCTTGAGACAATCTGCTGTAGCTAACCATACCACCCCTTGCAAAGGCCAGCCCAAATGCTGTGGCAGCAAGCCTGCTATCTTTACTAAATTTCATAATTTTTTGTTCTTGCAACACACACTCTACTCCCATCAGCGTTTTTGGGGTGTCCCCGTACTGAGTTCCACAATAGTCAAGCAAGTAGGCAACCCCAAATTCTCTTGAAGGTTGCTACTCATCCTGGAGGGCAGCCACCCCACCCCCCACATGGACATTCTAGGACAACTCAGGATTTCCCCAGCAGATTCTCCCTTCCTTGAGCTCATGCCCACCACTGCTGGTGGTCCTGAAGTGGGACACTTCATCCAGAGAGAAACTCAGCACCCAGACAATGTGTTTAGGAGAGGAACCTTCATTTCCGGCCGGCCGGGGTCTCCTCCAGCAGTATGGAGAGAAGCGACCCCTGGCTTCCCGCAGTGGGTTTTTATAGGGAATTATAGCAGGGTCAGCATGATAAAGCAACTTTTCTTTGTGTTCGGATATCAGATTAGTTGATTAAAACAAAGCATTACTTTTCTTGTGCCAGAAAGGGTGAGGGGCAGCTTCAATTGTCCATATCCAGCAGAGCAAGCAAGCAATATTACAGAAGCTAATTTTTGCGATTGGCATCGGCGTCAAGGAGGTCTGGGTTAATCTTTACTAGGGGTGGTTTTTGCCATATCCATGGTGGCGTGATAGGCCAGGCACGGATGCATATCCGGGGTATTGTTTTAAGCAGGTTTTGTGGGCCTTAGGAACTTCCATCAGTGTTACTATGTTTAGAAATCTCCATTACAGTCCTTTGGTCTCCTGGCTGGCTTGCCAATTGTTCCAACCCAACTTCTGAAGGGCATGATTTGGTGAGGCCGTGAGACCAAAGAACACACCAGGCAGAGAATCAGACATTAGTTTTATTGAGACTTATGGACAGGAGAAAACTCCTTGACAGCGGCCAGTCAAAGGATGAATGAAGTTAGTGCCCCACAATAGGACAGGAGAAAATGCGGGGTAATATAAAGGGGTCTCAGAACAAAGGCATTCCACAGGGGTGATTACAAGGACATTCCATAAGGTATGAGAACAGAGCTCCTGTTAAGGTCCCTGTGTCCGTGCACAAGGGGTCTGGTGACGTTATCTCAGGAGTGAAGTTTTTTACCACTCAGAGGAGATCTGTTTATGACATTCTTTCCCTCTGGGAGAGAGGGTGTTGTTAACTTTTAAATTAGGCCTAGGTCACATAGGCAGCTGCGTGCTGAGGACTTGATGGGGGCCTAGGCCCTAGGTTCCCCACACAGAGTCATGAGTGGTCTTGAATCTAATCAGAGTTGAGAGCCAATTGCAAAATTCCCAGAAACAGTTCAGAAATACCATTTTTAAGATTCTGTTTCTTAAGAACCACTCCCAGTACCAAGCTGTATTAGTCAGGGTTCTCTAGGGAAACAGAATCAACAGGATATATCTGTAAATAGCATGAGATTTTATAAAACTATCTCACATGACTGTGGGGATACACAAATCCAAATTCCTTAGGGCAGGCTGCAAGCCAGGTACTCAGATGAAGATCATTGGTGAATTCCCTAGGAGATGCTGGCTATCTGAAGTAGAGATGGGGATTCTCTCCCTAAATGCTGAAATCACATTCCTTTTAAGGCCTTCAACTGAAAGGATGATAGGTCACTCATTGCTGATAGCAATATCCTCAGTTGATTGTAAATGTAACTAGCCATCTATGCAATCAACTTACTGATAATTAAAGTCTAAGAAATGTCTTTGTATTACACTTAGCCCAGTGCTTACTTGACCAAACAACCAGCACCATTACCTGACCAAGTTGACACATTAGCTTAACCATGAGAATGATTAATTCTCTTCATTTCAAACCTGTATAAAAGCTGTAAAAAAAAAAAAAACCTTGATGGGGAGACAGATTTGAGCTTGATTAGATGTCCTGTCCTCAGTCAGCTAATAAAACCCCTTTTCCTTCCCAGCCTAGTTCATTGTGCCTGTCTATTCTGCCACACTGAGCAACGAGCCTTTGTACCATTCCAGTTTCCTTCAATACATGAACCATGGTGGGTCTCAAGTCCCTAGGATACTTAGATTCTGTTAGATAAATTTAAAAGAGTGATATAACATCCTAACTTTCTCACCTTAATTCCAGCCTGTTGCAAGTTAGGGTGAGGAAAGGAACTATCATTTTGCAGCCATTATTTATGAAACTATGTGTCTGCTTTATGAGGTGGTGTTTTGGTCATTTTATGGAGAAGTTTGGAAGGCATATGTTCAGAAAATCCTGGGGCAGGTATTTAAATTCAGGTCTAACTCAAAACCAAAAACCTTTCCTCAAACAAATGTGTAGAAGGGTGGAAATCCTTTGAAGAAAAACCCTTATGGGGCAAAGGGACTCCTCAAAGAGAAAATATCTTTAACACAACTGAACATTTAAGTAAGTGTTATTGTCTATGTTGCTATGGTAGGCATTAAATAGACATATATACTGTATTAGTCAGCCAAAGGGGTGCTGATGCAAAATACCAGAAATTGGTTGGTCTTTATAAAGGGTATTTATTTGGGATAGAACCTCACAGTTACCAGGCCATAAAGCATAAGTTTCTTCCTTCACCAAAGTCAGTTGCCACATGTTGGAGCAAGACAGCTGCCGACATTTGCCAGGGTTCGGTCTTCTTGGGTTCCTCTCTTCCTGAGGCTCCATTTCTCTCCGGGCTCAGCTCCTCTGTTTCCTCCACAAGGCCAGCTGTAGACTCTCAGGTGAACGGCTGGTCTCTTTTCCCGGGGCCTTCTCTCCTTCCTCATGACCGAGCTCTCTTCCCAGGGCTCCAGCTCAAGACTCCAACATCAGAACTCCAACTCAAAACCTCCTTCAACTCTGTCCTTTGCCATGTCTTTCATCTTTGAGACCCCACCCACTAAGGGGCAGGGCTCAACACCTTACTGACGTGGCCCAGTCAATGCCCTAATCATAACTTAATCATGCCCAGATGAACAGACCAGTTTACAAGCATAATCCAATATCTATTTTTGGAATTCACATAACTATATCAAACTGCCAAACTGTTAAATATACATAAACAAGTATAGCTGCAATCAAGTAACTTATAATCTTGAATGACATTAATAAAGAAAATCATTTAAAGAATACATAATCTAAATAACAGCAATACAATTAAGTGCATTATGTCAGAAATGAGGTGGTTTTTTTTTTTTGGTATAGCAACAATATTAAATCTTTGGGAGTGGACAGAAAATTCTATAGAAACAGCCTTCAAAAATTGTGTATTTAGAATCTGATTTATTAGTACTTTGATTTTTATCACTCTAGCCCCAACCACCATTTTCTCTTGCCTGTTTTACCGAAATAGTCTCCTAACTGGTTTCCTGTTTCATTGTTTGCTATCATTTCTATCCCATCCCCACCTCACCCCCACCCCTTTTAATTTATTTTCTTTAGAGTAGCCAAAGGGATTCTTTTCACCCACCTGGGAATATAATCCGGTATCCTCACAATGGCTTATGAGTTCCAGCATGATCTGCCCTTTTCCTCCTTGACTTCATTTCCCACCACTGCCCCCTCATTCACTCTGCTCCAGCTTGATGGCCTTTTTGTTGTTTATCAAATATGCCAGATTGGCTACTACCTCAGGACCTTTGTTCCCTTGGGAATATACTCCAAATTCCCCATTGGTTCATTCTTTCATTCTTTCAGAACTCTGCTCAATGTCCTCTTCTGAGAGAGACCTTCCCTATCTAAAATAGCACATACATTTGCACAAGTACATAAGCACAGCACCTCACATAACACTCTTTATATCCTGTCCCTGCTTTACTTTTTCTTGTTATCCCTTTTTGCCACCTTTATATTATGGATTAGTATATGTATGTATATGTATGTATGTATGTATGTATTATTGTCTACCCCATGTGGTTCCATGCAATCAAAGTCTTTATTTTTTTTACCTTTCTTTTCCCAAAAAATGAAATTGAGGACCTTTTCATGAAGATGGTGCCTAAAGCGAAGAAGAAAGTGCCTGTCCCTCCCAAAACCTAAGCCAAAGCAAAAGCTTTGAAAGCCAAGAAGGTGATACTGAAAGGTGTCCACAGCCACACACACAAAAAAGATCCACACGTAGCCCACTTTCTGGTGGCCTAAGATGCTGCGTCTCAGGAGACAGCCCAAATATCCTTGGAAAAGCGCCCCCAGGAGAATCAAGCTTGTCCATTATGCCATCATCAAGTTCCCACTGACCGCTGAGTCAGCCATGAAGAAAACTGTAGACAACAACATACTTGTGTTCATTGTAGATGTCAAGGCCAACAAGCACCAGATCAAACAAGCTGTGAAGAAGCTGTATGACATCGATGTGGCCAAGGTCAACACTCTGATCAGGCCTGAAGGAGAGAAGAAGGCATATGTTCGAAGGCAAAGCTCCTGACTATGATGCTTTGGATGTTGCCATCAAATTGGAATCATCTAAACTAAGTCCAGCTGGCTAATTTTAAATGTAAGTTTTTTGACCATAAAAAAAATGAAATTGAGGGAAAAAGTTTGAAAATAGTCAACACTTATTCATTCCACAATATTAAACATGTTTGTATTCCTACATATAGTCACTCACCAAGTTGGAAGCTAGGGATACAAGAGCTATTAAATAAAGTCCAATCTTTGAGCTTACAATAAAGAATAAATACTGTGGTTGGAAAGTAGCTGGACTTCTAGATGGACCAAACTATTTCATATATTCCATCCTCCCCATTTGCCAGATATCTAGTGGCTTTTTCCATTTTGTTTCAGCAACAATTATCATATTAAGTTTAGCATGTAAAGCCTGCAGAGATACAGTACAATATTTTAGGTCCTATTTTTTCTTTATTAGAGAAGTTGTGGGCTTACAGAACAATCATGCATAAGATACAGGATTCCCACATATCACTCCACCACAACGCCTTGCATTGTTGTGGAATATTTGTTACGTTGATGATAGCACATTTTTATAATTAAACCATTAATTAAATTCCATGGTTTAACTTAGGATTCATTGTGTAGTGTAGTTCCATGGGTTTTAAAAAACTTTATTCTGTTACTATTTATACAGTCTATCTTCCCTTTTAATCATATTCACATATATATTTCAGTGATGCTAATTGCCTTCACAATGTTGTGCTATCATCAGCAACATCCATTATTAAAATATTTCCATCATTCCATATAGGAATCTTGAATATTTTAAGCCTTTATTTCCCATTCCCTATCCTTATCTAGTCCCCTAGTAACCTATATTCTAGGTCCTGACTCTATGAGTTTGCTTATTCTAATTATTTCAAAATAGGAAATCATGCAATATTTGTCCTTTGGGGTTTAGCTTATATCACACAACCTGATGTCTTTAAGGTTCATTCATATTGTTGCATGTATCAGAATTTTAATCCTTTTTACAGCTGAATAATATTCCATTGTATGCATATACCACATTGTATTTATCCATTCATCATTTGATAGACACTTGGATTGCTTCAATCTTTTGGCAATTGTGAATAATGCCGCTATAAACATTAGTGTGCAAATATCTGTTGGAGTTCCTGCTTTCAGTTCTTCAGGATATATATCTAGTAGTGGGATTGTTGGGTCATATGGTAGTTTTATACTTAGCTTTCTGGGGAACCGCCAAACTGTCTTCCAATGTGGCTGCAACATTTTACATTGCCACTGGAAATGAATGAGTGTTCCTATTTCTCCAAATCCTTTCCAACACAAGTTAATTTCCCTTCTTTTTAATAGCAGCCATTCTAATGGGTGTGAAATGATATCTCATAGTTGTTTTTTTTTTAAAGATTTATTTTTATTTATTTCTCCCCACCCCTCTTGTTGTTTTGCACTCGCTGTCTGCTCCCTGTGTGTTCTTCTGTGTCTGCTTGTATTCTGCTTCCGGAGTGGAGAGAGGCACTCAATCTCTCGAGCCACCTCAGCTCTCTGGTCTGCTGCGTCTCTTATTGTCTCTCTTCTGTGTCTCTTCTTGTTGAATCATCTTGCTACGCTAGCTCTCTGCGTGGGCCAGCTATGCCAGAACTCCGCGTGGACCAGTACTCTACGCAGGCCAGCACTCCGCGCAGGTCAGCTCTCTGCTTGGGCCAGTTTGCTGCACAGGCCAGCTTGCTTTTCACCAGGAGGCCCCAGGAATTGAACCCTTGACCTCCTATTATGGTAGACAGGAGCCCAATCGCTTGAGCCATATCTGCTTCCCGATATCTCATAGTTTTGATTTGCATTTTCTTGATGGCTAATGATGTGGAGCATCTTTTTATGTGCTTTCTGGCCATTTGTTCATATTCTTTGGAGAGATAACTATTCAGGTCTTTAAACTTTTAAAAATTGGGTTGTTTGTCCTTTTGTTGTAAAGTTGAAGGATTTCTTTATATATTCTGGATATTAAACCTTTATCAGATATGTGGTTTCCAAATATTTTCTCCTATTGTATAGGTTGTCTTTTTACTTTCATGATAAAGTCCTTTGAGGAACAAAAGTTTTTGATTTTGATGAGTTCCCATTTATCCATTTTTAAAATTTGTTTCTTGTGCTTTGGGTGCAAAGTCTAAGAAACCATTGTATAAGACAAGATCCTGAAGATGCTTCCCTATGTTTTCTTCTAGGAGTTTGATAGTTCTAACTCTTATATTAAGATCTTTGATCCATTCTGAGTTGATTTTTGTATATGATGTGAAGTAGGAGTTGCCCTTTTTTAATGCAAATGGAGACCCAGTTTTCCCAGCACCATTTGTTGAAGAGACTATTCATTTGAAAATCAGTTAAGTTGATTTCTGAGCTGTCAGTTCTATTTCATTGGTCTATATGTCTGCCTTGTGCAAGTACCATGCTGTTTTGATTACTATTGCTTTGTAATAGTTTTAAGATTGGGAAGTGTGAGCTCTCCAACTTCATTCTTATTTTTCAAGATGACTTTAGCTATTCAGGACTCCTTACACTTCCATATAAATTTGATGATTGACTTTTCCATTTCTGTAAAGAAGACTGTTGGAATTTTGATTGGGAGTGCATTGAATCTATAAATTACTTTGGGTAGTGTATTAGTCAGCCAAAGGGGTGCTGATGCAAAATACCAGAAATTGGTTGGTTTTTTAAAGGGTATTTATTTGGGGTAGAAGCTTACAGTTACCAGGCCATAAAGCATAAGTTACTTCCCTCACTAAGGTCTTTTGCGATGTGTTGGAGCAAGATGGCTGCTGACATCTGCCAGTGTTCAGGCTTCCTGGGTTCCTCTCTTCTCAGGGTTCATTTCTCTCTGGTCTCAGCTCCTCTGTTTTCTCTACAAGGTCAGCTGTAGACAATGAGGCTCTCTAGGCTTTGCCTCTCTCCACAAGGCCAGTTGTATACTATCAGGCGATGGCTCTGTCTCTCTTCCCAGAGCTTCTGCTGTGTCTAAGAGCCGTCTCTATTCCTCTGTGTTCTTTTCCTGTGTTTTCACTTCCCGGGCTCCAGCTCAAAACTCAGCATCAGAACTCCAACTCTGTCCTTTGCCATGTCTTTTTTTTTTTTTTTTTAAGGTTTTATTTATTTATTCATTTATCCCCCCCTTGCTGCTTGTGCTCGCTGGGTCAGCCAACCATGCCGTGCGGGTGGGCCCGCCCTCACCAGGAGGCCCCAGGAACCGAACCCGGGGCCCCCCCATATGGTAAACGGGAGCCCCACTGATTGAGCCACAGCCGCTTCCCCTTTGCCATGTCTTTTATCTGTGAGTCCACACCCACCAAGGGATGGGACTCAATGCCCTACTGATGTGGCCCAATCAAAGCCCTAATCATAATTTAATCACACCCAGAGGAACAGACCAGCTTACAAACATAATCCAACATCTATTTTTGGAATTCATAAATAATACCAAACTGCTACAGGTAGTATTGACATCTTAATTATATACATTATTTCAGTCCATGAACACAGAATGTTCCTCCATTTATTTAGGTCTTCTTTAATTTCTTTTAGCAATGTTTCATAGTTTACTACGTAAAAATCCTTTACATTGTTTGCTAGATTTATGCCTAGATATTTGGTTCTTTTAGATGCTATCATGACTGGAATTTTTTCTTAATTTCTACTTCTGTTATTCATTGCCTTTATCTAGAAACACTGATTTTGAAGTGTTGCTTTTGTACTCTGCCACTTTGCTGAATTCAGTTATTAGCTCTGGGGGTTTCAGGATTTTCTGTATAAAGGATCATATCTGCAAATAGGGAAAGTTTTACTTCTTCCTTTCCAATTTGGACACCTTTTATTTCCTTCCTTTCCTTGTCTAATCCTCTGGCTAGCTCTTCTAATACCATGTTGAATAACAGTGGTGACAGTGCACATCCTTGTCTTATTCCTGATTAACTTAGAGGGAAAGCTTTCAGTCTTTCTCCATTAAGCAGAATGTTAGCCATGGCCTCATCGTATATGCCCTTTATCATGTTGAGGAAGTTTCTTTCTATTCCTAGTGATCTAAGTGTTTCTATCATGAAGGGAGGTTTTAAATGCCTTTTCTGCAATAATTGAAATAATCATGCATTTCCCCCTTCATTTTGATAATGTGGTGTATTACGTTCATTGATTTTATTATGTTGAACCAACCTTGCTTTGGTATGAGGGCGATGTTGGCCTCTTAGAAATAATTAGGTAGTGTTCCCTCCTCTTCAACTTTCTGGAACAGTTTGAGCAGGATTGGTATTTGTCCTTTTTGGAATGTTTGGTAGAATTCCCCTGTGAAGCCATCTGGTCCTCGGCTTTTCTTTCTTGGGAGGTTTTTGATGATTGATTCAATCTCTTTACTTGTGATTGGTCTCTTCAGGTCTTCTATTTCTTCTAGGGAAAGTGTAGGTTACTTATGTGTTTCTAGGAATTTGTCCATTTCATCTAAGTTGTCTAATTTTTTGGCATACAGTTGTTCATAGTATCCTCTGATTATCCTTTTTTTTCCTGTGGGTCAAGTAGTGATGCCCCCTCTCATTTCTGATTTTATTTATTTGCATCTTCTCTCTTTTTTCTTTGTGAGTCAAGCTAAAGGTTTGTAAAATTTTATTAATCTTCTCAAAGAACAAGCTTTTGATTTTGTTGATTTCTGTATTGTTTTTTGTTGTTATTGTTGTTGTTCTCAATATCTTTATTTCTGCTCTAATCTTTATTTCTATCCTGTTTGATTTGGGATTCATTTGCTGTTCTTTTCCTAGTTCCTCCAGATGTGCAGTTGTTAGGTTTTTTATTTTAGCTCTTTCTTCTTTTTTAATGTAGACATTCGGTGCTATAAATGTCCCTCTCAGCACTGCCTTTGCTGTATCCCATAAATTTTGATGTGTTGTGTTCTCATTTTCATTCATCTCGACTTATTTACTCATTTATCTTGCTATGTCTTCTTTGATCCACTGATTGTTTAAGAGTGTGTTGTTTAACTTCCATATATTTGTGAATTTTCCAGCTTTCAGCCCATTATTGATTTCCAGCTTGATTCCCTTGTGGACAAAGACAGTGCTTTGTATAATTTCAATCTTTCTAAATTTGTTGATACTTGTTCTATGACCTAACATATGGTATATCCTGAAGAATGATCCACAAGCACTTGAGAAGAATGTGTATCCTGATGTTTTGGGTTGCAATATATCATTAGATCTAGTTCATTTATCATATTATTCAAGATCTCTTTTTCCTTTTTGATCCTCTGTATATATGTTCTATCTATTTCTGAGTGTGGTATATTGAAGTCTCCCACTATTACTGTGAAGATGTCTATTTCTCCCTTCAGTTTTGTCAGTATTTGCTTCATGTATTTTGGGGCACCTTGCTTATGATCATGAATGTGATTGTTCATTCTTCATGGTAGATTGCCCCTTTTATTAAGATGTGATGTCCTTCTTTGACTCATAAGAATTTTTCATTTAAAATCTATTTTTTTCAATATTAGTGTAGCTACCCCAACTCTTTTTTTGGTTACTGTATGCATGGAATACCATTTTCCACCTTTCACTTTCAACCTATTTGTGTACTTGTGTCTAAGGGGAGTCTCTAGCCAATAGAATATAGATGGCTCGTGTTTTCTTATCCATTTTGCCAGCCTATGTCTTTTGACTGGGGAATTTAATACATTAACATTCAATGTTATTACTGTAAAGGCCATACTTACTTCAACCATTTTTCCTTAGGATTTTATATGTCACATTTTATTTTTGTCTCTCTTTTTACCTTTTTGGTTTCCCTTACTAATATTCTTTGTTTCTATACTAATCTCCAAGCCTCTCTCTCCTGTCTTTTCCTTTCAGTTAATATTTCTTGTAGGGCAGGACTATTGTTGATGAAGTCTCTCAGTTTCTGTTTATCTGTAAATATTTTCATCACTTCTTCATTTTTTTTTTTTTTTTTTTTTTTTAGGTATCAGGACGGAGGATTGAACTTGGGACCTTGTATGTGGGAAGCCAGCACTCACACACTGAGCCACATTGGCCCCACTCTCCATCATTTTTTTTTTTTTAAGATTTTTTAATTTATTTATCCCCTCCCTCTTGCTGCTTGTGCTTGCTGTGTCCATTTGCTGTGTGTTTTTCTGTGTCTGCTTGTCTCCCTTTTGTTGCGTCATCTTGCTGTAGCTCACCTGTGCCACGCAGCCCGGTTTGCCTTCACCAGGAAGCCCCAGGAATCGAAACTCGGGCCTCCCATATGGCAAACGGGAGCGCAACCACTTGAGCCACATCTGCTTCCCTCTCCCTCATTTTTTTTTTAAATCAATTATATTTATTCATATTAATAAAGCACACAATTAATCCAAAATAAAACATACAATCAAGGATGTTTGGTATAATCACATAGTTGTGCATTCATCACTTCAATCAGTATAAGATACATATTGTGCCTGGTGCCTCTAAATTTCATGGTTATAAGAATACAGACATTTTCTTTACAAAGAAAGAAGTAAAACATCTAGTTAATATTAACCTCAACAGGACTACGGTGCTCTTCTATAGAAACTTTATGCCTATTCTAAGATGCTTTCTAGGTTACAAATAAATTTTGTGCTGTTCATGCTACAAAATCCCCGATTATACTTGAGCTGCAGTTCAACAAATATGTTGAATGAATAACTGGATGCAGGAGATGAACAAATTTTATCATTCTGGATATTTGTGCAGGGAGGGATGACAACATCCTTTTCAACTAGGATAGGAGCAATAGGCAGTAAACACTCCCCTAAGCCAAGTAACAGCTACTTTCAAATTCCTGCAAACGTACATTTCATACACACAGCATCTTGAAAACACTGCAAAGGCAAATGGCAGATGGGTTTTATTTTCCAGAAGAGTGTTGCTTCTGTACTGCAATCACTAAAGTAAAACATGCTAAATATAGACCCTATTCAGTGGGCCTTCTTGGAGTCAGTGCCTTAAGGGTTATTGAAAGTGAATGTTGTGGCTTGAAAAAGCATTTGGAAGAGATATGGAATCCAGGCAACACACATCACAAAACCTGATATTTTAAAGAGAAGAATTCTTGTTTTCAAGATGTTTTATATTTTTCAGTAGAGGAGAAAATCCCTCTCCCTCATTTTGCCAGATATAGAATTCTTCGCTAGAAGTTTTCTCTTTCAGTACCTTAAATATGTCAAACCATTGCCATCTTCCCTACATGGTTTCTAATAGAAATCAGCATTTAATCTTATTGAGTATCCCTTGTATGTGATGAATTTCTTTTCTCTTGCTGTTTCAGGATTCTCTCTTTATCTTTGGCATTTGACAATCTGATTAGTATGTGTCTCAAAGTACTTCTGTTAGGATTTATTCTGTTTAGAGCACACTGTATTTCCTAGACATATATATCTATGTCCCTCATAAGAATTAGGAAATTTTCAGCCATTATTTCCTCAGACACTCCTTCCGTCCCTTTTCCCTTTTCTCCTTCTGGGATACCCATGATGCATATGGTTGTGCACTTCATGTTGTCATTCAATTCCCTGAGACCCTGCTCAATATTTTCCTTTTTTTTCTCTAACAGTTCTTCTATCTGTGAGATTTCAGATGTCCTACCATCTAATTTGCTGATCATTTCTTCTATCTGTTCAAATCTGCTGTTGTATGATTCTAGTGTACTTCTAATCTCCTCTGTTGTGCATTTCATTACCATAAATTGTTATTTTTCTTTGTATGATTTCAAATACGTTCCCTTGACTGGGCCACATCTTCCTGTTTTTTAGTATAGCTTGTAATTTTTTGGTGATGTCTAGGCATCTGATTATATTGATGAGTTTACTCTGATGTTCAGTGTCTCTCTCTTGCCTAGGGTTTTATTGTTGATTGGCTTGGTTTTAAAGCTCTTCTTTGACACTTGGTTCAACTTATTCTAAATCTTTAGACTTGCCCATGTTTAACTGATCAATACCATGCCAGGTACCCTCAAAGGGAGATGCAGTCCAGTTCCCGAGGGCCTGGGGAGAGGGATGAGAAAGACTCTATAAAGGATTTTTGTTGTTATATTGTCTTGTTGGGTTCCTGAAATTGTGCTTTCCTGCCCAGCAGGTGGTTCTCTTCAGCCAGTTGTTCAGCACATTCTTAAGGAGGGGAATGCTTTTATTTTTATTTCCCCTCCACAGATTCAACTCCTATTGGGGCAGTGTTGAAAACAGTGGCCATGAGGAGCCCTGACCTGGTCCTCTGGCACTGTGATTCAGCCAGGACCCAGTGATCCAAATTCTTCAATCAGAAGCTTCACTTGGCCCTCATCCCTGCCCCATACCATTCCCAGAGAAGAAGGCTTCTCCACCCATCTGTCTGGGGATGCCAGCTAGCCCAAGTCCATGAAGAAACTGCTTATCTCAAGGGTGGGGGTGGGCACTGGATTCTGCCATGGAACAATTGACTCACAGTTCCTCTGTGGCAGTCTCAGTCTCAATCAAGAACTCCTGTCATTCCTGCATGTTGTACCATGGTCCCCTGGCCTCTGGATTCTGAGCACCACTGTCTCACTTCCCCCTGAGCCCACTGATGCCCGCCCCCATGCCCAGCGAGGCCTTCCTCCTGAGCCTCCCACACAACCTTTCTCCATGTCCAGCAACACCTCCTTCCTGACCTATGATTTTGGTGAGACTTAGTACTTAGTATTGCACCCTCTGAATCCCAAAACTGCATGTTCTTTCCTTATGCAAAATACATTGATTACATCACAATATTTCAAAAAGGCTTAAATCATTCAAGTAACAAGGCTAAGTACAAAATCTCATAAAAATCAATTATAGGCATGCAGTTTGTCTTGGGCCAAAATTCTCTTCTGGCTATAGACCTGTGAAACTTACAAAACAAGTTATCTGCTTCCAATATACAAAGGAAGGACAGACATAGGATAAACATTTCCATTACCATAGGGAGAAATTGGAAGGCAAACAGGAGTCACAGGTCACAGTTATGAAAACCTGCAGGGCATACTCCATTAGATTTCAAAGTCTGACATATATAAAATGATGGTTTCTTTTCCTTGAGGCCCTATGGGGGCCCACCCCTTCCAAGGGACTGCCTGGTGGCCATATTCTCAGTTCCACCCTCGTCAAGTTTCTGGGTGGTAGCTGAGCTCTAGACCTCACTATCCAAGCACATTGAGGTGATGGCCACACTTTCCCCCAATCTCTGGGGAACAGCCTCAAACCCCTACAGTGAGGTGGCAGTAACATTCTCCCTAATCTCTGGCATACAGGCCTAACCCCCTCAGAACAGTGGGGTGGAAACTTACCTCTCCCCAACCACTGGGGAATGTGCTCCACACTCTCTGTAGCCTAGGGCAGCCAAACTTTCCCTGAACAATTGGCTGGAAGAACCACCTTCTTCAAATGCTGGGGCAAACTCACACTTTTTGCACACGTGGGTGGGATCCCTCTCCTGGCCTTAGAGAAGATGTCCAAAGTCCAGACCTCAGCTTCCACAATTTTCCTATTGAAGTGGTTTCTCTTTCATTTGCTCCCTTTTCTTTACCTTTTAGTCTAGGCTGGCAGTGGTTTCGTTCATAGAGCTCTTGCAAAAAGCTTGTTGGTTGTTTTCCAACCCACCAGAGAGTGAGACTTCCCACAAGTCCTTCCTGGATGACTGTACTTCCAATCCTGACTTGCAATGGAATGGCTGGCTAGTTCCAAGCTTAGTTAAGTCCTCACATGGGACACTATCTTCTGGGGGCTTGTTTTCTGGAAGCTCAGGATTTCCCAAACCATCAATTTCTGAATTCTTTGTGCCTAGGGGTACAATTCTCTACTTATCTTTTTCATCTCAAATTTTGCTATAAGCTTCAAGGAGAAGTCAGGCCACATTTTCCACATTTAATTTGAAAATTTCAGCTAAATGTCCAAGATCATCATATTCAAATTCTTTCTTCCATCTAACATCAGGAGTCAATTTTGCCAAGTTTTCTGCAACTTTAAAATGAGGATCACCTATCCTCCAGTTTCCAGCAATATGTTCATCATTTCTATCTAAGGCCTTATCAGAACTATCTTTTCTTCCATATTTTTACCAATAGTCTCCATCTCCTCAGAGCAATCTAGACCTTTTCTATCAAGCACCTCACAATTCCTCTAAAATATACCTCTTACCCATTTATAAAACTGTTCCAACATTTGAAGGCAGCATAACCCACTCTCTTGGTACCAATTTCTTAGTTTGACACAGGGCTGCTGATGCAAAGTACCAGAAGAAAGTTGTTTTTCATAATGAGGATTTTATTTAGAGTCAAAGTATACAGTTTTGAGGTCATGAAATATCCAATCAAAGCACCATCAGAGGCGCTGTCTCATCAAATGCAGCTACTGGTGATCCTGGTGTCCTGCCACACGGTGAAGATGGTGGCTGATCTCTGCAGAGGTCCCTGCCGTCCCCTTCAGAATCTACCATCTCCCAGAACTCAGCTGTGGGCAACCATGCATAGGACTTGTCTCTTTCTGGGCTTCCTCCTTTAGTCTTGGCTGCTCTGCTTTCTTCCCGAGTTCAGTTGTAGGCTTTTAGGCATATGGCTCAACTCTTCAGCCTTGAGCTGTTCTGTTGACTCAGCCTCTTGGGGACTTAATGCTTAAGCTTTGACTGCTAATGATCCTTGAGTCCTCTCTCACAAGGCAGGATTAAAAATGGCAGCATCCTTTCTCTGTCTCTTTCTTTGTGTCTCCGTTTACATAAAGCTCCAGTTAGAGAGCAGGCACCAACCTGAGTCATGCCTCACTGATGTACTCCAGTCAAAAGAACCCCACAGGGGCTGAAGTCTCTCCTCAGACCCCCACCACACTGGCGGGGGAGATGAAGTCTATTCTTCAGACCCCCTCTGTTGGGAGAGCTTCCCAATAAACTTCCTACCTGCAGAAAAAACAAAAAAACAAAAAAACAAAAACAAAAACAACAACAACAAAAAAAAAACCCATACCCACAGGAATTGATTAGTTCAAGAACATAATCTTTTTCTTTTTAGGATTCACTAAATTCAAACTGTCACACACAGCCTCAGAACTGTAAGCTTGTAAGCCAATAGATCCCCATTGTTAAAAGCCAGTCTATTTTTGGTAGGTTGCCTTCAGCAGCTTTAGCAAACTAGAATACCTTCATGGAGCTTACATTCTGGTATGAGACACAGACAAAAAGATAAATAAGGAAAATAATATAGTATGTCAGTAAGAAATGCTAAAAAAAGTAATGATGAAGTAGAGAAAAGTAGGATATGCACTGTTTATAAGGAAGAGACTTGAAATTTTAAGAGAGGATACCTAAGGAATTCCGCAGTCAAAGGCTTCTTTTCAGCTAAAGACTTGAAGACAATTAACCTTGGTCAAGTTACCTGGCCCTCTAAACCTCAATTTCTTCATTTGCAAAATGGGCATATTGATATAATCCACCTCAAATGGTCATTAGGAGGAATATAGTAATTACAGATGTGAATAGCTTAGTTCTGTACTTGTTGCGAAGTAAATGCTTGACATTTCATTTCATATACATACTAACAATTGCCACAGAATTTAACACACAATACTCCCATTAAACAGCATTGAATAAAACTCAAGTAAATGGTAGTACTTGCATTTCTGCAACTGCTCACAATGATATTAGAATTTATGATTTACTTCCTGTACCACCCCTTCCATGTTAGTTTGCCTTCAGTCAGTGTCTCAGAATATTGGGCTCCTTAGTGGAATAATCTTTCAAGAAATGTTAAGTTTTGAGGTTTAATTCTATTTGAAAGCCTTAAAGTTAGCCAGGCAGTTTCATGTGTTTTCATGTTTTCTGATGTTAGCCAGACATCAGAAAACATAAGACCCCTGGGTCAGAAACAAAGGACTTTATTACTTACAGCACAGCAAGCAACATGGGTACCAGCATATTTGTATGGGTTCTCAATTCCCCCACATCCCATGGGACCACATGAGTGTTTCACACATAATAGGCTATGTTATAGGAGAGAACTCTGAGCTTAGGAAACCCTAATCTTTTACAATGAATGTGGAGATACTCTAGAAGGAGACATTATATTTTCCAAGACTGTAGGCAAATCTGACCTTTGCTTTGGAGAGAGATTCTATCTCTATTTTCCCACACTGTTTGTTATACAAACATCTTTGAAAATGTAGTCCTGAACAAAGGGCAGTTAATGCTTCACTTGCTATATGTGCATAAATTTGAGAGACCTATGGAAATTGTCTCTGAGATCTAATCTTTATTTCTGGGAATTCTGAGCCTTAACGGACTTCCTACATAAGCTATACTCTTCCATTAATTTAGGAGCTCTAAGAGATTATTCAGGAGATCACCTTGGAGCCTTCCACACTCTTTCCTGCCTCCATTGTGTAGCAGCAACCCCAACCCATTTCCCCCTGATGATGAGAATTATAGTCTCCATAGGCAACACCATTTTCCTTGTTCAACCAGTTGGCATTTGGAACCCCAAATTGCCAGTTGTCAGTCTTAGATTCTAATTTAATGGACCATTATTGTCTCTCCAGTGGAAACATTCCTCTCTTAGATACTAAGAGCTCATGCCCAGAAGAACTCAACAGAACATTAGGTATAGTAGTGATAAGTGCCACTTTTTTCATTCTTCAGTTATTGGACCCATGAATTTTCTTTATGGGAGAAACAGGATTAGATATTGATCACTGGTTTAGAACATCTACTACGTCCTATAAGGTAGCACCAAAAGTATTTCCTTTCCAGAGTGAGGAACTACTGAATCTTCAGTAGGCTATTCCACCATTCTATAAGTCTAGCTGGATGTGGGTAATGATAAAACTAGTGAAACCCACGGACATCAGCCTTCTTTCACTGTAAAGTATATATATTTTCATTATTAAACAATGAATAAACATTTTAAAGAGAAACTGGGCTATTATTTTGTTGGAAGTAATTCCAAATGGAAAAATGAGGCAAAGGAAAAGGAGCTTATCAAGGATAATTAGTTTAGCAACATTTCTAACCTGTTTAACAACTTGCCAGGTGACCTGATGACCTGACAGGTCAATCTGTATTCATTCTGAGCCTTTTTTGTTGTTATCATCTCCCAACACCACTCTCTACATCTAGACCACTGGGTGTAAACCTCATATCCTGGGTCTTCTTGCCATGACTCCTGACATTATTTGTTCTTAAGTATATTTTAACAGTACCTTACTCCAGAAATGCCTCTCAATATCTGACAGTGCTGGAAAAGCCTTCCTGAGGATTTGTCACATTTTGTCAAAACTTAAGTTCAAAGCCCTTCCTGGCCTTGAGCTGCTTGACTCTCTAATGTAAACAGGTAAAGCAGATGAAACTCACAAAACCAGAACTTATCAATTATTTCTCAAATGAGGATTGTAGAACAATCTGCCAGACAACACCTTTGGCTAAGGATCCTCTCTTCCTGAGGTACCAAATGAAACAAAACAAAACAAAACAAAACCAAAAAAAAAAAAAAAAAAAAAAAAAAAAAGGGGCTCTCCTTTACTCATTTTAGAATATGCCACAGACATTGATGTCTAGCTCTGTCAGCTGCATAGGGCATAAGCATTCTGAATATGGCACTATCAGTTGTCATAGAAAGTAACTCATCCACACAGATAATCAGGTTTCCTATTGAACTTTTAAGAGACACCACTCCATAGTGAAGATGTGGAGAATGTTCTAAAGCAGTTCTATTTAAAATATTGCCCATGGACTTGGGTCATTCTGTGAACTGCTACGGTTCTGTGACAAGTACAGAATTAAGAATGTGTTTAGAAATTCTTATAACATTCTATAGAATCTAACACTTGAATCTAATAATAAAATTGAATCTATTAAAATTTTGAGCTTGTACTTTCAGTGTCTTCTGTTTTTTTTTTCATTTTCTATTTTGAGTTATTATTGTACTTTACAAGAGTATTGATCTAAGGCAGATTGTAAATTTTAAAAATTGGTTCTTCATGACAGTTTGTGGTTCACATCTCTAAAGTGAGCCTGGAAGCACAATCTTAACATATAGAACAAAATCCATATTATTGGACATTTTTTTGTCTGTGTCTGGTTTATTTCCCTAAACATGTGTCTTAAAAGTTCATCCATGTTGTCACATGTATCAGAACTTCATTCCTTTTGTGTGTGTGTGTGTGTATATTTAGATAGTTTTTATTTGGTCTTTTTAAACAAATCAATTTTATTAATACATATTAATAAAGTATACACTTTATCCAAAGTGTACAATCAATGATATTTGGTATAATCACATAGTTGTGTTCATCACTTCAATCATTATTAAAGCATTTTCATTATTTCAATAATAATAATAATAATAATAATAATAATAATAATAAACAAAAAAAAAACCAAGAAAATTCCTTACCTCTCAATCTCTGTTTCTCCTGCTGTAAATAGCTGCTATTTCTGGCTATTCTTGCACAATTATTTATTTGTTTATTAAGCAATTTTCTTGAGATTTAGTCACATCCCATATGATCTGTCCAAAGTGTATAATTAGTGGCTTTTTTTTAGCTGTTAAAAAAAGCCCTTTATTGTAAAATTGTAAAATAAATAGAATAGATTGAAAGAAATCACAAATTTTAAACCAAAGTGCAAGGCCAGGTTAGATTTAATATAATCAATTAAAAAAATAGCATAGCAACATTTATAAATGTAAATAATTCAAATATAATAGAAATTAATTATAACATAATTCTAATTTTTTTAGTACAGCTCTAACTATTGGACATAATAATCTCTAGGAATGAAATAAATTATTGGTTTAGTTATTTAATTTCCATTTAAGCTATAATTCTTTCTGGATAATCAAATCTCTATTTGGGAATTCTTCACATCTTATTGGAATAAATTACAGCAGATAACAATTTGTGAACTCATAATTTTATGAGGCAGAAAAACTCAAAATCGCAATGCTAAATCATTATTGATCCAGATAGATTATTTTAATTAAAGAGTATGAATAAGAAAATGTTAAAGAAAAATGAAGTATCCAAAAATATATCTTTTCTCCAGCCCTCCTTAATTAAAACCAAGTGTTTATTTTGTATGAAAAAAATTACAGAATACTGATCACAGGAACAATTTGCCAGTTGCACTGAGTAATTATATTAATACTATAATGTTATTTTACATTTATCGGATCTACGCCATTTCTTTTTTGATTACTATTTGCATGGAATACCTTTTTCCAACCTTTCACTATTAACCTGGTTGTGCCTTAAGTTTGAGGTGGGTCTCTCGTAGACAACATATAGACAGCTCATATTTTTTAATCCATTCTATCAGTCTATGTCTTTTGATTGGGGAGTTAAATCCATTAACATTCAGTGTTATTACTGTAAAGGCATTACTTACTTCATCCATTTTGTCCTTCGGCTCTCTGTTGTCATATTTTCCTACTGTCTGTCTCTGTCCTTTAGTTTACCCTTCCTAATTATCATCACTTCTAAATTCTTCTCCAAATCTCTCACCCTTGTTTTTTCCTTTCAGATTGTAGCACCCCCTTTGGTATCTCTTGCAAATCTGGTCTTTTGGTAACATATTCTATCAGTTTTTGTCTGTGAAGACTTTGAACTCACCCTCATTTTTGAAGGACAGCTTTGCCAGATACAGAGTTCTTGGCTGGGAGTTTTTCTCTTTCTGTATCTTAAATACATCATACCACTTTCTTCTCTCCCTCATGGTTTCTGATGAGAGGTCAGTACTTAATCTTCCCCTTGTATCACATACAAGTATCACATATAAGTTTCTCTTGTATGTGATGCCTTGCTGTTCTCTTCCTACTTTCAGAATCCTCTCTTTATCTCTGATATTTGTCATTCTGAATAGCAGTTGTCTCAGGGTATGTCTATTCGGATATTCTGTTTGGGGTGCGTTGTCCTTCTTGGATATTGATATTTATGTCCTTCATAAGGGTTGGGAAGTTTTTGGTTATTATTTCCTCAAATATTCTTTCTGCCCCTTTTCCATTCTTTTCTCCTTCTGGGACACCAATAATGCAAATGTTTGCGTTTTGCATTGTCTTTTAATTCCCTGAAACTGTTCCATTTTTCCTATTCTCTTCTCTTTCTGTTCTCTTTTCCAGTTCAGATGCTCTGTCTTCAAAATCACTAATTCTGTCTTCAGGCAATTCAAATCTGGTTTTACATGCCTCTAATGTATTTTTTTTTTTTTTAAAGATTTATTTATTTATCCCCTCCTTTGCTGCTTGTGCTTGCTGTGTCTATTTGCTTTGCGTTTTTTTTTCTGTGTCTGCTTGTCTCCTTCTGTTGCTTCATCTTGCTGCGCCAGCTCACTGTGCCACGTGGGCCAGCTTGCCTTCACCAGGAGGCCCCAGGAATCGAACCCGGGGCTTCCCATATGGTAAACGGGAGCCCAACCAATTGAGCCACAGCCGCTTCCCTCTAATGTATTTTTAATCTCATCCACCGTGTTTTTCATTCCCATAAGGTCTGTTACTTTTCTTTGCAGGCTTTCAAATTGTTCTTTATGCTTTCCCTGTTTCTTCTTAATATCCTTTATTTCTTTAGCCATATTTTCTTTAAATTCTTTGAAGCGATTTAAGAGAATTGTGTGATTATCAGATTGTGTTAAATACTGTACCTCTTCATGATATTTGGTTTGTTCTTTTGGCTGGGCCCTCTCTTCCTGTTTCCAAGTATGGCTTGTAATTTTTTGCTGATGTCTAGGCATCTGAATATGTTGGTGAATTTACTCTGATGGCTTAGTTCTCTGTCTTTCCTATTGCTTTTTTTTTTTTTCTTTCACAGCTCTTCTTTGATATTTGGTTTAACTTATTCTCAGTCTTTAAAATTTCCCATAAGTTTTCAAAATTGGGCCAGGGACTCACTACTGGGGTGCAGATTTTCTCTCAGGGGTTGGATACAAAGAGCCCAGTTTTTGTCCATGCAATTTCCAGATCCACCAGCAGGGGTGCTAGTCAGTGTACTTTTTCTCTGAAGTGTTTCAGTCTTGGCTTTCCTGTGTTCCTGTGTTAAATCTCCAGGTCAGAGATTCAAAGTGGGCTCTGCTAGCTGAATTCACTGAAGAAAAGCATTGTGACCTTCCCTCCCTTTTCCCTTGAAATAGGGAGGAAGATGTCTGCTCCCCTCTTGTCGGCTGCGGTGAGCTAGGGGTTTTACCCCAGTTTAATATCTTGGGAGAGGGGCAGGGGAGCCCTTCCTAGCCACACTGGGGCTTGGTAACTCATGTTTGTCATTTCTGCTTCTTCCTTTTTGTATCCCTCATGCTCCTGGGAGTTGTGTAGCACTGCCCTGGTCTGCTGACCCCCAAAGGAGATCCCTTGAACAGCTTTTGGCTCTTTCTCCTTTGTTTTTGTGAGAGCATTCAGCTCTGCCTGTTAGTCCATCACCATCTTCCCACAATCCTCTCATATTGGAATTTTAAAGAATATCCAGATATATTGTGTGAATTACTGGAAGTTCCATGAAACTTATTAAAAATAATTTTGATAGACTACATTGAAACTTTGTAATCCAGACAGCTGGTTGTATCTTACTTTTTAAATTTAAGAATGAATCTTAGAGGTCCCCCTTTTTTTCTTACAGTTGCATAGGATTCCACTGAATTGATGTGTTATATTTTATTTAAACTATCTTCTATTGATGGGCATTCGAATTCCCAATTTTTTTCATTACAATGAATGTTCTTATATAATTATTTCACACATATGCAAGGATATCCAGTATTGAGATTGTTCAGTAAGGGAGGATATGCCTTTTCAATTTTGACTTCTATTGCTTAACTAACCTTAATGAGGCCTGTACCAATTTACATTACCATCATCAATGCATGTCCATCTCATAACTTTGTAAAATAGAGCCACAGAAATATTGAACAGATTTATTTCAGAATGTCATTTTCTTTTCATAGCATTAAGTGTCAGAAATAGGGTAAATGTATATGTATGCTTTTTTGTAATTTCACATATCATTAGTAATAGTGAAAATATGAGAAATTATCACTTAGTACTTATTGGTATACTGTTTCTGAGCATTAATACCTGAAGTGAGACTCAAATATGGAACTAATTTCTTTAATTTTAATTTCTTTGCTTTAGGAAGTAACTTTCTGGCAGTAATATCTCAAGACACTAGAACCAAAGTAGGTATAAGATTTGATTATCTGGTAAAATTGGCCAATGGAAAGAATTTATCTGTAGCCTCCAACTGTAGAGGTAAGTTAGGAGGATTCAGAAATCTGGTAAATGACAGGCAAGATGGTCTAGCAGAACAAACACAAAATTAGAGGAGTCTTACACTAAGGTTTTAGTTTTAATTGTGTTACTAAGTTGCCTTGTGACTTTAGATAGTAATTCTGAATTCTCCTGCCAACACTTATTAGGTGTATGACCTTGGCCATGTTATCTTAGCTCTTCTAGATCCCAGTTATCTATCAGAGATAATCCTGCCATGACTGCTTAAATGAAAGAGTCTGCACCAGAGGCTTTGGGGTGTTTTTTGGCTCTAGGTTCTTCAATTCTACTGTTTACCCTGACTGTGCTGACTGTCTAAATTAAGAATCTAAGTTGTTATTAATAACATCATAGTTGCCTTTTTATATTATTTTATATATCCCTTAAACCATTACAATACATTATTTCATATGTACAAAATGCATATAAACATATATTTAAGGAATATAGTACAATAAAAATGAATAGTATACTCTCCATTAGTTTAAGAAACAGAACAATACCTAATACTTCTGAAGCCTCTGGTGTGCCTCTCCCTGACTGCACTATCCTTGAGCTGTAATTTTTATAAGTATTAATTATCTTCTATGAAGGCATTCAAAAATTGTGACACAGGCTGAGCACTATTAATTATGAAATAAGTTATCAAAGAGGAAAAGGCATAAACACAACTACAGACTGAAATCAATTATTGTGGCTTTTTATTACAATAGTTACAAATAATATTTTAGTGGTTTGTAATCATATCACAATTACTCAAACTATATACAAATAGATATTTATACAAGTCTACATTGAAAAAATAAAAGGTAATTAATGACCAAGAAAAAATCACATTTTCAACAAGATTTTTTAAAAAAAGTTATGACTAATAACAAAGAAAATTCACAGTTCTTCTGCAAATATTTTAAAGATGCAGGAATCATATTGCACATAATATAATTATAATCCTAAAGAGATTTATATATTTAATCTAATTTTTCACAAAATATACATTATCATGCAATACGTCATTGTATACAGAATGGTGGACCTAGAATAAACAAGTTAACTTACAAACTTTTAATATCATGGCCACAAAGTTAGAATTCTTTTAAAGATATATTTAAAATAATTTTATTATACAAAACCCCCCCAAAATACTCCAGTGTAATAAACTTGATGACACAATCATAATTTGTTCACAGGTCAAGTTACTTTTTTAGTGCTCTTCTTTGTCTCTTCCTTTCTTTTCCTTTTCATCCTGTAGTGCAGTACCAAGTTTTTTAATAAGAACTGACAGCACCTTGTCCAGTGGATCCATGACTCCTCTCTGAAGCCATTTAGGAATAGTAGTCCTGGCATGATGAAAGCCCAATTTTTGAAGAATATAATCAACACCTACTGGATCAATCTTTCTTCCAGTCCAAGAAATTAATCTAAAATAATGATTGTAAATAATAATAATTATTAAGGAATATAATGCTATAACACAGTCCTGAAGGCAGTACATTCAAGAACATCATTGAGGCTCTATAATATGCTCACAGATACAAAATATTTTCAATAGATGCATTTAAATGATCTAACCAACAATTCCTGGATTGGCTGTAATAAAAGCATTAAAAAAAATAACATGTACACATAAGCATTCTTAAGAGCCTATTCACAGGGATAGAGTTTAACAAATTTCATTCTGATTGATTTATTTTAGGCCTATTAGGTTACATGTCCATCTTAACGTTTAAAAGGACATCTGGTTAATTCTAAAAGATTTCACAAGCATAAGGCTAAAATTCACTGAATATCTGCTGTGGTAAACATGTTTGAACAAACCATTTTCTCCCTATTCCAGATATTTCCTTCTGTATGGAGGAACAGCCCACAGTAAAACACTTATGACCTTTCTCTGCCCCCATATCCATGACTTATCTGATTGAAGAAGTTAAGAGAGAAACTGAGTAGTGTAGGGCAGTATCCTCTTCTCTCTCTTCTGTTAGGAGCCACTCATTTTTGTCTGCTCCTCTTTGCTTTAGGTTTTTCAGGGTAGGTCCCTAAGGAACAAAGTGTTCAGTGCTGGCTATGGCTACGTGACTACATGGGGCTGCTGACTAAACAGTTCCACGGGTATGCCCCTTGAGTTTTGCAACACTGAAGACCTAAAGGTAAGTCCAAATCTGGGCTTTGTAGTACAAAGTCATTGTTGCCAGACATCCAAACCACATTCTTTGGTATCAGCTTTATCAGTATTAAAACTATTATTTTGATTTCCATCTGCCTGTCTCCCACTATCTCAATTGGCCCTGAACTCAGGTGGGGAAAAGAGGAGTATTAAACACTGATATCCTTAACTCCAACAGTTATAAGTACATTAATTAACTCATTTAACCAGTGTAACAACCCTACAAAATAGATAATACCATTTTCCAAACTGTTCATATGAGGCAACTGAAGTAGAGAAAGGTTAGGTCCTTTGGCCAAAGTTGCTCAGCTATTAGGTCATGGAGCTAGGTTTAGAGCCAGAGTTCATAACTCCACACTCCAACATTTCACCATATTCTTTAACTAGTTATTCTTGCTAAGCTTGCTAAACAAGGGAATATATTTATGGCAAAATTAACCATTTTTATACTCGTTGTAAATTAAATTCAGTTTATATTCAATTTAAACATATTCACTCTTAAAGATACTCAGTCTTTCCATTATATTTATTTAAATTTACAAATATGAAAGAGATTTTCCAAAAGGTTTTCTGCAACAGGATATTTGCAATATTTTAATACTGGTCCTGAGTACAGACACTGTTAATATTTCTCATAAGTATGTGAATTATTAATTAAAATTAAAATGCTTTGTTGATTTGGCTATAACAAATTTTACTGAATACAAATTACCTAACACAATAAATCACTACTTTCTGCTCATACAGGAGTCTATTGTATAATGAAGATTTTGTTATTTTGGAATCATTTTGTAGAATGTTGTGCTAGGGTGCAATGGACTTCTTTTGATACTGTTTTCCAGGATTCAAACTGTTAGAATTTGATTAAAGAAGCAGAGAAGGAAAAAAAAAAAAAAAAAAAAAAAGAAAGGGATGCTATGAATGTTAATCACAAGACAAGCAAGTACAACAGTCAGAGCAGCAATCATAAATAGAAAATTAGAGAATACTTTTAGAAATTTTGTTGGAAAAATGAGTTGATGTAATTGGGATCCTGACTGTAGAAGAACATAACTTGGTAAAGGCACATGGATCTGATAGCATTAGATATTTTAGACATGGTTTTATATTGCTTAGTATGCAGACAGAAGGGCACTGTGACATTGTAAGTTCTATTACGTTGTCATGACATATATTCAGTAAGAAATTTGAACAATTCCTTAATGATGATATATGACTTCTGCATTTTCCCAAACTAACAGTTTTCTCGACCTACCTCAAAACACTGAAAATATCATCCTGGTGAGAGAGTGAAAAAAGGATAGCAACAATGGAAGAGGAGTTATTACCCTATTTTAGTGATTAACTGACAGAAGTTACACAGACGACAGCTAATCGTGAAACGTGAAAGTGCTTCACGTTTTAGAAGCACTTTCAAAAGCAGAAGGGAGCAGTCAGGAGTAATAGAAGTTACAAGTAGCCAACTTCTAAAAATATTTTTTGGTAAACAATATTTAAATTGATACATTATTCATAAACTTTTTTTTTTGTAGTAATTCCATAGAATATGGGTTAAAATATATATACCCACTACTCACCTAAGAGTGGGTTCTAGATGCCATGTGTTACACATAAAATCTCTCCAGTCCACAGTAGTATAAGTGATGCTATCATCTCTGTCTTTATCAGAGGAATTGTCATCATGTATAATAATTGGACTTTTCTGTCCTGGTCGAGTAGATAATATCCGAGGTGGAAAAATGGCTATAATGAAAATGATAGATTAATATTGCAAATACACATCTTATAAATGTATTACCAATTGCTGTAAGAACAAAATAATTGGCTTCATCTGTCATTTTGTTTTGATCTGGTCAAAGCCTCATTTAATTACATTTCCTAAAAAGTAATAATTTAAAATAAGCTGTAAGTAAGTAGAAATTACTGGTATTTCTTGGAGAAAAACAGAATGGCAATGTATTCTCTTACAACAATTAATAATAACATGCCATCATTTATTTGGGGGTAAAAGTATATGTTTTATACATAGTTGTGTGACTTTAATGGTAAAGAATACTGAAATCATTTATTTGAGAGCGGGCACAAAGCACACATGCGTAGCTCTCATATGTTCTTATTTAATTAAATATAGCATTTCCCTTAGGACACAAGTTTTCAAAATACAAATTAGACACAAAATACAAATCAGACACAAATACATTTGATTAATTAGGCAATATGATTTGCATTAAGTAGCTCTGGTTATAACTTGGTTGAGAATTAGCACTAGGGATGACATATTGATTGGGAATGAGCCTAAGAATGAAGCTGTTACCACACTATATGTAAGAAAACAGATGCCTTCAGTTACTGCCTGCTCAGTTGCTGTGCTTTTGTTTTTTATTGGTGGTGGTTATGGTGCTACAATTTATCTTGAAATATGTTGATTCTGGCTAAAGTTTACAAGATGTTAAGAATATTCTCAGATGTTTATGTTTATTTTTAGCTTAAACCAATTGCTTTTAGTTTATATTAACAAATTATACTTACAGCTATGAAAATATCTTTATTTATAATTAAAATCTCCACAGCCAATAACACTTTGTTATTGTATATCCAAAGATCAAGTGGCCCCCTATCCCAACTTCCAACTGAAATTATGTTTTACAATGGTTTATAGGTATTTCTTAGAAATACACTTTATAGCTGACCAAGACTGACACAGTATTTCATAAAAAGTTTCTTATTGTATCTGAGGTTGAGAGAGAAATCTGGCAAGCTTTCAATCTAGGTGGACTGGAAAAGTATTCCGACTTTCACAGGTTTACCCTAGGGCCTATTTTTCTCCATGTTAAGTTTTAATATGAAGGCAGAGGAAAAACAAAAGGATTACCATATAAAAGGACTGATATATTTCAGTGCTATATGTGAAGACTGGATCTACTTATAGCCTGACTATAATATAGTTTCAATCAGTTAACTTGAAGTTTCAACTAATGATTTCTCTGGGCATCATTACTAATTTTACTCTCTCATTGAATTTTTGGTCCATCTAAATGGAAGAGCAATTCACTCTATGCTATACCACCTTTGTACTCTCTCAACAAGGTCTTTTGATCATCTTTATTTTCTTCACTCAAGAACCATTTATAAAGTGGCTATTTTGAAACATCTGCAAAAGAAATTTCATATTTTTAATGTTTTCTTCCTAAAGCACCATGATAACTTACAGTATGACCTGAATAAATTATATTTATTCCAAACAATTTTTAGATGATCCAATTTGTTGTTTCACAAACTAGGTAACAATATTTAGCGAACAAATTACTGAATATTTGGGAGAACATTACATATCTTACATTCCAAATTACCTCATTCTTTTAAGCAGCAACAAAGTATTCCACTGTATGGACACACAATTAATATATTCAACCAATTCCATATGTACACATTAGGGCCACCACATGTTTCTTAATAGGCAAACATTTATGTTTCTAGTTTGTAAACCAATGTCAGCTAGCTCATAAAAGTAAATTACCATCACTGAAATCTAAAATTATTTTTAAAAAGAAAATGTTCTCTATATTCCAAATAGATTAATCTTCTAATTCAATTCAGTATTCCCTTCCAATTACGTATATAAGTTCTGCTACTTTATTATGTAGGTCTTTAGTCATTTCACTTATATTTGAGACATTTCCTTAAAGTGGTTTTCTTTTCTATTTTGCTAGAACATCCTACAAGGCTTAACTAATAATGTGCACAAGAAAATGTATATAGAAACACCTTGCAAGTACAGTATAAAACACCATTCAGTGTGAAACATGGTTAGAAAAACAGTGAAGTGTACCTAGCAGATACTAAGTCTGCTACATAGCCTTACTAACATGTTATCAATTTTTGCAACTCATAGAGGAAGGAGCCACATTCTATTCATTTTACCACCAGATCATAAAAATCTATATAAATGGCATGAACAGCTGCATTTCCTAAGGCTTGGGAGAAAAAAAAATTGAGAATATGCTACCCACCTTTTTCTTTTTCTTTAAGGTAAGCTGACACTAAATCATGAAGAAACATGATGAGCTCAGCATCCATTGTTACACAAATGTGGTCAGTGAACTCTGTCACCACACTACATTCTACCTTTGGCTTCAAGTTGGCATCTGCAATGGTAAAGTTCTTTTATAGTAACACATTTAATGACATAAGTTCCTTCCTCTTCCCATTAATAAAGGATTTACATAGGTCTATGCATCTATTTAAAATGGAACTATAAATGAGTGATTTCTAGATGTGTTTTATAGAATAATGATCATAGTTTGCCAAGCACTTTTCCAGTATGTGCCATTTATTCCTCCTAATGGCCACTGAAATGAAGTCCTATAATTAGTTCCCATTTTACTGAGGAGAAAGAGGCAAAACAGGTTAAATAATTTGCCAGAGGTCATGTAGCTGGTAAGAAAATCAATCAATTTGACTCAGAAAACCAATTTTCATCATGCTATAATTAGTATTAAAAAATAATCTGTGGGAAAAAGCAGTAGTTGGAACTTCCCTTAGAATTTTCTTATTAACTTTAGATTGTATTTTCATATACCCTGTAATGGAGGTTCCTGTGGTTCTTGAACATGAATGGATTTAAAGTCAAGCTGCATCCTGGGTAATGCAAAGATAGTCTCTGTTTCATGATTGTAGCTAGATCCGCCTCTGAATCCACTTAACAAACTAGAATTCTTCACAGTAGTGCTACTCTCAGTATTATTAGCATCAACATTGCGTAGTAGGTTTAGCTCTACGTGAAAACAATAAAGACAATAAGAATCAAATTCAATCAATAGGCATTGATAAGCATATAAATTTGTAGGTACCATAATACACAGAACTTATCTTATTTTAAGAACTGATATATAACATTTAAAAAAACAGACATAATATATAGTGCTTTTCTTAAAACCAAAGCTCTGTAATGTGATTTTGGATAAATCCATTAAATTTTTTATTTTGGTTTCTCTGACTTTAAAATGAACATGATTCCCAACTGAATTCATATCTGAACTTGAGTTTAATTAAGCCCAAAGCTCTCCATACATTGATCCCTCCACTTCTATAAAATCTGTGATTAAATATTATCCTGTCCTTGTAAGCAAGTATAAGTTCTGATTTTTCCCAACTTAAGTTCTATTGTTAGACTACAACTATCTATCATGGATTAAATTACATACTGCCAAAAATATGTGTTGAAATTCTAATCCCCAGCATCTGAATGTGACATTATTTGGAAATAAGGTTATTACAGATGAAATCAGGCAAGGGTGATTGGGATAGGGTGGGCCCTTAATCCAATATGACTGATAGCTTTGTAAGAAGAAGAAATTTGGACACAAAGAGAGAACACCTTGCAATGACTGACCCAGAGAATGCTATGGATTGCTAGAACACCAGAAGTTAAAAGAGGCATGGAACAGATTCTTCCCTACTGACTTCAGAAGCAGCAGTCATGCTGACACCTTGATTTCAGAGTTCTAACCTCCAGAATTGTGAGACAATAAATTTCTGTTGTTTTAAGCCAACCTGTTAGTGACACTTTGTTATGGCAGGCCTAGCAAACTAAGATTTTAAAAAAATTAAAACCAGCATTTTTTAGGCAAACAGTAGTTTAAAATGCTTATGACCCTTCCAGAGCATCCCAACCAAAAAGAATCTCCTCCCTCTTCAGTCCTTATTTAGAGGTAGACGAGTTAAAACAGGCATAATCTTCTAATTTACTTTCTTATCCTTTGTTCTCACAACATTTAAAAAATAATTTTTAATCTCTGGGATCGCCTGTTCCATGGTAGCTATTTTCCATGGGACACAAGTCATCTTCTTTTCCATTTTGTGAGAAGGTCATTTTAAAAGTGAAAGGCAAGTCGTAACATGTTTCAATCTAGTCAGCTATCCACTACAGATGAGAGCATTGATAAAAGCAATATTGTAAACTAAAACAACTACAAAATAAAAGTTTCCATGAGTACATTATTACAAGGCTGAGGCTGGTGAATCTAATCAAAGGAAAAAAACTCACCAAAAGCATTCTCCTGAAACTTACGATTTGATGGGAACAATGCTATTTTATTTCATTCTGTTGTAGTCACTCTAAACTGTAAATTTATGGCATTCCATTATTTAGTTGTGTAATAACTTTCTAAAACTTCCATTTTTTAGCTTTACTACAAAAATATTTTTCCAATTGTAAAAAGTAAACTAGTTTAATTTTATTTATTTAAAATCAATTTTATTTTGAATGTTTTCGGTTTATCTAAAATAATGGGGTGCTATACTACCAGAGTGATGAATCACGTACTAAACAACTGTTACTTGTTTTAGGTAGTAAAGAGAAACTTGTTTAATTAAAGAAATAAAAACTCTATCTCCACTTAAATTCTAAACAGACAGTTGACAGAACCCAAAATAGGAAAAAAAAAAAAAAAAAAAAAAAAGAAATGAAATAAATTTCTCCAAAGAATCCAATGTTTAACCTTCATTCCTTGTGGCCGTAACATAATGGAACCATTCTTTGACACTTGCTACTCCATGTGGTGGATTTTCATGGCGACGCCTTGTTATCTTGGTTATTGTTGCCATAGGACTTTCCAAAGCACCACACGGTTTGGTAACCATGGTATTATGACCCAGATGAAAATCCAATGTTTGTACAATATATGTAGAATGATCACTAGAACCTAGAGCAAAAACAACAAAAAAGTTTTTTTTAAAATAACTATATTTAGATCCAAGAAAGTGGTTGTGGTTCCAGAGCAACAGATTTAGCTAAGTCATACAGAGACAGGAAAGGCTGTAAAAATGTGGAAAAATAAGCGAGAAAAAAAAAATAACAAATCATTTTCCTTTCTTTTACTTATAGCTGAATTTATCTCCAAGAACACTAAGAGCAGCAACCACTTCTTCCTTCATGATTAAAACCATCAAGTAGGCAATTATAGCTTAAAGAAACTGTATTTGTCACTGTCAATAGAGGTAATAAAGCAGAGCCTTGACATAAAGACTACAAGACAGTCTTGAGTGTGAAATAATTTCTTCATACTACCACTATGTGTCTTTTCCTCATGTTTTTAATAATAAATATTTATAACTACCACTATGACCACGGTCAGCTACAGCAGTAGAAACTTTAACTGCCTAAGTAAGAAACAGACAGTAAGAGGGCAAGTTCAGAAATATGTCCTTGAACGTGTTCTAGACTTTATAGATATCAAGTCCTTGGTGGTGAACTCAACATGTTAAGTACCTAATAACAAATAAACTACAGAAATAGAAATAATATAGGAAAAATAGACAAAAGATATGAAAAAGGAAAACTACTTTGTGGTTTATAATCATATATAATCATAATATATATATATGCTATATTTTACAAAAAGTAAAAGCTGGAAATGTGTCAGTTTACCATCTTCCCAGATTTTCTGAGCTTCAGTCCAAAAAGCAATATTTGGTTCTTCTAAATGAAAAAGGGCCCAGGATTTTGAACGGAAGTTTGGACCATGAAAACAAGCAAGTGTCATATGATTTCCATGTAAGCTCATTGATCCTCCAAACTGCATTCCATCTTCCGGTAATGGAATCTGAAATAAGGATATGTGGCATCCTGATACCACCTTCAATACTCCAGGCCAGTGACGATGATGAGCTGCATCAAGCACTGCAAGAAAACCAAAACACTTTTATCCTGAAGTACCTGATGAACATCCTGAAGGGGTGGGGGTGGGGATGGGAGGATAGGAAGGCAGCTGGTGGCTACTTTCTACAGCTGAAAATGACTCGGTAAAAGATGAAAACAAATACTTAACATTAAGCATTAGCTAGAAAAGAGAGTGGGAAAAAATGCTAAATGAGGAAAGACAGACCTAAGGAAACTTAATAGTTACAACCAGCACTTCTGTAATAATTAATGATTTACAAAGTATTTGTATGTAATTTCATATAATTCTTATAATCAACTTGCAAACTAGGTGACGAAGCCTAACAAGAGAGGCCAAGTGAACCAGTGATTGGAAGACCCAGAAATCAAATACTGATCTTAAGTCTACTGTTTTTATTCTTCTATATCCTTGCTACTACTCAAAGTGAGGTCTGAGGACCAGTGGCATCAGCAACACCTTGGGAGCTTATGACTGCATGCTCTCAAATCCACTCCATACTTACTGTATCAGAATCTGCATTTTAATAAGATCTCCAGGTGTTTCAAACTTTCTTAAAGTTTGAGAAGCACTAATTAAATATAAATTCATCTTTATATTTCCTACTTATTCCAGTAATGTTCTTTCTGGCTACTTTTCACACCTCTCCTCCCAGATCCAATCAAGGATCATGTGAGGATCATGCATTGTATTTAGTTGGCAAGTCTCTTTAGTTTCCTTTAATCTCATGTTCCTTTGTTTTTCATGACAAGGACATTTTCAAAGAATCCAGGCAGGTGGGTGATCTGCAGAACATCCCTCCATTTGTATATGCCTGATATAAACTCTAGTTTAATGGAAATACAGGGACAAGAGGGACAAGATAAATGATAACACAAGGAGGCAACTGAAAAGTACCTAGAAAGCACAGGACATTCTGAAGGACAATTTGCTAGGTCTCTTCCAACAAGTCAGGTCATAAAAAAAGGGACTATGCTAAATTACAAGCAAATGAAGGAACATAGATAGCCAGATTTAACCTGTGATTGTGGATTGTACACTGGACAAATCAGTTGTAAAGGTTATTTTGGGGTAAACTGTAGGAATTTGAATGCAGTTTGAAAATTAGAGGAGATAATTAGCAAAATGGAAACTAGGAGATTGTGACTGGAAAAAGGTGATGAAACAATATGAACTACATTTTGGTAAAAAGTGCACATAAATGCATAGATAGGTATCTGGACGTATATCCTCTAAGGTGTTAATTGGTGATTTCTGGGTGGAATGTAATGTTTTTATTTTGTATGTATTTTCTAGTTTTCTTCAATGCACATGTCTTGCTTCTGTGATAATAAAACATTATTAAAAACTATCTTGATTCTGGCTACTTCTCACCACTTTACCTTTATCACCCTAGTCAGAACCACCATCATCTTTTGCCTAGACTACTGCAATAGTCTCCTAGTGGTCTCCTCACTTCCATTTTATCCCCATATAGTCTATTTTCCACATAGCAGCAACAATCATGCTTTAAAAAGGCACACTTTAAGAAAAAGAAATCAAATGTCAACCGTTCAAAACTCTCCAAACTTCCCATCATATCAAAACTCTCATCTATGGCAGTACCTCTTTGAATTTATGTCTAGTACTTTCCTCCTTGCTCATTGTGCTCCAATCACAGTAGCCACTTTAATGTTCCTCAGACAGCCCACACTTATTCCCACTGCAGAAGCTTTGCACCTCTCAATGACCCCTATGCCTGGAACTCTCTTCCCCCAGATCTTAACTCAGTTCTTCCAATTCATTCACACTTCCACTAAAATGTCACTTTAGAAAAGTCTTTCCTGACCACAATATCTAAAATAGCTTCCCTCATACCCTATCATACTTTATCTTCTTCCCCTGCTATGTTCTTTTCCTTAGCACTTTTCTCTACTTGCAATTATCTTATATATTTAGTTAGTGAGTTAGTTATGGTCTCTCTCTTCTGTTACAATGTAAGCTTCATGAGGTAAGGACTTATTCTACCATTAGTTCTCCTGTGCCTAGAACAGTACCTAAGCACATGGTTGATGCTTAATAAATACTTGCTCATTAAATACTATGTGAAAAGAACAATCGGTCTAATATCACATAACTAATAAATCCAAACCCAGATATTCTAATTCCATAGCCCATACTCTTAACTAAAACATGATACTGTTATAATTAGTATTCAAGAGAAAGGAATTGGTATGGTTGCAGGTGAATTGGTAGCAGAGGGAGGGATAATGAATGAAGACTTCTCAAATGATGGCCTCTATTTCCACTGGAAGGTAGAATTCAGGTCCTTTGCTGAATGAAGAGCCTATGGATGACTACGGATGACTTTATGAGTATGGTATATAGATTCCTGTTGTTACTATTATTTTTAATTAAGATGGTAACACATGTTTAGTGAAAGATAAAGCAAATATAAAAGCTTAATTCTAATTCTTACATTGTTCTTGTGAACTTTTTTCTAGGTTGTTAGTCACTGTCTTAGGTGGAAGATAAGGAACTGGTCCCCAGGTAGACAGAGCTCGTTTGCTGGTGTCAAACTGTTGTGTGAAAAATTCTTGGAGCTTCATTCCTATTTTTATCAGGTCAGGTGTAGTTGATCTTGATATCATTACTTGGAAAATATCCCACTTCAAATCTCCATGGACAAAAATTTCACTAGAGTATGAAACAGAATCTTTATCTTATATCTTATAGAAGATAGTTAGAAAGAACAAGGAAAATTCTCTTCCCCCAACCCTGCCTTTTCATTCATATTAATTACAACATATAAAGTCATTTTACAGGAAACATGGATGTGGTTTCTCATTATATAATTGAAAATATATTAAAAATCATGTAACGTGTTCAAAAAGTAATGTTTTATTAAATACCTTTTATCAGTCATGCTTGAATCCAATGTGTTATACAGATTTACTTTCCATTCATCCTGAAGCTTAAGATCAGCATTACTGAAGATACCCATGAGGATACTTGAACCCATGTAATCAATACGAGCTTCAGTAGAACCCATAGTAATCTGAATTTTGTGACTGGGTTGCTGATTTGGATGTTCGGAAATATGAGCTAAAATAGAAACAATAATTACTTTTCACAGAAATGCCTAAAGGGAAAAATTTATCAAATTTTTTCAATGTAGTTTTTGAAGATATGTTAGATTAGTTGTAAAATTTCAACATACCAACCATCTCCAAAGCATTGACATCTATGGTTCCTCCAACTACTCCTCCTTTAGAATCTAACTGTGATCTTCCCAGACCAACAGACATGCTAATCTCTCGATCTCGATTACTTCCTACTGATAGACGGCCCTGGCTCTTCAAACCACTAGTTGTCCAGCTAAAAAAAAGAAGATTACTAATTAGACATACAACTTCAAATGTCTTGAATTAAAATAGGAGTTAAACCAGATGATTTAAATAAAAGGTCAAATTCGACAAAGAACACATTTCTTACAAAAACCATGTGGTAAATGTTTGAATATTAACATTGATAGTAACACTTTCTTCCTAGCTAGAATATTACTCTATTTCTTTGTAACTTTCCCTCTTTTTAGAACACATTTCATGGTATTTTATATTATAGTATCCTTAAGATTAAGACATTTTCAGGATAAAGCAAGTTATATATTTTATCTACTGTCTTTATTGTCACAAATAATTCAGCATAAAAAAGGCTTTGAGTTGCTTTCTAAATAGTAAGAAAAATTACAACTAATAAAGATTTTTTCCTTTGCATCTAAATAGCTTACGTTGTATTTCCCATTACATTGCTCATATTCATTTGAACGTTTAATTGCTTCAAGTTGATAGCAAACACAACAAGTGTTTCCCATGGAGTTCCTTGCTGACTTGCTGCTTTGTTTGATTTGTTAAAAGGAGTTGATGTTTTTGAAAGTGAATCTAAAAACAGAAAAGTCAAATGCATGTTGATTCACAAAAATGATCAGTTACAAAGCAAAAAGCACTCATCACTGGAATCAAAAAAGTAAAAAATATGATATTCTTGTATTATAACCTAACATTTAACATTAGCCCCATTGCCTCTTTAATAATAGCTACCACTTATTGAATTGAATGTTTAGTAAGTGCTGGCAGCTTTACTTCTTGAAAGCTCATAAAGTTCTGTAAAACTCTCATTTTGTATGAAGAAATTCTGGGGTGCACAAGAGATATTGCAGCATAGATAAGTCACCACCTAGGATTTTTTTGACAAAGGAGAAAATAATAAGGAACTGTTGCCAAACAGAAGGCTCAAAAGCAGGGACTATTCTGAAATGCAAAGTCTGGTTAGGGTGCCTATGTTCATATTCCCACTATATAATCTGAATTCTGCATTTGCTCATTAAACCCTAATCTTGCCTTGTGACAAGAAATATGTCATTCATTTTTATATGTTCAGGCATAAGTACAGTGCCTGGTACTTAAAAGGCTTCAAGATGACTACCTGAATAAAAGAATGACTGAACACAAAGATTAAACTTCTTAATATCAAAGCATCTTTTGGGACTTTCATAACACTGTAGGTTTGTTTTCTTCCTGAGGTAACTCTACGCTATGGAACACACTTAATATTATGTTTATTCCTCTCTAATCTTTTTCAAAGTTACCAGACATCTATTGTCTCTGCTGCTGGAAATACTTTAATGTGTTTTTTCATTTGTTTGTTTTCTGGTCTATCATAAAAACTTGCAAAAGTATATCTCCCTGAACTTGGGGCAGAAATCTGGGAGTAATTAATTTGGATTTTTATTGGGGCATTAGCAGACTACTGATAACAAAGAGAATGTGGTTACCTCTTCGGGGTACTGAAGAATCAGACACACTCCTTGATCTGATAGAAGCTGGGGATTTTAGGTTCTGTGCTGTTGTTCCTGGTGACATGGTGCTATTTGTTATATGCTCATTGAACACATTAGGTGACTGAGGCATGTGAGTGAAGGAGGCTGACTGACTAGGTTGCTCCCAGGTCCTGCAATAAGCTTTTCTTGATGATTCAGGGGAAAGGTGCTGGTTTACCCCTTCAATGGAATCAGGTGTCCCTGGGCCAGATGCTAGCAGAAAAATAGGAAAAAAAGAGAAAAAAAACAGCCAAATTAACAGGGTAACATCACTTTGTTAAAAAATAATAAATTTCACCCATGCACTACTTCTAATGACATTACAAATTCCTTCTAGTTCTCTGTTTGGTAACTGTATAGCAACTTATAGATTGCAAAGCACATTTTGGTATGTTATTTAATTCTCCCAGAAACTTCATGAAATGGGTATTCTATTTCCATTTTACAGATGAGGGAATAGACCCAGGTCCAGGCTTTCTAAAAATTTTCTACTGTATCACACTAATTTCTACCTTTCATTTCCACAACTCTCCTTTTGAGCACAATATAAGTCAAGAGGAAAATGCAGGCAAGATCGTAGCATGTCCCTAACATTTTGTTTTTCACCCTTAACCAACTATGATTAACTTGGATGGCTAAATGTATTTCTGCACTTTCAGATTTTAAAGATTACAAAGTAATAATTATAGGATAAAATATCAGCTAGAATGTAATCTCCAAGAAGACAAGCTTTTGTCTATTTGGTTCTGTGATATATTCCCAGTATCATGAGGGGCTCAATAGACATTTGTTGAATGAGTACATGAACAACATGGTACCACTTACCAAGGAAGAAAAAGTTTGTATTATCAATCATGGATATTATTATTACTGTAATCTAATTATAATTATAGTTACATAACAAGCTTACTTGGCAAATTTATAGTTTGGTCTCCAAGGAAAAGACGTCTTGCAATACTTCTCCGATACCAGGCTCTGGGAAATGCCAGAATTTCACTGAGTCTGCGCATATCATATTTAAAGGAGGCAGATCCTATATCACAAACAGCTGAAACATAAATAAATAAAATCTATTAGAAATGGAAAAAATTTTCCAAAACCTTTACTATTTTCACATGGTATGCATAAAACTTGATACTATACAGCTGAACTAAAATCATGGTACTGTAATTCATGAAATATCAAAGTAAGTTACACATTATGGTTATCAAGTAATATATAGGTTCCTCCCACAGAAATAGCACAATCTAACACTATTAATTTCATTTCCTTTTTTTTTTGAGATGAGATGAGGTTAGATTTATATTATCAATTTATCATGAAATTCTCAGAGAGATTCTAAAGTTTTGTCTTACAACCAGCTATCAACTTTAATACAGGGCTCTTCTCAAGTACAGAAAATGAAGCAAGATGAGCTTTGGGTCACCCTCATGCAGCTTTTCTGCTGCAAGCAAGTCAGAAAGAGTTCCTGCCCATGGTGCTCTCTGGTAAATTATTATTATTTTTTTGTCATGGGAATTTTTTAAAAATTCACTTTGTAAAAGATACCATGGAACCTTGAGAAATTTCCCTCTTTCAACAGTCACTGTGCAGTGTGGTGTTTTCATCACATTAGCACCCAAACACACAAAACCACTCTGGGAAAGAAACACTAAAATGGAATTCTTTAACCAAATTCACTGTATATTTTGTAATTGGGGGACTATAAAGGAAAAAGCTCAAGTCTGACACTAGTATTTTATACAAAAAAGTGCAGCAGGAGGAAACTTTGTTTAAAAACATTAAAACCCAGGTAAACATAAATATATTTTTAGTTAATCTATGCTGTATCATGTAGGAATTCTTTCAGATACCGGTATTCAGTCTATAAGGTAATTTCAAGTTTCATGTCTAACTGTATTAGTAGAAGAAAATACACAGTTGCATATAGTTGTATATATATATGCATATACATATGTATACATATATAAAATTCAGATCATGGAAATTTGTTTTAAATACTTATACTTAAAATCTGTACCTCTGAAAATAAATATATTAGCCTCTAATTGGCTAATTCTGAGTTCCTTCGCAAACCAGTCAGAACAGTTTCTCAAAAAGGGTAGGTGACCAATTAGCTGCTCTTTAAATCCATTATCTGAATGTTTTAAAATTCAGGTGTATAACATCCTCAGAATATAATATGGTGTATTGTTTCCTCCTTTTAAAATAACCTCCATTTATAGCATTTATCACATCAACTGTTGCACTGTCATTTATTTGTCCACACATAACAACTTGACTTATTGATGCTTATCTCCTCAAATTACCTAGCATAGTGCCTGGCACAAGTTTACTGTAAAATACACGCTCAATATATGTTCTATGTTTGCTGAATGAATACTGGGCTGATTGTGCATACCATATCTGTCCAATAAATAGTTATGAAAGTTTGCACTCACATTGTATCTGAAATTATTAAAAATGTTTCACATACATTTAATTTTAAATATTCAAATCACAATGTAAAGAAATGAGAGAATAAATGACTTTTCAATAGTCACATAATTATAAAGCTAATGATACATACATACAACTCAAGATCTTTGGGTACCAATTATGGTGCTTTAAAAAAAAAAAAAGTCACTCATCTCCTTTTCATGTTTTAAGAATTTACAGTTAGAAAATTAAACTAAAAACAAAAAAATCAGAAATTTTATCAATTTATGATAGAGGAGTGAAAGAAAAAAGCAGTTTTCAGGGATTTAATTAGACATATTTTGGCCCTGGGGTTGTAGATAACATTTCTAACATTGATCACTTGGACTAGGCTGCACTGTCATTCCATTCCTTTAAATAAATTTTCATGGGAAGCGGATGTGGCTCAAGCAGTTGGGAGCCCGCCTACAATACAGGATGTCCCGGGTTCAGTTCTCAGTTGTTCCTAAAGAAGATGAGCAAGACAGTGAGCTGACATGACAGGCTGCTGCAGTGAGCAGATGCAACAAGATGATGCAATTAGCTGAGGCAACGAAGAGACACAACAAGGAAACACAATGAGAGACACAAATGGGAGGAGAGGTGGCTCAAGCCATTGGGTGCCTCCTTCCCATATGGGAGGTTCTGGGTTCAATTCCCAGTGTTTCCTTAAAAAGAAGACAAGCAAGCACATAATGAGCAGACAGAGAATACAAACAACAAGGAAGGGAAGAAAGAAAGAAATAAAATAAATTTTAAGGAAAAAAAAATAGCACAAAAAGCTTATTATTATTCAATGTATTTAATATGCAAACTCTGCTGAAAGGGAGGCCATTAATTCTGAAAGACAATATTTTAATTTAAAAACTATAAAATTGAATACCAGATATATTTATTAATGTAGTGTCCATTTTGCTTGCAGACTTGCTTACAGATTGGCTTTCAAAAAATGAAGCACCTCCTGAACGCCTTATCCGAGACAAACTCACTTTTACAAATTCAAGGTTTATACTGAGGGAGTCTTTCCGACCAGTAACTGAAGTGGGTTCCTCATCCATATTTCCTAAAAGCAAAACAAAACAAAATGCCACACACACACAATTATTTAGGTACATGAAAATTATCCAATGTACTGGAAGATGCCATCAATTAAATTCACTTTAGTGAGGTAAAAATTTAAGCAGAATCAAGTAATGAGCATGAGAATTCCTAACAATAGTTGGATTGGTTCAATCTCATAAACATAATTGGTGATTTTTACAACCCTTCCCCAGTGACAAAAACTAGAATTTATATGGTGTCTATGTCTTCATTATTTATCTAAATATTAGTCAAGAAGCATTCATTACCATCAAGATCTTATTCTTTTTTAGTAGGTTCATCTGCACTTTAAAATGCCAGTACATTTAATCACAATAAAGTAACTTAAGTAATAGTCTTATTTTAAATAAAAAAAATGTGACCCACTCTAAAATTTTACTATTTATAGATAATTACACAATTATATAAGGACAAGAGCGATATTATCAAAAAGCAAAGAAATAGGAGTTTCTGAGATTGGTTTGTATCCATTATTTAAGGTATCACGATTTCTGAAAAGATGAAAGCCAAAGATGCCATAAGTTTGGAGAAGACACAAACATGCACAGTATACCTAATCCTCCTGATCCAGGTGTGAGACCAGAAACGGCAGTTTTTTGTTTCCCTGCTCCATATGGATGAAATACATAAAGAGAAAAGTCAGACATGCACGCTGTGAAGCTCAAGCCAGATGAACTGCTGCTGGAACTGGTCAGATCTGACTGACTACTACTGTGTCGACTTCTGCCAAGAGGACTGCCTAATCCTGATGAACCTACAGTAAACAGAAGAAATTCAAAATATTTATAAACCACAGAAAACAAAAAAAATGCAAGACATTAATATTATGTTTGTAAGGACTAAATATGACTGAAAAATAAATGGAAACAAAGCAATCAATAGATTTAAATCCTTGAAATAAAAATGAGGACTTATATGCAATTTTCAACTAATTTACTCTATAAATCAGAATGGAAAACTGTTTATTTTAAAATCAATTATTTATACATATGCTTGGCCAATGACATGGCTGTTTCTCTCCTCCATGCTCCACTGGAAGCAAGCAGTGGAAGAGGCCCAAAATAGCTGGGGTTTAGGTAAAAAGGGAAGAGAACAAAGTGAGTAAAAAAAAGTCTAAATCATATAGATGGGGTCTGTGTTTTAGTATGTAAAAATGGAGCCAGAGCAAGGGATAAGAATGCAGAAAGGAAAAGATCTCTCTTAGAGAGCCAAGTATACTAATCAGCAACATTTTCTAGGGGTGGACTAGCTAGTTTCAAATATGCTCTAAAAATAAATACTATGAGACCATTTGAATACAGCATTATATGATTTTTCTGATGATTCCAAAATATGTATCACCAGCCCAGACCGCCTTTGGATTCATGTATTTGCTACTGCTAATTTGACATCCTACTAGAATGGGGACACAGGCATCTAAAGTATACCATGCCCAAAACAACTCTTGATATTTCTCTCCAATCTGCTTTCCTTCCTGTGTTTCCCATCTCCAGTAAATGACAATTCTATGCAAATAGCTCCATCAGAAACCTGGGAGTTATTCTTCTTCCTTCTCATTCCTGACACTCTGTTATGCTATCATTTCTACTTCTAATATTTATCAAGCCTGCCAATTTCCCTTCATCTGCACTGCTATTCTAGCCTTAGCAATCATCGACCCTGCCTGGATTGCTATAACAGCTAATTGCTCTCCCTGCTTCCTACCACTCTTGTTTACCTTCAGTTGATAGTTACATTGTAGCTGGGCTCATGTTTTCAAAGTGTAAATCAGAATCATGTCTACTTCCTTGCTTACCCTTTCAATGGCTTCCCTACACAATCTGGCTCTTTCCTATCTCTTGAAACATTTTTCATGCCTGTCTATACATATCACAGATATGGGTCTGTTAGGTTCACCATTGAATGTTCATCCACTAGCACTAAACCTTGACCATGTAGACATCCAATAAAGATCCCGTAAAAGAATGGATACTGTCATAATCTATACTTCCTATCAATTTATTCTCATTGTCATTCTGTCTTGAATGTTTTATGATGATAAAATGAGGGGTGGCGTTTCATTTTTTCTTCTTCTAAAGAATCCTAATAAGGGTATAAGAAAGAGGTGCTCATTTCATGTTCCTTTCACTACATATTCCTACACAGAACATATATACTGCTATAATAAGTTAAGCATCAATAATTTATGTGACATTTGGTCATTAAGAAAAAGGCGAACATCCCAACAGAAAAATGGGCAATGTTTATATGTTTCCTTTCTCTCTCAAAAAAGCCAATAAAGTAATAAAATACAGGCTAAAATAATTTAAAGCACAATGTTGGGGAGAGTACAGTGAACTTGTTGTCCACACAAACTGTGGTGAGTGTGTAGACATCTTAGTCTTATTACAGAGCAAAACATATTAAACGCTTAAAAAATGTTCACACTCTCTGACTCAGAAATTCCACTTTTAAGAATTCATCCTAAGGATGTTTAAACATATTTATATACAAAAATGTTCATTACAATATTATTTACAAACTAAAAACAAAAAACAAAAAGCCCAAGGCATCCTAAATATATGATCCACATGATGGAATATTGTGCAGTTATTAAAGTTATTGATGTGGGAAAGTTAATGATTTGGGAAAACACTTATGATATTTTATATTTTAAAAAGTCCCTAACAGAAGAGACTGTATGTCAAACTTGCCTGGGAAAAAGATTGTATTTCTTGAAAAATGCTGGGGAGTAAGAACCAATAACACTGGTTATAAAAAAGGGATATTAAGTTATTTTTATTTTTAGTACTTTTCTGTTCTCTATATTTTCTATAATGAATAAATTACTTTTATAAGAAAAATATGCTTTCAAAAACCAATACTATCAGCCCAATATTTGGTTTACCACAACACAATTGTAGCAACAATATTTTGGAACTAATGTAAGGGACAAATACATTAGCAAAACCTTTATTTCTAAGAAATTAACATTTTTATTCTACTTTGTTGTGAAAACTTTCAAAGAATCACATAGAGAAATATTTTTGCTTTAACCATTTCCCCAATGTTACATGTAAATACTAGGGAACTAAATAGTTTCCATTTCTCCAAGAAAAAAAATATTTGCCATGGTTTCTCTGAAGCCAGTTTGTGATAATTTTTCCTACTGATGATTGATTATTAGGATAAATTTTCAAATCTAAGGTGACTGCTCAAAAAACAGGAGCCAAAACCTGAGCTGCATTTCCTTCTAAATCAGAAAGTTGTTTCCCTCTTCACTGTATTCATCTTTATATTTCTCTTAAAAATGGAGTTTAGGATTTTTTAAAGTACCCTAATGCAGGGCTTCTTAAACCTTGATACCATTGATATTTTAGATCAGATAATTCTTTGTTTGGGGGTGGAATATTTAGTAGCATCCCTGTCCTCCCCACTAAATGCTAGTTGCACCCCCCCTCAGTTTAACGATCAAAATTGTCTCCTGACATTGTCAAATGTCCCCTGGAGGTAAAATCACTCACAGATAAGAACCACAGTTTTAATGATAAGCCAGCCAGTTCTTTTCTGAATTTTCATTCAATCTATTTTTTTTCTTTGAAAGTATCCAGTCAAATCTTTGTCATTTGTATTTATGATTGCTATACAATTTTTAGGGCAGAGATGGCTTACTTCTTCAGGAAAATTATCAGTTCTGTTTTAAAAACAAAACCTTTAAAAACCACATCTGGGTTAGGTAACAAAAATGCCCCAATTAAAAATATGTGTCTGATACAATTTTAATTCAGGGTCATAAGAAATCCTTTCAAAATAACACTATGGCTCTTATTTCCCATTTGCAATACTGACAATCTTACATGTAAAAATCTAGCATAAAATAAAACATTCAAAAGTACTTGAACACTTGGCCAACTGATTTTCAACAAGGGAGCCAAGTCCACTCAATGGGGAAAGAACAGTCTCTTCAGCAACTGAAACTGAAACTGGATATTCACATGCAAAAGAATGAAAGTGACTTCAACCTTAAACCATATATAAAAATTAATTTAAAATGAATCAATAACCTAAATATAAGAGCTTAAAAGAAAACATAACGGAATATCTTCAGGACCTTGTATTGTATTAGGCAAGGGATTCTTAGATATGACACCAAAAGCATGACACAAGCAACAGAAGAAAAAAATAGATTAATTGTACTTCATCAAAATTAAAAACTTTTGTGCAAAGGGCATTATCAAAAAAGTGAAAAGACAACCTATGGAATGGGAGAAAATATTTGGAAGCTTTAAGTCTGCTATGGGTTTATTATCCAGAATATATAAAGAACTCCTACAACTCAACCACAAAAAGACAAACACCCCCCCCCCCCGCCCCAAATGGGCAAAGGACTTTAACAGATGTTTCTTTAAAGAAGATATATATGGGAAAAAATATTTGGTAACTAGTTATCTGATAGGGGCCGAATATCCAGCATATATAAAGAAATCCTACATCTCAAAAATAAAAAAACAACCCATTTAAAAAATGGGCAAGTGATATGAATACAGTTCTCCAAAGAAGAAATACAATGGCTAAAAAAGCACATGAAATCATGTTTAACATTACTAGCTATTTAGGGAAAAGCAAATCAAAACTACAATGAGATATCATCTTACACCCATTAGACTGGTGACTATTTAAAAAACAAAGGACTACTAGTGTTGGAGATGACATGGAGGAAAGAGAACTCTTATCCACTGCTGGTGGGAATGCAGAATGATACAGCCATTGTGGGGGACAGTTTGGCGGTTCCTCTGGAAGCTAACTATAGAACTGCCATATAATCCAAAAATCCCACTGCTGGGTATATACCCAGGAGAACTGAAAGGAAGGACATGAACAGATATATGCACACCAATGTTCATAGCGGCATTATTCACCCATGCCAAAAGCTGGAAGCAACCCAAATGTCCATCAACAGATGAATGGATAAGCAAATTGTGGTATATACACACAGTGGAATATTACTCAGCTTTAAGAAGGAATGCAGTATTAGCACACAGGATAACACAGATGAATCCTGAAGACCTTACGTTGAGTGAGGTAAGCCAGAAACGGAAGGACAAACACTACATGACCTCACTGATGTGAATTAAGCAAATTAAGCAGACTCACAGAGCTAGAGTCTGGAAGATAGGTTTACAGGAGACAGAAAGGGAGTAAGAGGGTTGTGAGCCAATGCCCATATGGGCAAAATCTATGATAAGGTAGAAGGGTGTAGTTGTGCAGTGGATGGGTGTGACAGTGGTGCTATTGGGTTTGGTGGTGCTGGTGTGTGAGGAGGGTGGAGTGGGTGGTTGGGTTGGACTACCTACGGAACTGGGGCGAGGGGCAGGGGAGGGAGCAGGTGAACTCTGGGAATTTTCCAGGTCTGTAGTTAAAACTACAATATGTAAAGCCCTCAAAATTATTGCAAGTAACTATGACTCTTATTCTTCAAAAAGTGAAACTTAGTGGTTACCGTAGGTCCCGAGGAGAAGGAGAGGTGGAGGGAAGAATAGAATAGATGGAACATAGGGCATTTTTAGGTTATTGGAACTGGTCTGCATGATCTTGTAATAATGGATACAGGCCATTTTATATTTTGTCAAAATTTATAATAGTATGTGGCCCAAAATATAAATCATAATGTAAACCACTGACGATGGTTAGTAGCAATGCTTCAATATTTGTACATCAATTCTAACAAATGTACCATCCACATGTAAAATGTTATTAATAGGGGAGGGGGAAAGGTGGAGGTCGTTAGGTATTTGGGAATCCCCTATATTCGCTATGTGACTTTTCTGTAACCTAAAGGTTCTCTGAAGATTAAAAAAAAAAAAAAAAAAAAAAGACACTGAGGGAAAATATAGAAGAAAATGTCACTGTACATACAAGACAACAGGTCTTACAGTGGTGAAAGACATAATGTCTAAAAATTTTTTTATTATTTAAAAATTTAAAAAGTTTTTCTATATTTTATTATTTTTATTTGGTTATTTTCTTGGCTTCATCTTTGGAAAGGTTTTGGGTAACAGAAGGGCCACAATGGTGGCAGTGGAGGAACACTGGTGCAGGGTGTTGGTGACAGGGGGATGCATGGGAGAGGGTTCATCTGGGGCATTCATCTAAGGCATATGAATGTGTTCAAGTGTTCACAGGACATTGTCACGGTGGGAAGAGATCCACACAATAACCGAAAGAATATTGAATTCCCATCCTGGGAAGTCCTGTTACATTCTCTAAGGGGACAGCAAGAATCCCTGAGTACAGGGGTGGTGCCTAGTGAAGGAGGACAGACCATTATGCCAGGCCCTTGATATTGATGATTGTACTTATGAACCTTTTCTTTTGAAATAGAAACTTAGCCTAATATTATATGCTGCTTAAGAGTTATCTCCTGAGGGTTTCCTTGTTGCTCAAATGTGACCTCTCTCTAAGCCAAACTCAGCATATAAATGCATTATCTTCCCCCCACCGGCGTAGGACATGACTCCTGGGGATAAGTCTCCCTGGCACCAAGTAATTATCACTAAGCGCCAACTAGCCATGCACCTGGAAAAAGACCTTTACCATAAGGGGGAAATGGTAAATACAAATGAGTTCTTATGGCTAAGAGATTTCAAAGTAAGTTGGGAAGTCATTCCAGAGGTTATGCTTATACATGTCTCAGCAGGATCTCATTGACTGCCACAGTAAATACTGCCTCAAATAGTGGGGCTCCTGAGGGCTCTAGAGATATCCAGATACTATGTGCAGGGCAGACAGCTCAGGAGTTTGGCATCCTGCCAGTGGGCCTTACCTTGGAATTTATGCTCCCCAGTGTGACATAGTTGGACTCAGTTGTGATTTCCCTACACATGGCTCTCCTTACCCTTCCTTTTGAACCTACAGTTAGTACTATACTTGATAGGCGTAGTCCAAGAGACTTTAATCTTTGGTCTGTCCGTGTGCCAGTTGGGCCCTTAATCTCAGCAGTTGCAATACCTACTCTCCAATTCATTGGACTCACCCAGGACAACTAACAAGGTGATGATGATGGACAGTGCCCATCCCAAGGAACAGAGAATATGCTACTGTAAGTAAGATAGTTCCATCCCTCTACCCCATGGGATCTAAGCTCCCGCTCAATTAAAGGCACCGTGGGCATCACCACCACAAAATCCTCAAGATTGGGAAATGAATAATGGATTAAAGTAGACTATTATTCTACTATAGACTTATTATTATTCTAGCAATGGAAGAACTTTTACCATTGACGTGGAGGCAGTGGCCATCGGAGGTTCTGAGGGTAGAGAGAGGTAAAAATAGGTGTGATATGGGGGCATTTTTGGGACATTGGAATTGTCCTGCATGACACTGCAATGATGGATACAGGTCATTATTTATTTTGTCATAACTTAAAAAATTGTGTGGGAGAGTGTAAACTATAATGTAAACTATAATCCACGGTTAGTGGCAATGCTTCAGTATGTGCCCATCAATTGTAACAAATGTACCACAGTAATGAAGGATGTTGTTAATGTGGGAAAGTGTTGGAGGTGGAGGGATTGGGGCATTGGGAATCCCCTATAATTTTTATGTAACAGTTACATAATCTAAAGATGTATAAATAAATTTAAAATAAGAAAAAAAAAAAAAAAAAAAGAACATATATAAATGGCCAATAAGCTTGCAAAAGATGCTCAACATCATTAGCCATTAGGGAAATGCAAATGAAAACCAACGCAAGATAATATATCATACCTAATAGAATGGCTATTATTTGAAAAACAGAAAATAGTAAGTGTTGGTGAGGACACAGAGAAACAGGAAACCTCATACATTGTTGGTAGGAATATAAAACGGTGCAGCTGCTGTAAAAAACGGTTTGGTGGTTCCTCAAAAAATTAAACAAGGAATTACCATAAGACCTGGCAATCCCACTTCTAGATTCATACTTATAAGAATATTTATTTTTTAACAGGGACTATATCAGATATTTGTATACAGAAGTTCATAGTGGCATTATTCACAATAGACAAAAGGTAGAAGCAATGTTTAAGTGTCCATCAACAGTTGAATGGATAAACAAAATATGATACATACATACAATAATCAGCCATAAAAAGGAATAAAGCTCTGATGCATGGTCCAACATGGATGAATCTTGAAGAAATCATGTTGAGTGAAATAAGCCAGACACAAAAAGAACAGGTATTTTATGATTTCACTTAGATGAAATAACCAGAATATTCAAATTTATAAACAGAAAGGAGGTTAGAGGGAGGAGGCAATGAGGAGTTAATGCTGAATGAATACAGAGTTTCTGTTTTGGGTGATGGAACAGTGTTGGTAATGGACAGTGGTGATGGAAGCTTAATGTTGTGAATGTAATTAACACCACTGAACTATGTAATTGGAAGTGGTTAAATGGGAATTTTATGCTGTATATATGTTACCACAATTTCAAAATTTACTTAAGCATATGTATTATTCGATGACACTTACTTTATAGTGCTTGCACTATGAACACTCAAGCCAAAAACAAAATGCTTCCAACTGTCATTTGGTCAATAATAAAAACTAAAGGATACACAAGTTCTAGTAAACACATAAAATATACTGGAAACTTTGGTATACTACAGATTTTTTCTACAAATATTCTATTTCTAAAATAGTCTCCTTTTCCAAATTTATTTAAAAACAGTATTTATTAATTACTATTAAAATATTATCTATTTTAGAATAGCATTTGAGTTTATACCAGAGGAATACAAGAATATTTCTTTACCTGGCATTCCAGCTTTGCTTGCAGAGGTCTTTGTTCCACTCTGAGCATTACCTCCGGGAGATAAAGTCTCTGCAGGATATGTAGTCCCTAAAGTCTCGAGTTCTCCTCTGTTTGAAGAAAATACCAAGTCCAGGGATGGCAGCTTTAGCATGCATTCAACTCTTGACACTGGTAAACAGCTGAACTTGATTTGTGAGGGCTAAAATGTACAAAAAAAAAAAAATGTTTCTAGGAACTGGATGGTTAAAAAATTTCATACTGGATTCCAAAAGTTCCATTTAATTTCAATCCACATATACCAAATTTCTTACCATGTTTACTCATTTGACACTTAAAGTGTTTTGTGCTTAATGTCCCAGTTTTTCAAAGAGAAGGATGATAACATGAACCAAACGAATTAACAAAATGGTATAATTTTTTAAAAACTAAATATTTTAAGAGTCATCTCTAAGCAATACATTTAGATATTTCAGAAATTTAAAGATATTTATACTGATATTATACTAATTCATAATCAAGTCTTCTAAAGGAAGTAATTTCCCTTTTACTTAAATTGAAAACTCTTAGCAATAATTCTAACAAAGGAATTATTGTGACTTTATATCTCAATTATTTACATAACTGCCCAGAAAGGAGCATAATGGTAAGGAAAAAAGTTGCCATACTAAAAAGACACAAAATACTGAAAAAATGGTATTAACTTACATACTACATTTTTATTTTTGCCACAGAAGTATGAAATAAAAATTTTTAAAACACAAAGACCTATGCAACTTCTCAGCAGAAAAGTAAGTATACACATAAAATTTTACAAATACTTCCTGAAGGTTCAGGAAACCTAAAAGCCATCATAGACATCCCAAAGGTCCATCAACTTATAAGGTTAAGAGAACTTTAAAAGGGAAATCATATTGAAAATGTTCAAACAAACTTAAGAATGATTTTTTTCCCCTTAAAATAAAAAGGACTAGACAATGTATATCACCTGAACTCGTACATAAACCACAACATCTACAGGGAAGGAAGAGTAAGCGGAAGTTGAAGATGATACTAATGATGTTGTTGACTCTTCCATTGGATCTGGTATTTCAAAATGTCCCATATCTTCATCTTGTGAGCTGACAGCTGTTGAAATAGTTAGTTTTAAGTTTTACCTTCAAGTACAAGGACAAACTATTAAAAATTCCTTTTCTCTTATGCTATTTCTGAGATCAGGGGTACAGATACCTCAGTGTTCGAGTTTAGCTGATTAGGGGTACAGACACCCATCATTCTATACATATTTCTGGATTCAAACCTCTTGCTCATTCCTCCAAACTCAAATATGCCTGTTGCTATACCAAAACTGTACGAAGAAAACAACAGTTATTATGCCCCTGAAAGACAATAATGTGCAACCCTACGCACACCAAGAAAATGAACATTTCCCCTCAAACTGGGTTTAGTTTTAAGAATCTATTATCAAATATATAACCTCCTCTTCCCAACACCATTTGGTTTCCAAATCTTTCTCCCAGATCTAGGGCCTTCTAGCCATGCCATTTGATGCCATTAGCTCCTGTACAAGATCTTTTTTCAACCTAAGTCCAGATATAGTGTAAAATATATAGCTCAATACTTGTAAGTATTATAATACTAATAAGAATGTAGAGATGTTAATTTTATTATTACTAGCTGTGGCTTTGGGAAAATCATATAATCTCACCAGGACTTAGTTTGCTTATTGGTAAATGAGGACAAGATGATCTCTCAAGTTCCTCTGAAGTTTTGTAAGTATTTTATATTTATCATTGAATGGACCATATATCATATATCATATCTTCTAAGTAATAGTCCCCAAAAATATATGTGATGAGAAAAGTAGATAAGTATATAAAGGAAAATGCTCACCTGTATAATTCCGTTCAATCGGTGTAATTGGGATAGTTTCCAGAGCCTTTTCCAGAAAGTCTAATAGGCAGGGACTAATAACCATTTCTTCTGGCAATGACTGAAGTGCTACCCAGGCATATAACTTGGCTGTTTTTACTCCTCCACTTCCTTTTCCTTTGGCTAGAACATTTATAAATGTGAGGTACATTCAATGGAATTTGATAAATAGGTCCAATAAAACATAAGAAGATAATTTAGTGAGAAATTATAACTATAAGACAGTTTAAACAGGCGAAGCACCTTAGGCTTAAGACCATATGAGAAAGTAATAAAAATAGCAGGTTGATAGAAATGATACATGAATGTTAGAAATACAAAGATGATTAATGCTATATAATAAAAGTTATTCCTACTTGCTCTAGGTCACAAATATTGGTTCAATTATTCAACTTTATACCTTGCTAAGTCTCTCATTAACACTATTCTTTTGTCCACTTCAGAAATAAGATATGGGAAATGCTAACAATGTTTAGTGACAAGTAAGGAACACACCTGGTTATTTCAGGTTTTCCTATTTTCTTGCTGTGCACCTTCTTAGCATGTGCACATAATGCTTCTCTTCCCAGGCTGCCATTTCTCTTTCCTTCTAGCGAATGAAATATTTCCATTTCAGTAGAATGAGTAGAATAACTAAGACTTATATGCTTTGGCTTAGGTTTCCAACCCCAATATTTAACTGTGTAAACTTAGGAAAGACATTCAACTTCTATAAGCCTTAATTTCCCTCATTTATAAAATGCAGATAATATCTGTCTTGAACTCAATGGATACAGATACGTCTAATCAGTTGAAAACTGACAAAAATATTAGGCATTATTAATGTGATTATTGCTTATTTTTAAAGATCTATATATCAAGTTCCATTTCCAAATGAAACTCTTTCAAATAATTCTCGTCTACCCTGATACTCCCTTTTTGTAAATTCTACTATATATATAAGATAGTATCATGTAGTGTTATAGACAGCTTCCAAGATGGCTCCCAGTGATCCTTGCCAACTGGTATTCATGTCCTTGTGTAGCTCCCTCATACAGTGAAGTACACTGTTTAATATATTAACTTTATTTTAACAACTTATATTCTAAAGTTTGAAAAATAGCCAAAAGAAGTTGACCCACATTTCCATGTGATTTTTGTACAGTCATTATTAACAAACTTATGTCCATTTAACTTATACATTTAAATTTGAAAGAAAGTCTCAATAGAGCAAGTAGGAGGTGACCAACAATTAAGCTGGATAAAAACAAAACAAAACAAAACAACAACAAAAATAGAGTGTATTCTCCTTAAATACCTGAAGGAATAGGTGGGGGTTGGGGAGGAAGTAAGGTGTTAGTCTTGCTCTGAACAGTGCAAGGTAAAGGAGGAGGAGGAAGAGATGTTGCACTATCTTTCATACCATACAGCTTGGACTCTTTAGAGAGTGTTCTTGGCAAGGAAGATCCTCTGGAGGTATTAGGTGATTCAGTCTTTAGAGTCTTGGAATTGTAATGCAACTGTATTGAAACAAATAAACTTCAAAATTAATACTATACAGAGGAGGAAAACCAAGAAATGTAGAAAAATATGATAGAATAAACACTGGTCCAGGAGTAAAAAGACCCAGTTCTAGTGCTTACACGTTAGCTTTGTGGTCCTGGTAAGTTTCCTAAGTTATTTTCACTTTTAAAGTTAAAAATTCACCCCAGATAATCTTTAAAGTTTTTCCAGCTTAACATTCTAGGATTCAATAATTCTAGAATCTGAAAAAATAGGTGCTTAATAAAGTTGCATTAGATGAGGTTTAACAAATATGTTAGTAATGAATAGCAATGTACAAAAAAGATAACCATGTGATTCTTCTAGGTTTCCTTTAGAACCTAAGACACTGCAATACTTATGGGGAGGGGGCAGTACCCATAACCATACAGTAAGTCCCTTGAATTATCTTTTGTCTTTATTTTCTTCCTGCCAAACTTTCAAGGAAAAAGCTGGATAAAAGAAATGGCACCTTGCAATGTGGACATTCTTATATTCAGAATGTTAAGGGAAAAAAAGGTCAGAAAATCACATTTTTAATATAATGGTTAAAAGAAGAACAAATATTATAGAAAACAAACATTGCTACTAATAATCTTATTCCTTATTCTAGACAATTATGTTTATACCTTTACATCAACTCCAGGAATGTAAAATACTGTTGTTTCCAAGTCACTAGGCTTTGTCTGTAGAGTTGATGGCACTTTCTTGCCAGTCATTAAATGGGTAGTAGAAGCATAATTAGTTTGAAACTTCTTCTTTTTTGAAGGAGAATCTTGGTCTAAGCTCCTGGAACTTCGATCATAACTCCTACAAAGAGAAAAATATTTTGTCTTTTTGACAAAGGATACATTTAACTCCTTGTTTTTGATTTAAAAACAAACTTTTATTTAGCCTGAAAATGGAATACAATCTATTATTAATAAAGTTGACAAAGAAGAGCCTAACAGTGTCTCTACCAAGAATGGCTAATATCTTGCACTGATGGTTTTAATGTTGTATGTTCCATAATATAGAGAAGTTACCTTTGTTTTCACCTAAGGTCACAACTGTTCCACTTGAACACTTCAACATATTAGGTTGAACCATATGAAATTGCCATTTAAAAGGTAGAAAAAAACAGCTGGATATCAGCAAATTATTTGATTCAACCTAAAATATGATGTGCATTGAAGTAATCATTCTTTTTATCATCATTAACATATTTGTAAGAGATTTTAACTGTTCAAAGTGATTTTATCTTTCCCTCTCATTTTATAAAATCCCCATTAAACAAATAAGACCATTCAAAAAATCGTTTTCTTATGGCAATTTTCAAAATACAAACGAAACAGAATGGTATAATGAAACTCCCATGTAAGTACCTATCACCCAGTGTCCACAATTGTCAACATTCTGCCATTCTTGCTTTTCTATATCTCCACGCACTTCCTACTTACCCATTCAATTATTGTTGTGGTTGTAGTTATTACAGTTTTGGTTTTTTTTTTAGATTAGAAATAAAAGCAAGATGAAGATCAAAGAGAAAAAAAGCTCTAATGTTAAGCCTGCTTATATTACCATCTAGTTAATGATGGAAACAAGTGGCAAAACTGCAGTTATATCCTTAACAATATTCCAGTCCACTGAGGCCTCTCTGTACAACTGTTGAGACTGTTTTCCATTATTTCTTTATGAACTTATCCAAACTCTCAAATCTTACTTCTGAATACTGCACTATTCTTTAAGATTGAAATGTGTATAATACATGGACAGAGACTGAGACATTCATGCTATTTCGAGGAGAATTTAAAGATGTAACTACTTTTATTAAAAAATTTTCAAACTCTAAATCAGACATCGATTTCTAGTTGCTAGAAAATATCATATACTTATTTAAAGAAATTAAATGCTATGCAAATAACCACTCAACCATTTTTGACTATTATTAAATCCTAAAATCTGCATTTTGGGACTTGGGGAAAAATGTTCATTGTAATTCAGTGATATCTGAATAGTATTTCCAACAGATGAAGTTACACATCTTTTCAAATATTTTCTTACCTTCTCAAGCTTATATCATCATGTTCTTGCAGAAGTGTAGTTGGGTGGAGTACACATTTTCCACTATCAATTTCAACTCGTATATCAAGTTCAAAGTCAATATTTCTCTCTGTAGCTGTGCCACTAAGACTTCGGTTGACTGGTACTGTTGGCCAACGTTCTGTAAATAGCTGATGAACAGCAGCAAAGCCTGTTGCTTTTTTACGAGATGTATGGCTATAGAAAGAACAACTGTTGACTACATTGTAGTAAAACAAGACAATTTTTTAACAAACCATTTTCCAACACGTTATAGTGAACAATAGTCTGTAAGTAAATTTTATTATTATATAAATTCACACAAATTACTCAATTAGCTCATACTAATTGAGGTTTTTCCTAAGTTTACTGGAATCACATTTTATTCAACAACTATGTATTGGGAACTATTCTGTGCTAGGCAATGTGCTAAGTCTTGAGGACACTTGCATAATCACTACTATTAAGGAGTGTGAATATCGGTACATGAACTATATTCTATAATTTGCAGGAGATTTCATTTTCCCAAACTGTAAAATTTAAGTACTATTTTCCAGATTTTAATAAGACAGAAGCACAGGGAAAGGAAGAAAAATAATACCATTTGGAGCTAAATTACATGAATACATGTTTTGGTCTAACACAGGCTAGACACATTAAGATTTTTTCTATAAAAGTAAACAGTCATATGTAAACCTTTACGCTCAACTCCAGATTGTGAAATATTACCTCAAGAACTTAAATCAAAAGTTTACTCACGAAGGTTTCCTGTAAATGTAAAACTTTTCCCTCTCATGTTCTTCTTCCTTTTCATCCTTCTCAGATTCTTCACTGGTAGAAGACAAACTGTCATCCCGTCGGCCCTCTTCAGGTTGGAAAGGAATGCCTGGTGTAAAGCCTCCTGGAGTCTTGGAAGAACTGAACACGGAACATGATCCTTCACTATTTGATGAATAATGGGATGGACCATCAATGGTTACTGACAAAAGGTCCAGTTCTGTCTCCTCTGGAAACTGATTGTAAAGGAAGAAAACATGATTCAGGTTCATATTGTAAGGCCTTCGCAAATTAAAAAAAAAAAAAAAAAAAAAAAATAAATATATATATATATATATATATATATATATATATTTATATTTATATACATAAAGTTAAGCATTTTTAAATGTTCTCAAGATTTGAATTTCCTCGTTCTGAACTGAAAGGCCAGATTTAAGAACATATGATATGGCACATCAAGGAAGGAAGCAGAATGTCAAACCACAGAAAGTTATACCACTGACACACAAAAAATTAGTTTTACTTTACATTAAACATATACTAATTAGCACATATTGTAACCTTTGAAGTAGAAGTTAAACATGTGGAAACAAAGGAAACGATGTGATCAACTGTAAATCAGAATGGAAGAGCATGCAATGTCAGAAGAGCATATTGTCATCTCATGATACTTGTGATGGTTTTTGTGGATTCAGCTAATACAAAATGAGTCCCTAATTGGTTGAAGAAAAACACATAAATAGTTGGGTAATTAAATACATATCAATCAATCAAACTTAAGTATGCTATATTTTAAGGCTAATGAAGATTGTATAAACACCATGTCACTAAGAACTGCCATGGGGAGACCATTGTATTTAAGTAGGTCTCAGACCAACAGAACTTCCTATGACCTAATTTCTATTTTCAATTTCACAGGGTTGCTTGATTATCATTTGAGAATACAACCCTTTGCACAGTGTAATGTGTGTGGTAATGCTATTTCTTTAAAAATTATTGGGTGTTACTAATAGTGAAATCCTCAGTTAAAATTTCAAACATTTGAAGAATCTGGCCATTTATACAATATATATATAATTGAGGAAATTTGTATATAAGATATTTTTTATCAGGATATCTTCATTTTTAGAACATGTGGTAAGAGTTTATGTAGATAAAACTTTTTTGTGAAATATTTAATCATACCTTAATTATATCTGTACTTTATGATTTTTATATACCTTTTTTTTTAACAAGTAGGTACACTGAGTTTTGAAATAGAACTTTAATCAATTCAAATATTCATTCCTTTAATAATCACTTAATTATAGAATCCATTTGATCTAGTGTAAATGATTTATTTGCAAGTTCTTTTTTAGAAAAAAGGATGTTTGCCAAGTTCACTACATATTATAATCTTAGACTTCTTAAAATTCATTATGACTGAATTTAGTGTGAATATGGAATGTAGGCGGAGACTCTAGCTTTAGAGAGAGGAGGAATAGAAACAAAATATGGAATAAATGCCAGTTTTTTAAATGTAATGCGACAGAAAAATTTTAGACAAAAATTTATATATGTGGCTTTATTTTTTAATTCACTTTTACTTTTATGAGTTATAGTTAAGGAAATGATTTGGCTTATAAAAATGTTAATTCAATTTGTCAGTGAATGAACAAAATGTTAATTCATTTTGTTCATGAGGATAGTGTTTTGAACATGAGGATAATTTTTAAAATATATTGCTTTTATACATGCTTTTATACCAGTAACTCAAAAGAAATAATTCAATTATTAATTTGTTGCTCTGAGTTAGGTTTGATTCTAGTTTGAACTAGTCTACAATCTTTGTTTTTTAAAGTAAAGATTCATTTTGTAGCTGAATGTAGAATAAAAGAGATTCACTTAAAGATTCAGCAAATAATTGTAATAAATTTCAGGTTTTGGTTCATGATTGGTGAGTTGACTTGAGGTGATTTAGTCTGTTTTTTTTTAATTTTAAAGATTAAAGTAATATTAAACTATATTGAAATATAGAACTAAAATATATACATGCAAGGGTTTATGAAATATATACATGAAAAAGAATTCAAACAAGGCTTTATGTAAAGTATTTTGAGTTCAGTTTGAAATGGGAGGAAGACTTTTAAAAGCAGATTTTCAGGGTGGTTAATTAGTTTTAAAGCAAAATTTACATTGTTCTTAATAAGTACCTGAAAATACCCTTCCCCAGGACAGCTGGACTGTGGTGTACTTCCCCATACTGTATTTTTCAACTTAATTAAAAAAACAAGAAAATTAAAAAAAAAAACAACCACTCACGAAAAAGTAAAAACAAAAATGGTTTAAAGGTAAACACACACAAAAAACAAAAAACATTTTAACATAAATTTTAACATGCCATGAAATTAGAATACAACTTAGAAGCTAATTTTTAAACTTTTGGTTCTCTTACTCTCTATATATTCTGAAATAAAACATAAATAAGTACAAATATTCCATATTTATACTTTGTGTAGAACTATTTTAATGTGGATTCTTACTTGAAAGAGAAACTATTTAATAAAAAGATTTCTGCTTAAGAGCCAGCTGTTATGGAGTTTTTATTCTACATGCAAAACACTAACACCTGAACACAGCTCTCAATGATGGCATGTGGGCAGTGCCCTACTATTTAGTAATATACAGACACTTCAACCATCACAATCCATACTTTCTTTTTAGAGAGGGATGAATATTTTGAAATTATGTAACTATTATGATTTTGTAATTACTAAAAACTACTTAGCAGTTTGTATCTCTAACAAGTAATATCTCCCTTACTGTATCCTGGATATTGAAAGTTACTCTAGGTCCAGGAGATGCTGCATCCACACGGATTTCTGGTAGCTCCTCAGTTTCTCCTACTCGGGAACTGTAAATAAAATATAAAGTAATAAAACACTAGTATTCTAAGGCTTAAAAAAAAAAAAATTCCCTATACTTTGTGAAAGTCTGATTAATGACATTAATATTCTATTTCTAAATATTTACCCTTATCCAAATATTTAACATTAGGCATTCTATTTTTCAATCTTTAGCATCCCATAAAAAAGACATGTTTTGATTGACACAAAATTTTCTACAACTAAACCACATTAAAAAATTCCTATTTCTTACTTTATACTGCTGATCAACTAGTGACACAATAGATATTTCAATAATATGTAAAATTCCCATTTTTGTCATATGCTAAATGTGTACGTGTAATCATACCTTTTCCTCACTAATAAAATTCAGAGCAGCAGCTATTAGTATGCACATTTTCATTTCTTCAGAGAGTAAGTTCATACATAAAACTTCTTTAAATAGGAATGTACTTTATTACTAAAAAGCACACACTGCACAAACTGCACTATGGTATAAATGTGTTACAGGAATTCCTCAGACTTCTTAGTTTGATAGTATCCTCTACTACTGATTAAGAGTTTAATTAATAAGGTCCATTTTTTGCTATCTTAATGTTATAATTTCCCTAATTAGAACACAGGAAACAGGGGTGGACCTTGATAGAGGATTCAGTGATTTTATTACTTGTTTCATTGGTTGAACTAAATATTACCTTGCCCTTTCCATTCGTTTAAGAGGTGGTCTTCCAGAAGCAGAAATGCTTTTTGATCGGCTATAACTTGGTTTGTAACCCAAGCCCCACTTATCTTTTAGGGAAGCAGCCTAATAAAATGGGAAAAAAGGGTTGACTTTAGGTAATTGTTTATTGTTATAAAATCTAACTCCACATAAACAAAAACTTCTACTATTAAAGTTAGTTTGTTTCCCCAAGGTCAATAACAAGTTACTTCAAATTGTGACTTGCAATGCCACTTAACAATATGGATGGATCAAAGTAGAGCAGGGAACAGCTACTATTTAGTCCTAAGGTCAGTTGGGAGGGCTGTGCAATGAAAATAAGAGTCACTGGCTGGGTTGAGAAAAAAGAGAAAAGGAGAAAAGATAAAGATTGGGCATGGGGAATGGGATGGGGGACAGAGAAACAGGTGAAAAGATAAAAAAAAAAAAAAAAAAAAAAGGGAATTAAAGGTAAAGGAAAGAGTTGAGAAGGAGGAGGAAAGTGAGAAACTGGGTGAGTGGGGAAGAGAGACTGGTCATCTCAGAAGATTTCACAGAGCTTCCATTTCAGCTAGAGACCAAAATCAAGTATGACTTCATGAAAGGCAGACAAAACATGGTGGTTAAGGGCAGAGACTACAGAGTTCCACAACCTGGGTTTTTATCCTTGCTCCACTTAAATTATTGGCTGTATGACCTTGGTCAAATTACTTGACCTCTCTGTGCCTCAGTTTCCTCATCTTTCAAATGGGGGGAAATAATACAAGCTACGTCAAAAGGATGTTGTGAGGATTTAATGGGGTTATATGTAAGGTGTTTAAAACAGTGCCTGGTATACAGTAAATGATATTTACAAATCAGGTGGCAGTATTATGGGCATATGAAATAAGTTTAACGAAGTAAAAAAATTTTACAGAGTAGTATATATTAATAAAATTCTTCTAAATATTTACTCACTCGCATACTGGACCTCCGTAATTTTTTACGAACATCTCTTCGAATGTCATTCACAGCAACAGACTCTAACTGTTGGTAACGTTGAATTTCCTGGTTTATGGTTCCTTCACTTGCACCCAATTTTCTAGATGGAAAATAAACATGGCAATTAGCATAAAGAAATAACAATATAAGAATGACTTTTACTTACTCCTTTTTAATTCTTTCACATATCAAATACCAAATATTATGTACGGAAATGGCAACACCTTCCATAAAGTTAAAACTCCTATATCAGGCAAACTATAAAAAGCCCTCTCTATAGTTCAAGGAAATGGTTCTTACACTTCTGCATTAAGAGCCTCTATGACAATTTCATGAAAGCTATGGCCCTCCTCTGTGGAAAATGTACATTTTAAAAATTCCAAAACAATAAAAAAAATATAAAAATAAAAAAATAAAAATTCCACATATAATTTAAGTCTCAGGTAAATATTTTGGAGGAAGAAGTGTATTTTGCTTCAAGTCCTTTTTATCCCATGAGAAGAAAATTCAAACTGTAATGTAAGTCAAGAGGAACATGTGAATCACTATACAGTAATTTACAGAAAAAAAATTTTTTTTTAGGAGGTAATAGAGATCAAACCCAGGACATGGGAAGCGGACACTCAACGACTGAGCTACATCTGCTCTCTTAGAGACATGTTTTTAGGCAATACCTTTCATAACGTAAAATTCAGATAATTGTATAAAATCCTTGAATGCAAAAAATACAGGTGCAGGTATATGAAGACTAGAAAAGATGAGGCATGAGCATCACATTTTGGGAAAACACAAAAACTTCAAAGTCTGGCCAGAAGAACACTTTTACTCATAGAGCAAAATTTACTTAAGTTAGTCACTACTATCCAACAGGCAACAGGTACCGAAAAAAAAATTCTACTACCTACACCTCTCTTGACTCATCCATTCCTTCACCTTAGTTTTAGAGAACTGCTAATATAGGCTGGCAAAAAAAAAAAAAAAAAAAAAAAAAAAAGCATTAACTTTTTAATTAAGACACATGCGAGTTCAAATTTTAATTCTTTAACTTCGAGCTCATCTATAAGGTTTGGATAATGCCACCTAACCTCACAGATACGTTGTGAGGATTGAGATAGCATACTTAAAATTAAGAATAGGTACTGTAATAAGTGCTCAATTTGTTATCTCCCTTAAAAATTTGCATTCCAGGAAAACTAATATCAGCAAAAAACGAGTGCATATATTTATATATGTATATGAATGTACATATATGTGTATGTACACATGTGGAGATATGTGAATGTGACAACAGTAAGTCATAAACTGGTCAGAAATTGGGGGTTGTGAAAAATGTTAGACTAGGATTCCAGGCCTAACTTTATCACTAATGAATTTATGATGGTAGGCAAATTACTAAATTTCTCCTGACCTTGGTATCCTTAATTGGTTGTAGTAACCCAAATCCAGTTTCTAACATATTTAAAATCCTATGATTCTATTATTAGAGAATATTACATTAAATTAAAAATCATTATACATACTTGAGATCATCTATTACTTTGGCCTGTTCATTTAGTTCTCTGATATCCACTATACGCTTAATAATTTTTCTTCCTCTAAGTTCTCCTGACTGGCTATAAGATGCTCCTTGTCTTCTATAATCTGCAGCTTCCTGAAATATCAAAAGCATGTATGTCAATGCCACCCTCAAGTCACACAGCAAATCTATACTACCATAAAATTAACACCTTAAATCAAACAAAGCATGCAAGAATCAAAGTCATCTATATTAAGATGATTGGAATTCTCCAGTGATTGAAATCCCCTCATTTTCATAAGGAATTTATTTAGTTGCTACCTACATCTTCCCATGACTGAGTTCTGCATGCTTTCAAATGGAACTGGCTAGACTGAGGGGAATCCCACATCTCTGGGTCACACAGATACTCTGCAGGAACAGAATAGCGCTGATTTGGGGGCGTCAGGCCTAGTAAGTGATTTACAAGTCGCTGCCCAAAGGTGAGCTTGTGGCCATCTCCACTTACTGAACTTCCATCTGAATTCTAAATGAGAACAGTAATGTTGATTTTTTTTTTTTTAACTTTCTTTCCAACAGTAAAACTATTTCATGGCACAATAGTTAAAAGATGCTTAAAATTAAAAAAATTCAATACCAGAATGAAAGCAGAGAGTAACTTTCTTTTTGATGACCAAATAACTTGATACAATAGAATTTATAGTATAGATAGATACATTTATTTTTAAAATGTGTACTTCATTTTGCATGCATGTACTTGGCTTTTTTTGTTTCAATTTTTAACATCAATACTGAAATATAATTCATTTACCATAAAATTTTCCCATTTAAAATGTACATTTCAGTGGTATATTCACAAGTTGATTGTTATCACCACAATCTCAATTTAGAATGTTTTGTCACCCCAAACAGAAACCCGTATCTATTAGCAGTCACTTCCCATGCCCTCTCCTCTCCACTGCCCCAGCCCTAGGTAACCACTAATCTAGTTTCTGTCTCTGTAGATTTGCCTGCACTTTGCTTTTAATGTTAGTACATTACCTGTGGGTTAGGCCCAAATTGGTTGACAGTCATTATGAAACACAGAACTCAATAAAAAGACAATATTATGAAATACAGACATAGGGCACCACTACTCCCTTCCTCCACAAATAGCAACCATGATATAATAAATAAGCTTAAGTCAATAATATCCCTGTCTCAAGGTAAAACCCAGACATGGAAACGTTTTAACAGTGTGTTTACTTACAGTATGGATAGTGGGAGACATAGTATCAACCTCGTCCTCATCTGACAGGTCAGCTATGTTTACTGAATTTAGGTCAGCAATGTCATCCACATCCTCTTCTCCTGTCAATGTCGTAAGCGTGTTGCCCAGAGCATTAAGTCTTTTGCCAATGTTAGGATCCATGTGGACATCAATCCCGCACATTTTCCACAATACATTGAGTGTCCAGGTTCCAGCACTACTACTTTCTGTTTAAATAAAGAAGCAGCATTTTTGATGAGTCCTGAATATAAGAATTTCAATAGTAATACAATTGAGTAATAAGATGGGTAATGGCCATTTGTAATAACCCATGTTCCCACAGATAGATCTATCAGACAAATGAGACTGTGGGGTTGATTTCAGTATGTGTATACTGTGAATCTATTGTTTCTTCTGTGCAGCACCCTTCTTTCTTCTGTGAACTACGGATTTCCTCCTCTATCCCTACCTGATTTATCCTTTATATCCTTTATAGTGCCATGGCTATAGCAGGAACTGTCATGACCCCAACTCATTAGTCAGACTTGTCATTGGTCCATGTGTCAGTCAAAGCTGAAAAAATAAGAACCCTTTCCTGGACTTGAGAAAAGGTCAGTCCCACTCTAGAGTTTGAGGATGTGGGGAGTGAGGCTTATGAACTATTGGTAGCCATGCTTCCTACTATGTGTAAGGAGAAGGTCAGTAGTAACAAAAAATGAAGCAGTCAGAGAGGAGTAATGATGAGCCAGAAAGAGTCCAAGAGACAGATGAGATCCTGTATTCCTTTAGGAACAGTAATTCCTGAAGAGCCCTAAATTGACCTGGTTCCTCTTCTTCCCTGAGAAAGCAATTCTCATATTTTAGCGTGATCTGCAAATATCCTGTTAATAATCTCCCTATTTTTGTTAAGCTAGCTTGAGTGGGTTATTGTCACATACAAACAAGAGTCCTGACAAAGACTTTTATGTGACCTCTTCACAAATATATGTTTGCTCAGGCATTCCTCTTTCCCTTGAACATTGCTGCTGGACATTTCCTGATGTTTTTTGTTCTCTATCAGTAGCGACTATAGGTCTTGCTGCTTTCTGAGGTAACTTATTTAGGATAATCACAGAGGCTAACCTTGGAAAGGGAAGAGGGAAATATTAAGGAGAGAAAGGAAATTTACTAAGCTTAATCAGTATCTTCCCCTCTGAATTTAGTACCAGAAGTGGGGTACAGTCTAAAGCAATTACCAAAAATGCTGGAACGGTTTATAAATGGGTTAGGGGCATTTTTTGGAGGAACCGTGAGATGCTTGATGAAAAGACCTAGATTGCTTTGAAGAGATTGTTGGTAGGAATATGAGGCCTAAAATTATTTCTGATAAAGTCTTAGAAAGAAATGATGAAACTATTATTGGAAACTGGAGGCAAGGAGATCTGTGTTTTAAAGTTGCAGAAAACTTCACAAGATTGACTCCTGGTGTTATATGGAAGGCAGAATTTGAAAATGGCGATCTTGGGCATTTAGCTGAAGAGCTTTCCAAAGTAAGCTTGGAGAATGAGGCTTGGCTTCTCCTTACAGCTTATAGCAAAATGTTAGAGGACAGAGATAAGCTGAGAGCTGAATTGTTGGGCACAAAGAAACCAGAAACTGATTCTGGAAATCCCAAGCCTCTGGAAATCAAGACCCCAGATGACAGTGTCCCATTTGAGGAATTAATTAAACTTGGAACTTTTAAGTCAGGATTGAAAATGCAGTTATCTAGGAAAGACTTGTAGAAAGTCTTACTGTCTGATGGCTTGGACCTCTGCTTCCTAGATGCTAAACCAACAAGCTTTTTGTGAGAGCTGAATGAACAAAACCAGTCAGCCTAAAAGACACATGGAGGGGAGAGATGGAAGGGAAAGTAGCTTTAAGAGGAAACCCATGGAAGCTGAAGTCTGGAATTAAGACATCTCCTTGGACCAAGTGAGGGACCCCACCCATGTATATGGAGAAGGTGCGTTTGCCTCAGCCTTTGAAGAGGATGGATGTTCCAGCCCATTGTTTAGGGAGAGTTTTTGTCACTCCAGACTACAGAGAGTGTGGAGCACATTCCCCATAGGTTTGGGAGTGTGAGATCACCACCCTATGGCTCTGAGAGGGGTGGGTCTGTTACTCATACATTAGGGAAGGCCAGGTCACCACCTCACTGTTCAGAGGGGGTTGAGCCTGTGTGCCAGAGATTAGGGAGAATGTTGCTGCCACCTCACTGTACTAAGGACTGTACCCCAGAGATTGGGGAAAGTGTGGTTATCATTCCAATGTTCTTGGAGGGTGAGGTCTGGGGCTCGGTCACCACCCAGATGCTTGATGAAGGTAGAACCAAGAAAATGGCCATTGGGTAAGCCCGTGGAAAGGGTGAGCCCCCATGAGGCCCCAAGATGGTAAAGAAACCATAGTCTTAAAAATGACTCTCAGACTTTGAAATCTAATGGATTATGCCCTGAAGGTTTTTAGAACTGTTGGGAACCAGTGACACATTTCCCTCCCAAATTCTCCTTGTGGTAATGCAAATGTTTATCCTATGTCCGTCCCCCTGTATATTGGAAGCAGATAACTTGTTTTGTAAGTTTCACAGGTCTACAGCCAGAGCAGACTTTGCCCCAAGACAAACCATATTTCTGTAATTGATAGTGATGTGATTTTGTACTTAGCATTGCTACTGGTAGGATTTAAGTTTTTTTTGAATATTGTAATGTCTTTTTGGGATTCAGAGGGTAGAGTGTGGTAGTTTGAGATTATTTATGAATCCCCAAAAAACAAAGGTTATGTTTGTAAACTAATCTATTCCTCTGGGCATAGTATTCTTTGCATTAAATTCAAACGTTTTAAGTTTACTTGATAAAATCAATTTAGGGCTTTTGACTTGATCGTGCCAGTAGGGCATGACTCAGGTTGAGTCTCTGCCCCTTTGGTGGGCTAATATAAATGGACACTCACTCAAGAAGACACATGCGAGAGGAGAAAAGTGGCCATTTCAGTCCTGCTATGTGACAGAAAGGAGAAGACTCAAACAGCTAAAGCTCCAGAAGAGAGATGAGCCATTTGCCTGATAGTTTGCAGCCTAAGAGAACAGAGCAGTGGAGCAGCTGAAAAGGCCCGAGAGACCAGGCAGAGATCAGCGGCCATCTTGCTTCAACATGCGGCAACTGACTTTGGTGAGAGGCAACCTTCAGCTGGACTCTTTAGGGACTTGAAACTGTAAGCTTTTACCCCAAATAAATACCCTTTTATAAAAGCCAACAGATTTCTGGTACTTTTCATCAGCACCCATTTGGCTGACTAATACACCCTCTTCAACATTTTAAAAGATTTTAATTTAAGTATTTCCTTTTAGCTTACCTTGTCCAATTTTACACCAAGTGAAATAAAAAATTATGTTGTGCTATTATCTTAGTCAAGCCATTACTAATTCTATGATTATCTTAAGATTTTTCTCCCCCTCCAGTCCTTGAAAGTGTCCCCTTTGATAGTGTCATCAACTGCCCTCTTGTTAAAAAAATATTCAATGGCTTCCCACTGCTCACCAAATCAATTCCAAACTCCTTAGTTTGACATTTATGATCTTTCTCATTTTATTTTTCACATAATTTTCTGTTCAAGCCAAATTGGACACTCTGACTAGATACTGTGCTCTGACATTATGACTGATGCTATTCTCTCTGCCTGAATTTTAACTGATCCATGCCTCCTAGTTTTTGCTTAAGCAATGTTTTATCCATCTTTCATGTCCCCGTTGAAGTGCTCATTCTCCAATGAAGCTCTTATCCCTGTATCCTCTAATATTTGAAAATTTTCTTTCCCTTCAAATTTCAATAGCAAGTGGAATTTTGTCTTTTATTGTATTTATCACTTATTCCAGGGTAATTTTTCTGAATATGCCTTAATTATGTTATCAGAATTTTAATTTTTACTGAGGGTAGAAAGTATATCCACCTTTGTTTTCCTCAAAACATTTTGTAGTGTATTTTATACACAGTAGGTGTCTAATTAATAATTGTTGAACAGATAAAAATATGTGAAAACTATTGCAAAATAGTTTGAAAAACAGGGGACACCAGAAATAGCTTAACTAAAAGATGCTCTCACCATTAAAATCAAGGCAGAAGTCTACCTGATATATGTAGGAAAAGTAATACTATATGTGAACTCACCCGCTGCTGCTTGTCCTGTAGTCCTTGAACATACTTCATAGGTGCCATCTGGAACCACACCTGTACAACAGTCACACCAAAATAGTTTTTAATAAAAATATGCTTGTAATTAAATATTGTATTACAATTTTCACCCATAGATTTTTATCTAACTACAAATAGGATTACTAGCCTAAATCTCATTCCTAATCAGCAAAATAAAAGGGCTACCTTAAATGACCTCTAAGATATATTTCATATCTCACAAAATCTTATTCTATGATTTTAACAATTTAACTGCAGTTTCACCTTTCCATTCTTCATGTGATTTACCTATCTGAGGGACAATGCCTGGCCAATTCTGAAAGTCTAGTTGGCTTTCCACCAATATCCAGGATGCTATGACAATTCTCAACACTATGAGTGAATGACACTTAAAAAAGAATGCAAATGATTTAAAAATTATTTTTTAATAACTAAAAACTGCCACATTAGGTCAGAATCATGATTCATCAGTCCTGTCTTCATCTTTGATAAGGAGCATTTTATGAGAGAAAATGACTGGCTGCTATGATGTCAATGATGTCAATCTCATGAAGTTATGGATCTATGGTCTGAACATATTATATGACTTTAAATTTGAAACATTTTCTATCATTTAGCTTTAATTTGATAACCTCAGCTTCAAAAAAGAGGTTAATTAAATTCAACAATTTTACCCAGTAAAGGACATACCATTCTTGAAAGAACTTTTAACAAAGTAAACTCTAAAGAGAGAATTAAGACACTTCCTCAGTAATCTATAATGGAAACCAAATATCAATATAAACCTGAGAGCATACATGTCTTAAATGAAATTTAATTCATTCTTTTCTAATTCACTCTTAATCTTAAGTAGATAATCAAATGTTACTGAATTTGGGCTTGCTATTCCTTTTCTAGGTACTTTGGTATCAAATTTCAGTCATTCCTTATTTTGGAAAGAAAAATCCTTCCAACTTAGAAAATACAACTTATTTTGGGAGAAAGGATATATTTGTTAATAAGTAATAATTTCCATTATACTGCTTTTTAAGATATTGCCAATTATTTTAAAATCCAATTCATATATTTTAACCATCTGGTACCAGTGCTTCACATGCAAATTCTAAATTAAGAAAGATTTAGATGTGATATTTGGGTAAAAGATGGTCCAATTCACCTTTACAGTTATGGTTAGAAATCAGAACAAAAGTAACCTAGATTTCCTTATCAAATCTAAGGACTCTAGAAAATTCTTTGAAATTTAAGTAGTACAAATTGAGGCCAAGTTAAAGGAAGTATTACATTTTTTAAAAAGTGACAGAAAACTTTTGGGACGTCTTATCCCAAAATATGGCATAGAAATTAAAAAAAATTAAGTTAGTGCTGGGTTGGCGCATTAGTCTGAATCCAGGAGGGTAATTCTCCTACTCTTATGACTACCCAGTCTTTTTTTTTTTTTTTTAGGAGGTACCAGAGATTGAGCCCAGGACCTAGTACATGGGAAGCAGGTGCTCAACGACTGAGCCACATCCGCTCCCCGCTATCTAGGTTTTAATGAGAACATAGAGCCCTTCAGACTTCAAATGGCTTATATAATTATTTTATACATATTTTAATGAAACTGGTCTAGATCCTATCTACTTCTGAATCTCTTCCTACAGATTGTCCTTAAAAGATTTTGCTCTATTACCAAAAAAAACATATCATCTTAAGAAGAAATTTCACTGACCAACCTTTTTTCTAAGTTACGTTTTAAAAATGACCTGTAAAAACAAAACAAAAAAAATCCTAAGGCATAATCCTAACATTACTTATTTCTCTGTTCAATATTCACCTCTTTTCAAAATATGAAATGCTAATTATATCCAATTATACTCACTACTAGTAAAATCTTCACACTAATGCCCATTTTATAATTTGGAATTCCTATAATTATGGCAATAAAACAATTACTCTGCTCACCTCCTCCATACTCCCAACCCTTGCAAGAATCCAAAACAATAAGCATGTTACAAAAACAAGTCTTTCACTACTCTCTAAAACCCAAAATACATTATTCTGTTTATTACATCAACATGGCAAGGTTCTACTTTATTGGTAGACTATATTACTGAGGTTTTGAGTTACTATTTGTTCATGCTTTTTAATGTTTTTGATTTAGAGTCAGAGGAAGACTAAAAAATTATCTAATATTTCTTATGCATTTTACTTTAAGATAAACTGTTAAGAAAATGGTGTATACTTCCTTAGCTCCCAAATATATTTTATTCATTCTAATGAACATAATGATGACAAGGATGTCATCTTAATAAAAACCAGTATGTTTAATTCATTTTTGCCTTTTAATAAGAAAACAAAAACAAAAACTAAGAATTTATAAATAAGTTATAATGACTTTTCTAAATATATGTAACATAGCTGGGAAAAGTGATAATTTATAAAGATTTTCGATGAAGGCTTTTTTCAGTTTTCTGGATTTTAGACATGAGTATTGTGGTATCGTGTCTTTTTAGTAATCTGAACTAGTTCAAAGAAACCTTAGTGTTTTACCTACAAATTTTCTTTTTTTTTTACTATAATATTTATTTATTTATTTATTTATTTATTTTTATTATGGGTGGATAATCAATCACACAATAAATGAGTGGGACAGAGTGTGGTCTACAAATTTTCTAAATGAAAAGCATTCAAAATCAAGAATTTCACCTATAATTTTAATCTAAGTTTTAGTCAACATTAAATCCTAAACCTTCAATTTTTGATGTAAGAATAATTGAAAGTTTTCCCATTCCTCAAAGAAGACCCAGAACTGGAAAGAAGTTTTCCTTTTGGTGGAGAGAAAAAATAAGCAGTGTAAACAATGACACACCACCTTATAAAAAGTAATTAAAAATAATTTTGGGTTATAAGATGAGGAATTTTAGTCTATAACCTTTTAATTCCTCAACTATAACTTTTCTTCATTATTAAGATTACTCATAGCTTATCAATTCCACTATAATATTTAAAATATTAAACAGACACAAATAAATTCCTATACTTCCAAGATAGCATATAGCTTTAGTTATTCCCAACCTTGGATATTATGGAACTGGAGGAATTCCTTCAAGCTATACTGTGGATTCCTACAAATTTGGATATGTGTATTTATTCATGTCATTATTGATCCTGGTTATTTAGAGCATGCTTTATGCTATAAGATGAATTGAATTTTACACATACATCACTTTCTTTCAAAATTCCCATAGAACAAAGATGTTTTATCTGCCCATTCATGGATCAATCACAGGAAATTTCAGGGAGTGAGAAAACCTCTAAATATATCATCAAAGAGAATGGCTTATGTAGTTGATGCTTCAGGTTTTCGCAATTATGTTTTGGTACGTTTAACCAGAAATAGCCCTTCTTTCACAAAGTCTAAAAACAATCTTATATCTGATCATCCTTTAGTTTCACAAATGGAGACTTACTGTTTTATTTATTTTTAAATTCTAAACTTCATGTAGAAAATAAAGGAGACTCACAGGCATTCATTACTAGATCGCCACGAATTTCTGGCTTCCAGTCATCCCACGATGTCTCAAAGCCATCAGCAAAACGGATACAGAAGTTTTTGAAATGCCCTTTACTAACCAGAGACTCTGAAGAGCAAGCAGTGATGAGAGTACTTTCAATGGTCAATACTAAAGCAGAACCAGTGTCAAGGTCTCCAGTATGATTAGACTGCAAAGTATATTAAAGAAGAAATAAGAAAAAAAGGTGATGAATTTTTCACTGAGAACTCCTGATAGATTCATAAGAACAAAAATCTAGAAAGGACCAAGCTTGGAAATCTTTATTAAAAAGCAACCTAGGAAGATACCTGCTTTTAAAAATTAAATTGCTCAAGTGAAATATATTTGCCACATGTAATATTTTTTTTCTAAACTTGCCTAATTATCTACTTCTGTACCTCAAGCGTGTTTTATAGTTGCGAGGAGCTCTCTAAGACACCCACCCCTAGTGCATATGGCCTCCCTGAGCCCAGTTCATCATGCCACAAAAAACTACCATTTTTAAATTCCTGAAAATGTAGTGGGCATGTTGCCAATGTCACCCTGCAGAGTTTTTCTTAATCCTACCTTGCAAACAAAATACTAAAGACAAATTTATTCAACAAATGGTTACAGGTTATTTAAGGCAAATTATAACAGTAAAATTTAGACCTCTGTATTTTACTGTTATAGTAGTTACATCTTGGCCTGAAGGTGATTCACATCCCTTTCTCTCTCATACATATGTGCATCCAAATATATATTCCTGAGGTTTGGTCCTAAGTTATGAAGAAAATATTCTTGCTTTATCCAAGTATACACATAGCTTAGAGGTTTCATTATCATTAAATATTACAGTTTAAAACTGTTTTGGAATTCTTTGTTCTATTATAGATGAAGCTATTAAACATTATTTAATAGTATTCTTAAATGTCCTCTTGTTTTCATTTTATAAACAAGTCTACACCAAAGACTTTTTTTTGTTAAAAAAACAAAACAGTAAAAAGACTCTGAAAACCAAGCTTCTTATTTGCAAGACAGAAATTAAGAGTTATCATAAGACTGCCAATCTCATCATTACTCTGGAGCACATCAGAATGCTTAAGAAAAAAATCTCATGTGATTCATATTTAAAATGTCATGGATGAATAATGGCAGAAGGTGTTCATTCTTACTTGCTATTTACTAGAATCAAGTTATAAACTATTTTCCTGAAAAATCTATTGCTACACTCTGTACCCAAAGAAATGGCTGGTAGAAATATATGGCTCTTAATCCTAAAATACAACTTGATATTCTGTACCTGTGCAGTATTGGTGATAGGCAGGCAAATTCCCAGATCATTAACAGTGAGCTGGAGAAAGAGAGTCCCAAAGGCCTGAGCTGATGTTTGCTGGATACCAGGTAACATATCTACCACTTCCTTTGTCGCCATATGAATATCTTTATGTAAAGCCATTCGTTGTTCATTCCAATTGTCATAGGCAGCCTTATAATTCAGCCAAAACAGCACAGCTTTTAATAATTAAGGGAGGGAAGAAAGAAAATTAAAATCAACACTGTAAAGCTAAATAGCAAGTAAACTTCAAGAGCTGACAAAACCCATTGACTGTAGCATTAAAATTAGAAAAGATCAAAAGAGGATCTAGTCAACTTAATAAATAAAAAAAAAAGAATCCCCTATATTTTCGATGTAACATATATGTAATCTACATTTTACATAAATGTAAAAGGGAATAGAGGGCGGGGAGCTGATGCCCATATGGGCAAAATCTGTGGTAGGGTGGAAGAATGTGGTTGGGCAGTGGATGGGTGTGAGAGTGGCAGTGAAATGATTGGGATTGGCGGTGCTGGTCTGTGAGAGGGAGTAGGATGGAGAGGGTTGGAACTGCGGGGAGGGCTGGAAAAGGAGCAGGTGAACTTTGGGGATTTTCAGGTCTGTGGTTAAAACTACAATGTTGGGAATGTTCTTTTGGTAAATAGGGCAGGGGAGGGTTACTGCTGTAGGGCGTCGGGTGTGGAGGGATATACGGGATAGGGCATACCTGGGGCAGGCTTCTATGGAATATGAAAGTGTTCATCTTGTCACAGTGTGTTATCTCAGTGGGTGGAGACCCACACAATAAACAAGAAAATATTAAACTCCCATCCTGGGGAGTCCTACTTTGTTCTCAATTAGAGGGACAAGAATCCCTCAAGAACATAGGCAGTGCCTAATAAAAGAAAACAGACCAATATGTCAAGCCCTCAATATTATTGCAAGTAAATATGAATTTTATTCTTCAAAAATTGAAACTTAGTGGTTACCATAGGTTCTGAGGGGAAGGGGAGGGAAGAATAGATGGAAGATTGGGCATTTTTAGGTCAATAGAATTGTTCTGCATGATCCTGCAATAATGGATACAGGTCATTTAAAATTTCATCAAAACCTATAAAAGTGTACAATTCAAAATGTAAAGTATAATGCAAACCATTGACCATGGTTAGTAGCACTGCTTCAATATTTGTATATCAGTTGTAAGAAATGTACCATCTGCATGTAAAATGTTATTAACAGGGGAGAGTGGAATAGGGGGAGGGTGTGGGGCATATGGGAATCCCCTATATTTTCTATGTGATTTTTTTGTAACCTAAAGCTTCTTTGAAGATAAAATAAAAAAAAAAAAGAGATACTGGGGGAATATACAGAAGAAATTGTCACTGTATAAACAAGACCACAGATCTTACAGTGATGAAAGACACAGTGTCTAAAAAATGTTTATATTTCTTCAATGAAAATTTTTTTTCTGTATTTTGATTTTTTCAAACTATTATTGCTTCATTTTCTTATTAATTTTATTTGGTTATTTTGTTGGCTCCATTTTTGGAGAGGTTTTGGATCCAGAAATGTCACAACTGTGGCAGAGAAGGATCCCTGGTACGGGGTGTCAGTGATGGGGGACATGTGGGGAGGGGTGCACCTGAGGCATGCCTTTAAGGCATATGAATATATTCAAGTGTCCATGGAGCATTGTCTCCATGGGTGGAGACCCACACAGTAACTGAAAGAATATTGAATTCCCATCTTGGGGAGTCCTGCTACATTCTCTAATAGAATGGCAAGAATCCCCCGAGTACAAGGGCAGTGCCTAGTGAAGGAAGACAGACCATCACGCCATGCCCTTGACATTGATGACTGTACTTATGAGCCTTTCCTTGTAAAACTGAAACTCAGCCTAGGATTATATACTGCCTAAGAGTTACCTCCTGAAAGCCTCCTTGTTGCTTAAATGTGGCCTCTCTCTAAGCCAAACTCAGCATATGAACGCACTATCTTCCCCACGGCTTGGGACATGACTCCCAGAGATGAGCCTCCCTGGCACTGAGGATTAGCAATGTATCCAGAAAAAGACCTTGACCACAAGGGCTAAATATTAAATACAAATGAGTTTTAATGGCTAAGAGATTTCAAAGCCATTCAGGAGGTCATTCCAGAGGTTACAATTATACAAGTCTCAGTAGGATCTCACTGACTGCTCAATAAACAATGCCTCAAACAGTGGGGCCTCTGAGGGCTCTAGAGACATCCAGATACTTTAAGCAGGACAAACTCAGGAATTCAGCACCCTGTCAGTGGGCCTTACTCTGGAATTTATGCTCCCCAGTGTAACAGACATAGACTCATTTATAGTTTCCCTACACATGGCTCTTCTGTCCTTTTATTTGAACCTATAATTAGCACTGTACTTGTTAACTATATGTCCCAGAGACTTAAATCTTTGGCCTATTCATGTGCCAGCTGAGCCTTAAATCACAGCAGAATTGCAGTATCTACTCTCCAGTTCATTCAACTTACCCAGGACAACTAACAAGGAGATGATGATGGTCAACACCCATCGCAAGGAACAGAGAGTGTCTGCCACTGCAAGCAAGACAGTTCCATCCATCTGCCCCATGGGACCTAAGGCCCCTCTCAATTAGAAACAGAGTGGGCATCACAATCCCCAAACCCTCAAGATTGGGGAATGAATAATGGACTAAATAGACTCACTATTATACTATAGTAGACTTATTATTCTAGCAATGGAAGAACTTTTATCATTGATATAAATGCAGTGGCCAACATAGCTTCTGAGGGGAGAGAGAGGGAAGAATATGGGGGCATTTTTGGGATATGAGAATTGCCCTGCATGACTTTGCAATGATGGATACAGGCCATTATATATTTTGTCATAACCTAAAAAATTGTGTAGGATAGACTGTAAAGTATAAACTTAGTCCACGGATAGTAGCAATGTTTCAATATGTGTTCATCAATTATAACAAATGTACCACACTAATGAAGGATGTTGCTAATGTGGGAAAATTTGGGAGTGGTAGTGGGTGGTGCATATGGGAATCCCCTGTATTTTTATGTAGCACTTATGCAATCTAAAGCTTCATTAAAAGTAAAAATAAAAATAAAAGTAAAAAAAAAAGTAGGAATAAGGGAAAGAACTGTATAATGACAGAAGGAAGAAGAAAGTTCAGGTTTATTTATTTATTTATTCTGTCATTCATTCAACAATGTATTTGTTGAAAGCCTATCATATGCTAGGCATTGGGATGGAGTAACAAACAAAACCTGACCTGGTCCCTGATCTCATAAAGCTTCTTTTACTATCATTAAAAATGCTTGAAGGAGAAGTACATAATGGTAGGAGTATATATTAAAGGGATTTGATTTAGAAAGAGAAGTCAAATAAGAGTTCCTTTAGGAAATAACATTTTTGTTAAGGCTAAAGGAAGAGAAGAATTTACCAGGTTGGGAGGCAGAAGAGCAGCAAGTACAAAGGAATTTGAGACATTGCCATAGAGGAGATGAAATGCAGTAGAGATACAGTGTTATGAAATAAGACTGGAGAGTGAGGTAGGCAGAGACAAAATTTGTAGGGCCTTACAGGCCACACTTAAAGAACACTAGGAATCAGTTGTTGTTTTCTGTTTTTGTATTTTTTGTGTGGTGCTAGCAGCAAGATTAGATCTGGCTATACATATTTTTAACTGATAGGAAGAGGGCCTGGAAACAAGAAAAGAGGCTTCGAACAAGTGCAGGTGAGAGATGAGAAGAGATATGGCCAGAATGTTGAGGGTGACAATGGAGAGATGTAGAAAGATATGTTTAGCAGTTAATATAGACATGATGTCCTGATAGATAGGAAACTGGGAGAAAGCAAGGTTTCAAAGATAAAGCTTACTTTCCAGCTTAGTAAGTAGACTGATGGTGGTGCCATTTATAAGACTGGTATAACATTGTTTTTGAGGTGCCTTTTCATCATCCAAATGAAGATGTTTGTAAGGAGTTGGATACTCTAGCCTTGAGTGTAAATGTGTGTGTCAAAATGGTATGTGTGGCAAATGAAGCCATGGACATAGGTATAACTGCCTAAGGAGAGAATATGGTGCAGAGGTCACAAATAGGAAGAAGTTCCAGCCTGCAGATCTCTTTTGTTTGGTCTACAGAGGAATTTTTCCCACAGGTGTAACTTTGTCCTTTTATATAGGGCATGCACTCCCCAGTTTGGCACAGCCTATAACATTCTCTAATGTATGACTCAAACACATTTATCTACATGGCTCATATAGATAATTGAGTTTGTTAACAAGAACAAAGCCTTAAAGAAAAATCTTCATCTAAAGGTGGGATATAGAAGGATGAGCTTAAAAAGGAGTTAAAGATGGCAGAGTCAGAGAGGAGGAAAAGCAAGAAAGAGTTGTGTCATGGATGCCTAGAATAGAAAATACTTTAAGGAGTTGCTGAAATCTGACAAGAGGTCCATAAGATGAAGAATGAAAAAATGGGCACTGGATTTAGGAATAAAACTAAATGTAATCCATCCAACTGCCAAAAGAGCAATTTTCTAATAAATATATCTTAGCCTATGCCCAACTCTACTCTAAATCTTAAATGGCTTAAGTGACTCATTACCTCCATAATAAAATTCAAACCTATTTACCCAATACATGTTAATTAGACTCTACCTTTCAGCTTTATTTCCCTATTTCTTAGGTCTTTATACTCCTTTACATTCATTCATTCCTATTCTTTCTCCTTCCCTTTGCCCCCATCCCTCCCCTTCCCATCTTGCAAATCTTTTTTTAGTTCTTACTATATGCCAGGGACTGTTCTAGGCCCTGGAATATAAAAGAAAATAAGAGAAGCTTTAATTTCATGTCTACTGGCAAACTCCTAACCCCAAGTCTTATCTCAAGTATTATTTTTCTCCTCTAAGAAGAAAGGCAAAAATAGATACTCCCTCAGCTCATGAAACATATATCTCTAATTTCTCTCTGTATTCTACTTTGTTCCCTTTCCCACTAGACTGAAAGTTCTTTGAAGACAGTGTCCTGGATTGTCTTTTGTGGACAGAAAATTATGTTCTTAAGCTAACCCATACCTGTGCCTCTAAATGCACTGTAGATGGGGCCTTTTGATTAGATTCAGTTCAGAGGCCTTTGATTAGATCACTTGATTAGATTGCTTTAAGGCTTTGTATTGGACTACAACAGTTAGGTGTGACTTAGGTTGGGTCTCTGTCCTCTTGCTGGGTCTTATATACACTGAGAACACACAGAGAGAAAAAAGACATGCAGAAAAAGAGAGCCCTGTCATTTTGATCCTGCCATGTGAAAGATGGCTCCAGGTTCACCTACAGCTGCAAAAAGACAAGGAAGCCCTGAGAGGCTCTAGGACAGGAAGCCCAGGGAGAGATGAATGACTCCCCACAGCTGAGCTCAAGGAGAAAGAAGAGCCCGGCAGACCGACTATCTTGCCTTGCTACTCTAGGATCTGCTAACAGCTGACCTTTGGTGAGAAAGCATTGCTGATGATACCTTGATTTGGACATTTTCAAAGCCTCAGAACTGTAATATTTTCCCCTGATAAAATTCCCATTACAAAAGTCCACCCATTTCTGGTATATTGCATTGGCAGCCTTTGGCAAACTAAGGCAACAGGGATTCTGTTTTTCATCTTTGTATTCTACTTATAGAGAATACATAACAAATGTTTACAGAATAAATGAATAAACCTAGTCCCCAAACACAAACAGGTGTATTAGTTATCTAAACCAAAATACTTAGCATTACAATTAACACTCTGACTCTGAGACACCTATGGATTCATGTAGAGAACAAAATCACTTAAAATGTTAAATAACTTAAAAAAATGAAGTGAATAAGAAAGAAATATTTTCGGTTGCTCATATTTCAGATTTAGAGGACATTTAGCTGCCAAGTACTTATTTACACTGGTAAACTACTGATTATTTTTATTCAGCATTAATAAAGAATTTCTAAGTCCTAGAAGATAGTAATAATGGACATTATCTTACCTCTGTCAAAAGCCACAGGCTGTGCATAAACAATTGGTCTATTCAAAGTAATAAGCACAGCTTCCCTATCTGAAGAACCACTGATTTCTTCTCGAAGGGCATTTCTTAATCCGATTCTGGTTTTAAAATAGGCAACCTGATGAAAATCAGAACCAGCTTCCTCATAAACCTAAAATAACATTTAAAGCTCAATAAAATAAAATAATGGAAAATATGTTGTGAAATTTTAAAAAGTTTTAACATCATTAATAGTATTGCTTACCAAAAGAACTATAGTACATTTTCCTCAATTTTGTTTTTCAATGATATATTCTTTATATTCTGCACCATATACATTTGAAATTAAAATACAATATGATTGCTCATATAAGAAATAAATATGAAGTCATAAAGGTCATACAAATCTAGGGTGAGGTTCATATTCTAAATGGTAATGTATTTTTAAATGTTTCAAAATAATTAATTCTTCCTTTCTAAATGTTTCCATTTGAAAAAACTGTTTTTCTAGAGATGACAAGAAAATTTTGTTCATTTTTCCCCCATATAAGCTGTAAAATAGCTATTCAATTTTGGAAGTGTGACTTTCACTCAATTACTAAAGAATTCTTAATTGATTCTTCAAACAAAAGTGGGCAATGTTAAATCTACATCACAATTTTTAGCAAAGTAAAAACAAACAAAGGAAAAATCCCAATAATCTAAGAAAGTTAATTTTTATAAAACAGAGAATATGAGTAACTTATTTTGATTTTATATTTAACATCACAGTATGCAAAAGTTGCCAATATCCTATAAGACACCAAATAAACTTAGTCAGAGTTTAAGAACTGAATAATGTTAGTACAAGGTACTGAAATGAAAAATATTTAGCAAAATCAAGAGAAAAATACATGCAAATATTTATGAGGATACTGGATTACATTTCATATTATTGCATTTGCACTAAACTGTAACAATATGCTGCCACAATACTCAATGAAATGCCATGGTAAAATTGTAAAGGCCTTATTCACTGAGCTTTTATAGAATTTACAATCAGAAACTTTAGGAACTCACACTAAATAAATACTTTAGTAAATATGGAAATATGTAGGTTAAAGTAGTTCAAATTGATGTGCAAAATTTAAAAGCTACAGTTCTACTGATATCAACATTTACTGAACTCACCTGATGCTTGACAATTTGTCCTAAAGCCAAATTTAAATCCACTTGGCATTTACCAAATAGTTTCAGGTAACTGCTACTTCCTGGTGAAGCTTTAGTTTGAAGTCGGTTTGAGAGTTCAAGTTCAATTAATCCAGTTTCAAATCTCACAGCTCTCATTGATGGAGTTGTGGCTGTTACCTGAATACCCTACCAGATTATAGGTTAGAAGGGGGAAAAAAGTATCTTAAATCAACAATGTTCCAACCATTCAAATTCAAATTTGATTGTGCCACTCTTTCAAAAATTCAAATTCTAATCTTTTAATATATATGATAGTCATGTTTTAAAACATGCATAGGATATGTCTAATAAGCTGATAAAACTGGCATCATTCTTTAAAGCTCCATGTCAGTAGGAAATTTTTTAGCTATTACATTTCATTTAAATAATTTGTATTTAAAATCCAGAATGCTCATTAAATACATTAATTATAACTAAATGACTATTTAATAAAAAAAATGTTTTCTTTTTAAGAAGACTATTATCTAATTTATCTTTTTAGAAACACTAATAACACTTATAATTTGACGAATCGTTAGTTGGAAAAGTATACACAAATATTTCTTGCAGAATAATTTATAACAGTAATTGGAAAAAATAGATATGTTCATCAGATGAGTGGTTAAATAAATTGGTATATATGTAAATACACACATACTTAAAAAGATAAAATTGATCTAAATGTTGACATGGAATGGTATCCAAGAATTTAAAAAATGCACAAATATATGCATATACATATTTTTATATATTTATAACAGAAATAGCGTAACAGTCCTAAAGCATATTCAATCAATTGTTAAAGCCTCCTCTCTGGGTAGATGGAATTGCAGTTCATTTTTATTTTCTATTTGGTACATTTATGTATTATAACAATTTTTCTGTTAACAAGCTTACACTAATTAGTTAGAAAAATACTTATAAAATATATTATTTATATGTTACCTTAAACTGTAAGTTCAGGGAATACAGGAGAATTTTAGGCTTATCTCCATCAGCCGTTCCATCATGTTCGTTCCAGAGAGGAATAGGCTGCTCCCCACCTAGTAGAGGTTAAATATTTTAGGGTTTAGAGCAATTTCTTTAAAAAGAAAATAATAACCATTTTGTACTTTTCAAAAAAACCCACATATATTTATTATTTTTTTTTTATGGCCATGAATCCAGTCTTTATTAATAGAGGTACCTGACCAATTTACATTTTACTGAGGCAGAGAGATAGATACAGATATAAAATAGGGAAAATATGGCATATATATAGACGTTTATTACAAACAGTTTACAAGAGTCAATTAAAGCATTATACAAATAATTAAACCAAACCTTATTATACATCTCAAAAAATATATTTGAGGGAAAAAAGTAAACTGGGTGGATTTTTATTCAATCAAAAATATGATCTTTGTTTCTATTTAGATGGGCTGCAGACAAAAAAAAAAGAATAATAATAAAAAAAAACTAAAGGTAGGGAAATGAGAAACAAGGTAATATGTGCTAATAATAAAGAGTGTGATAGCAACAGTTTGTCCTGAAATTAGGAAAAAAAAAAATTGGGGTGGTATCTCATAGGGGTAAAGTTCCTATTACATCACTGCTCCCTGAACTCACATTCCTAAAATGCCTTTGTCCCCTGATTCATGTGCTTTTCTTTTTCATTTCCTACCTTTTCAACCTTGTGTTGACTCTGATACCTATTAAGTGTGCTAATATTTACTGAATGTTTACTATGTGCCCAGTACTCTTCTAAGCGCTTTATCACATACTAATTTATTCAAACCGCTTTACAACTGCATGGCGCATGCATTATTCATTATTAATATTCTTATATGCAGTCTAGGAATGAGAAAACCTCAAGGTTAGACAACCTGCCCAAAGTCTCAGAGCCAGTAGAGGAAATTAGGCAGTGGGGCTCCAGAGTTTATACTCTTAATCACCTGACTATACCATCTTCTAAGCCCGCTATCAACACACAATTCTCCATCATGACTTTCTTCAATTTAAGGACTTCTCCCATTTGCCTAATACTTTAATTATAAAGAAAATTGACTACCTGTTAAACATGCTCAAGTACTTAAACTCTGTCCTCCACTAACATGCTATACTAGCCCTTTAACCTCTTCAGCTTCAAATGCTCAAAAAATGTTCGTTTTTCTCCACTTTTGCTCTTAAACTACAAAGAGGTCCTGAAAAAGATACTGGACCCATGCTAAATTTACCCTTGACTCTTTTTATTCCTTCATTTCCCAGATCAAATCAGTCATCCAATCACTATAGTTCCATCCTCAGTTTTCTTATGACAAAATGAGGATGATAATAACTTTCTTATAAGGCTGTTGTGAGGACTAATTTAGTTAATACTATAACATGCTTTAGCATGATGCTTAACATATGGTAAGTGTTCAAAAAATATTAATGCTTATTTCTTATTAATCTTACCTTCTAATGTCTCTAAACTTTGTCCTTCACTCATCATCCCAGTTTTTACAACTTTATTAAGTTGTAGACTCATTATCATCTCTCATCTAGACTATTACAATGGTATCCTAACTGTTCTTCTTGTCTCCAGTCCTCTCTCCCATCCAATCTATCTTCTAAATTAAAATTGTGTTCATCTTTATTTGTTCTGTTGTCTTTTAAACTGTAACCTGAACCCATCATTCTTTGCCTTGCATAACTGATTTCAATATCATAGCATGAAATGAAGTCCAAATTCTTTATAAACATGTTACAAAGGACCCTAAACAATCTGATCTCCACTTACCTTTCCAGCCTCTTCTCCCATCCTCTCTTGTACATTCTGTCCTCTAACTTACCACATCACTTTTTTATGCATTTGTGCCTATGCACATCCTGCTCTTTTTTTTTTTTCCCCTCAGAACTGCCTTTTATTAGGGTAAATTAATATCTGAAAGATAATTTTCACTGTTGCCGTATATATTACATGTAAATCTCTTCAAAGCACTTTTTAATATATGTATATTCTATTAGAAAAGTTGTGAGCTTATAAAGCAATCATACATAATGTGCAAAAATCCCATACATTACCCCCTCCACCAGTACCTTGCATTGTTGTGGAACATTTGTTACACATTATTAAAGAACATCATCAAAATTATACTACTAACTAGTTCCATAGCTTACATTAGGTATGTTTTTCCATACATCCCTCTGTTATATTTCAATATTTTATACAACTTGCATACTATTTTTAAAGACTATTCCAACTTTTTTTTTTTTTTTTTTACTTTAAGCTCCTCTCCATTATACCTCAAGTGGAATTTAGTTCTTCCATTCCATCTATTGTATATGCCATAATACACATCTGTTTTATTATTTATGTATTTATTTACATGTCTATTTCCTCAATTAGACTGAGTTCTCAAGGTCAGGGATCATTTATCTTCAGATCCTGGCAAGCTGTACCTTAGTGGAATAGTGTTTTGAATGCAATTAGACACCTATGCTGCTTGGTGATCCAACTCATTCCTCACAACTACTGCAACTTTTCTTCATTTTCCTCATGTCTCCACAATTCTTGCCTCATGCTCACCAAATAAGCATTCATTACATTCCCAGTTTCTTGCTATTTTCTTTCCTCAAAATGTACCTCTTTCAAAATGTACTCAACCACTGAAAAGAATTTATTCAAGGATCAGTTCAAATCACTCCTACAATCATAAAACTCTCAATGATAATTCTATCTAAGAAGTGTTTTCTGTCCTTTAAACTCTTAAAATCCTTAACCATCTCATTAATTCACACTCAAAGCTCTGTATTATTTAATATTTAAGAATTAAGTTATACCGATACTACTTATAATTTCCTCATTGTCTAGTGTGTGGTTATATGTTTTATAAATTCTCAATAAACAACTATTGAATATATTTGGAATCCCTCTTCATTCATATCTTCAAAGATATAGAGATATTTCCTACTATGAAATAGAATGAATCATATTGTGCTCTGGAAAGAAAATGATTACATAGAATAATGACTACATTTTGACAATTTTTAGGATACTGCCACTAAAAAAAACTGTTTATAACTACTCATATCTTGATTCTTTTAAATAGGATAGGAGACCTTAAGCCATAAGTGCTTAGTATCTCTCAGGGCTTTATAGGGAAGAGCATATTGTAGGTGACAAGAGGAATCATGAGGTACAATAAACACAACACAATATGAAAGCAAATAAAATTAGAACTGCAAAATAACTACTTTGAAAATTGACTCTCTTGATGTCCATATGGGCAAAATCTATGATAAGGTGGAAGGGTGCGGTTGGCCAGTGGATGGGCGTGAAAGTGGTGCAGTGATGTGATTGGGTTCGGTGGAGCTGGTCTGTTGAGGGGGAGTAGAGTGTGTGGGGGGCAGGTTTGGTTGGACTATTCATGAAACTGGGGGGAGGGCTAGAGGAATGAACAGGTGAACTCTGGGGATTTGCAGGTCTGTGGTTAAAACTACAATGTTGGGACTGTTCTTTTGGCAAATAAGACAGGGGAGGGTTACTGCTGTAGGGCGTCGGGTGTGGGGGGATATACGGGATAGGGCATACCTGGGGCAGGCTTCTATGGAATATGAAAGTGTTCATCTTGTCATAGTGTGATATCTCAGTGGGTAGAGACCCACACAATAAACAAGAAACTATTAAACTCCCATCCTGGGGAGTCCTACTTTGTTCTCAATTAGAGGGACAAGAATCCCTCAAGAACATAGGCAGTGCCTAATAAAAGAAAACAGACCAATATGACAAGCCCTCAATATTACTACAATTAAATATGACTCTTATTCTTAAAAAAATTGAAACTTAGTGGTTATCACAGGTTCCAAGGGGAAGGGGAGAGAAGAATAGAATAGATGGAAGATAGGGCATTTTTAGGTCATTAGAACTGTTCTGCAGGATCTTACAATAATGGATACAGGCCATTTTAAAATTTCATAAAAACCTATATAAAAGTGTAAGGCCCAAAATGTAAACCATAATGTAAACCATTGACCATGGTTAGTAGCAAGCTTCAATATTTGTACATCAATTGTAAGAAATGTAGAGTCTGCATGTAAAATGTTCTTAATAGGGAAGAGTGGAAAAGGAGGAGGTCATAGGGTATATGGGAATCCCCTATATTTTCTATGTGACTTTTCTGTAACTTAAAGCTTTTTTGAAGATAAAGTGAAAAAAATATGACATTGGGGGAAAATATGGAAGAAATTGTCACTGTATATACAAGACAACAGATCTTACAATGATGAAAAGACACAATGTCAAAAATTTTTTTTATATTATTTCAAATTTTATTTTTTTGTATTTTGTTATTTTTAAAACTATTATTATTATTATTTCATTTTCTTATTAATTTGATTTGGTCATTTTGTTGGCTCCATTTTTGGAGAGGTTTTGGATCCAGAAATGTCACAACTGTGGCAGGGAAGGATCACTGGTGCAAGATATTGGTGATGGGGGGATATGAGGGGAGGGGTGCACCTGAGGCATGACTCTAAGGCATATGAATATGTTCAAGTGTCCATTGGGCATTATCTCCGTGGATGGAGACCCACACAATAACTGAAAGAATATTGAATTCCGATCCTGAGGAGTCCTGCTATATTCTCTAATAGAACAGCAAGAATCCCCCGAGTACAAGGGCAGTGCCTAGTGAAGGAAGACAGACCATTATGCCAGGCCCTTGGCATTGATGACTGTACTTATGAACCTTTTCTTGTGAAACTGAAACTCTGCTTAGGATTATATACTGCCTAAGAGTTACCTCCTGAAAGCCTCCTTGTTGCTTAAATGTGGCCTCTCTCTAAGCCAAACTCAGCATATAAATGCACTACCTTCCCACCAGTGTGGGTCCTGACTCCCGAGGATGAGCCTCCCTGGCACCAAGGGATTATTAACAAGTGCCGACTAGCAATGGATCCTGAAAAAGACTTTGACCAAAGGGGGAAATATTAAATACAAATGAGTTTTTATGGCTAAGAGATTACAAAGTGAGTCGGAACATCATTCCAGAGGTTACACTTAAGCAAGTCTCAGCAGGATGTCACTGAATGCCACAGTAAACAATGCCTCAAGCAGTGGGGTTCCTGAGGACTCTAGAGACATCCAAACACTATAAGCAGGACAAACAAGCTCAAGAATTTGGCACCCTGTCAGTGGGCCTTATTTTGGAATTTATGCTCCCCAGTGTAACAGACTTAGACTCATTTATAGTTTCCCTACACATGGCTCTTCTGCCCCTTCTCTTTGAACTTGTAATTATCACTATACTTATTAACTTTAAGTCCCAGAGAATTAAGTCTTTGGTCTGGTCATGTGCCACTTGAACCCTCAATCACAGCAGAAATTGCAACACCTACTCTCCAGTTCACTGAACTCTCCAGGACAACTAACAAGGAGATGAAGATGGACAACACCCACGCCAAGGAACAGGCAGTGTCTCCAACTGCAATCAAGACAATTCCACCCATCTGCCCCACGGGATCTAAGTCCTCTCTCAATTAGAGGCACAGTGAGCATCACCATCCCAAAATCCTCAAGATTGGGGAATGAACAATGGACTAAAGGAGACTTACTATTATTCTACTATAATAGAATAATACTATACTATAAACTTATAGACATTATTATTCTAGCAATGGAGAAGTTTTATCATTGACGTGGAGGCAGTGGCCACCAGAAGTTCTGAAGGAAGGGAGAGGGAAAAATATGTGTAATAAGGTAGCATTTTAAGGACACTGGAATTGTCCTGCATGACATTGCAATGACAGATACAGGCCATTATATATTTTGTCATAATGTACAAAATTATATGGGACAGAATGTAAACTATAATGTAAATTATAGTCCATGGTTAGTTGCAATGCTTCAATATGTGTTCATCAATTGTGACAGATGTATACCACACTGTTGAAAGATTTTGTTAATGTGGGAAAATTTGGGGGGTGGGGGGTGGGGGGGTGGAGCATATGGGAATCCCCTATATTTTTTATGTAACATTTATGTACTCTAAATTTTTAGCTTCTTTAAAAAAAAAAAAAAAAAAAAAGAAAGTTGGCACTCTTCCATTTGTCCAATTAAATAATGAATAATCTTGGTATTTTCTCTAAGTAACTAATAGAAACAAAAACAAGCTTGAAGACCATCTGAACCTACTTATATGTACTTCCTTAAAAAATCTTTATCTGTCTGTCTGTCTATCTCATCTTGGCTACTTTTGTGTAAATTAATATTATATATGATATATAATCTTAGGTATATCACATCTATTTTACTTGGTAAATTATTTTGAAGGTATAGTTAGCCTGACAAATTTCTGAATATTATTAGCATTACCTAACAAAATGTTTAAGAAGGTATTGTGAGAAAGATTTTTCCTAAGAATTACATACCATCTAAGTATAAATGGTTAGATATTTTGTCTAGATTAGCCATCGGAGTGTTAGTTCTTTGAGACTTTCTTCCTATCCTTCTTTAAGTTATATACTATATTTTTCCTGTATTCAGGTACCTCTCCTGACTCCTATGCCCTAGTGAAGTACATTCTTAGAGGTTCAAGAGTTCCTCCATTAGTTCTTTTAAAAAACTTGGATGTGTCTCATCTGGACTTGCGTATATATACGCAATTTGGTCAGACAGGCTTACCATTTCTTTTACTATTTTTGTACCTTGGCAAATATCTTCTCAATTTCCATTCTTTTAATATTATTCTCTTTTTATTATCCTTTTTACTTAGGTAAAAGCAGATTTTCTTTTGAATTTTCACTTATTTCAGCTTAGTGAAATTGTCATGCTATTTTACTTAAGAGTACACTTATTTATCACTAATTTCTTCAGTCTAAATGTAAGCCTTTCACTTTTTCATAGTTTTTTGAATCCTCTTTGCTGATATAATATTTTAAGCATATTTTAAATAATTTTAGACGGTTACATTGTTAGGAACCCTTACACTTTGAAAATTCTAATATTCTAAACATACACTAGGGATTTGTTACAATTCCCATCAATCTTATTTTTCTTACAGTGAAGTTACCTAGCTAGTCATGATAGGATGATGCAATGTCTAAGCTCCTTCTGGCTTTGTGGACAGCTAGTTGACACATGACTTATATTTCAGCTATTTTCTAAGCATTCACAGCTGTGTCTACAATCAGGAAGGAACGTGGTTCAGGGAGCAGGCCCAGTCACTAAATAATTTTGGCACCACAATCTGATCTCCCTAGTCTTCAATGTGATTAGAATATTAGTTTCCAGTCTTCTTTGTCATCATATTCATTCTTCATAACAACTAGAGATATACTTGTATCTCCTGACTGCAATCCAAATGTTAAGAAAAGCCTTTCTCTTTTTTCAAAACCACCTTAATGGAGGCTTATAGTAGTAATCTGATACTATGAACTATATATTGCCAGATTTTTCCCATGATAGATACAAGGTTACTTAATGGAAAAGTCTATTTATTTTTAAACACACATATTTGGTAATTTAAAAAATCTTGAAAATATTCTTTAGAACACATAAAAATTTGTCAGCTTTAAATAGTCTTAACTTTCATATTATAGACTTTGTTCTGATGTGATATTAACCAAGTAAATGGGCTACATCAAAACCTGTATATGTGCCCCACGTAGAAGCACTTTTAGTGGCAAAAAGGTATTTTTGCTACGTTTCTCTCTTCCTTAATGGTTTCTATTCAACCATTTTCAGAAGAACTCCAATACTACAAATGGATCTGATTTCTCATGACTTAACTTGTTACACTCTACAGCTCTGCTGGGTCTCTTCAATGTGTCCACTAAGTAGCTCCCTGATCTCAGATGCAACCACAAGAACAAGGGAAACCTGCAGCTGCTACATAATTTAATTTCCTAACACAATGAGCTCTGTCCCCCTTCAGGGCCTTATCAAATACTTCCCCATGTGCTCTGCCTGCAAACTCTCTATGTATCTTCTTTCTGAACTAGGCTTCATTCTTAAGGTTTTGGATATCAGTTCCACTGAGAAGCCTTCTTTGATGCTTTAGATTGGAGTAGGTTTCTCCTGCGATACAAACTTATAACACCCTGTTCTTGTCATACACAGAACTCATCAAAATTGTAACTGAATACCTAAATACTTATTTAATATCTGCCTTCCTAGGTAGAAAATACATGTCAAGAAAGCAGAGAATCACAGTGGCTGTCACATAATAGGTATTTAATAAATTTGTTATAAGAATCAATTAGTGGGAAGCGCCTGTGGCTCAATCAGTAGGGCTCCCGTTTACCATATGGGAGGCCCCGGGTTCGGTTCCCGAGGCCTCCTGGTGAAGGCAAGCCCGCCCGCATGGCGTGGTTAGCTGACCCAGCGAGCACAAGCAGCAAGGGGGGGGATTAATAAATGAATAAATAAATAAAATCTTTAAAAAAAAAAAGAATCAATTAGTTAATCTATGAGCATAGGGGGAACTCCTTGATGCCAATGTCTTCTTTTAACATGATTATATTTATTCTGGAAATGCTTGGCCTCAAAAGGTGTTATGTAGAGCCAACTTATTTTCACCCTCCTTCCTTTTAATACTTTAGTTTCTGAATTAAAAGTCAACTAAACATTTTTTTTTTTTTAACAGTCTGGTAATGCAGCCCGGAATGGGGAGCCAAAATAGCCACATATTCTCACTTTGCTAGAGGGTAGAAAAACTCTAAGTTTTTCTTAAGAAAATAGTACAGGTAGGAAGTGTTGGTCAGGAGCCCTAAGGAAGGAAGACATAATTGGCAAAAATCAGCCATTACCACTAGCACATGCACTCCAGGAAGAAGGGCGGAGTTCAGAACCCAAAGTCTCTTTGAGAGTCAGGGTTAATCCAGGGAAAGATGCCCAGAGACAATGTGGGACGAAGAGAAGCACTAGTGGGGAGTTAAAAGAACCAGCTCTCTGCCTAGCCTGGCCCCTGACCTGTCCAACCTGCTTTCCTTCCTGCACTGCCTCCTCTCCTGGCTTCTGAGATGAGGGAGCATCCCAGGATGCCCAAAGCTATCTTCAGCTCTGTCACTCAGGATTCTGAGGCCTTGTCTGCTCAAGCTCTTCTGGGAGTGCCTGGTACCTACTCCCCATTGGAAGAGATGGGCAAACACAGACACCACCGAGGCCTATTCCACACTTAGTTATATAACACTATAAAAATATATACCTATTCTAATCAAACATATATTTCCTGCTAAAATGAAAAACAGTAAGTAGGAAGCTTAAATGAAATCTATCTTTGAGTCATGGCAAAAATATATAATAAAGTTGTTAGGGACAATTTGCCAGGTAGCTAGCATCCAGTCACCATCTGGTATAGATAAAGGAAGAAATCTTAATAGTAATCTAAATTTTGTTCCCAGGTGAGTAAGAATTAGCCTGGTTAATAGACATACTTTAAACTTTTCTTTTTTTTTTTTTTTTTGTGGGGAGGCATGGAGGAACTCTGAAGTTTATGAATCTTAAATATGAATATAGCACATAACAAAAACAATAAGCAAAGAATCTGTAGGTGGGAAAGCCAGAAAAAGAATGCAATTTCTAGAGAGTTACTTGACATTTATATCAAAATGATATAATCAATACTCAAGGTAATACTACAGACACACGGAATAGCGTGTAGCTGATGAGACTAACGTCTGCATCTATAAGATACCAGATCATCTTACCAGAAACTTTTTGTATTACTTCATTAACTTCCTTCATGAACACTTTTTGTACAAATACCAAATGGTTTAGAAGATCAGTTGTGAGATTATGTTCAAAGGAACCAACCTGCCAAACAAAATCAGATTATTAGATTAACACTGACTACATTAGTTTTATTTTTTTAAATATACTTTTAAGCAATTTATTGAAGTATATCACCCCCCCACAAACATCCTGCATTGCTGTGAAACATTTAACAAATCATGAAAGAGCACTGTCTAAGTATTACTACTAACTATAGTCTGAATCTTCCTCCCCTATACATTTTTTTAAGGACTTATTTATTTATTTACTTTTATCCATTTTTACCCTGTCCCCCCTCCCCCCGTTTTTGCTGTTTCTGTGTCCACTCGCTGGGCACCTCTTTGTGTCCGTTTCCTGCCCTCTCTTCTCATCCTTTTCCTCCTGTCTTCACTGGGATTCGATCCTCGGAACCTCCGATGTGGGAGAGAGGCATCCTAGTACCGCCTGCGCCACCTTAGTTCTGGTCTTTCAGTGCACCTTGTCTTGGCTCTCCCTTGTGTCACTCTCCCGTTAGGTCATCATCTTGCTGCATGGCTTGCGGGGTCTGGTAGCTCACTCGTCGTGGGGCCTGGAGGCCCAAGTGCCTTCTATATTTTTCTTCTTTTAAATTTTTACTGGGAGGTCCCGGGGGTCGAACCCAAGTCCCTCCATATGGGAGATGGACGCCCAACCACCCGAGCCACATCCATCCCCCTGCTATATCTCTTAAGGTTGACCAAAGATACCCAAAGTTAGTCTTTTCCCATACAGGATGGTCTATAATAAATCAGGCTTAGTTTACCACCAGCATTCTAAAAACCAGACCCAGGGAGAAAAACTAGGTCTGGGGACACATACATGGTTTCTAATATAGCGAATGTTTAGCCTACCCTGATTATCACAAAATCAGGACAGCGAGAATATTCGCATACATTAGTTTTAAATAAACGTTTTTCTCACATAAATCAACCTAAATTCTGAGGAAAGAGAATTTTCTACCCACCATTTGGAATCAATGTCCCCAACAAGGCTTAAAAATATTCAGATTAATACTTTACTGGCCTTTGATACTATTATGGGCCATCAAAATATGATTATTTTGGGATTGTGTTCTGCTTGAATGGCAAATTGTGTATCTTTCTAATTTCTAATAACAGTGAAGAATTTTGCTATGTACTGTATTAGATTAGACATTCATTTATTACTGTCAAATGAAGCAATAATAAGTGTATTGCTAAACTAGAGTTTGGGGCACTTATTTTGCAGAATGGAAAGCACAAAAGAAGTATGCTTTATAATCTACTTTTAAAATAAAGCTTTGAATTACTTGAATTTTGTATGTTCTTTTTTGTATGCTTTTTTTTTTTTTCACATATAGAAATCCCAAATCTTAGAGAAGTGCTGAGGAAAAAGGTCCTAAAGAAAATAAATCAGATTTAAATGAAATATACCTCTATAGCAGTAATCTTTCCATCAAAGAAACAACAGAGCTTTCTTTGGGATGGTTCAGGTTTTAGAGAACAAAATTAATTTTTTAAAAAAAGTTTGCAGTGCTTTTTATTATTTGAATTTTTTATTAGAGAAATTGTAGATTTATATGAAAATCGTATAGAAAATACAAAGTTTCAATATACACCCCTAGTCACATGCAGTTTTCCCTATTATTAACAATTTGCAATAGTATGGTACATTTGTTAAAATTGATTAAATCATAATATCAAAATTGTACTATTAACTATAGTTTGTAGTTTAGGGTTCACTCTTTATATCCTATAGTCCTATGGTTATTGTTTTTTAAATTTATATTCTAATAATATATATACTCCCTAAAATTTCTCTTTTAACCATATTCAAATATTTAATTCAGTGGTGTTAATTACATTCACAATATTGTGCTACCATCACCACTATATACTATCAAAACTTTTCCATCACCCCAAACAAAAACTCACTCTGTACCAATTAATTATTAACTCCCCATTCCCCTGGTCCATCCCAGACCTTGGTAACCTGTATTCTATTTTCTGATTCAATGAATTTGCTTGTTCTAATTATTTCATATCAATGAGACCATACAATATTTGTCCTTTCATGCCTGGTTTATTCTTCTCAACACGATGTCTTTCAAGGTCCATCCATGTTGTCTTATGTATCAGAACTTTATTCTTTTTATATATGAATAATATTCCATTGAGTGAATATATGACATTTTGCTTATCCATTTATGTGTTGATGGACACTAGGGTCTCGTCCATCTTTTGGCAATCAGTGTGAAACTATCTGTTCAATTTCCTGCTTTCAATTCTTTGGGGTATATACCTATCAGTGGAACTGCTGGATCATATAGTAATTCTAGACTTACTTTTCTGAGGAACTGCCAAACAGCTTTCCACAGCAGCTACACCATTTCACATTCCCACCAACAATGAATGAGTGATCCTATATTTTCACATCCTCTACAACACTTGTTTCTTCCATTTTTGTTAAAAATAGTAGCCATTTTAGGGGGGGGGAAACGGTTATGTCATTGTGGTTTTGATTTACATTTTCCTAATAGCTAACAATGTGGAGCATCTTTTCATGTGCTTATTGTTCATTTGTGTATCTTCTTTAGGGGAATGTCTATTCAAGTTTTTTTTGCCCATTTTTCAATTGGGTTGTTTTCCTTTTTCTTGTTGAGTTGTAGGACTACTTTATATATTCTGTGTATTAAATCCATATCAGACATGCGGTTTCCAAATATTTTCTCCCATTCTGTTGGTTATCCTTTAATTTCATGCTAAAGTGCTTTGATGCACAAGTTTTAAATTTTGATGAGATCTCATTTATTTATTTTTTTTTCTTTCTTTCTTTCTTTTTTTGCTCGTGCTCTTGGGGGAAAGTCTAAGAAACGATAGCCTAAAACAAGGTCCTGAAGATGCTTCACTAGGTTTTCTGTTTTCTTCTAGGAAGTTTTATAGTTTGGGTTCTAATATTTAGGTTTTTGGTTCATTTTAATTTTAGTGTAAGGCAGAGGTTGACCTTCATTCTTTTGTACATGATACCCAGTTTTCCCAGCACCGTTTGTTGAAGAGACTATTCTTTTCATATTGAGTGATTTTGACCCTTGTCAAAAATCAGTTGACCACAGATGTGAGGGTATATTTCTGAAATTTCAGTTGGATTCCATTGGTCTATATGTCTCTTTGTGCTAGTACCATGCTGTTTTGATTACTGTGGCTTTATAATAAGTTTTAAGATTGCAAAGTGTGAGTCCTCCAATTTCATTCTTTTTCAATATGGTTTTAGATATTCGGGGACCTCTTACCTTTCTAAATAAATCTGATGATTGGCTTTTCCATTTCTACAAAGATGGTTGTTGGAATTTTGATTTGGGTTTGTGGTTAATCTGTAAGTACTTTTACGTAGAATTGACAGTTTAACAATATTTAGTTTTCTCATCCTTTAACAAGGAAAGTCCTTTCATTTAGTTAGCTCTTCTTTGATTTCTTTTAGAAATATTTTGTAGTTTTTCTGTGTACAAGTCCTTCACATCCTTGGTTAGATGTATTCCCACATATTTCATTATTGTAGTTGCTATTTTAAATGGAATATTTTTCTTGATTTCCTCTTCAGATTTTTCATTCCTAGTTGATAGAAACACTACAGAGAGATGACTCTGCATTTCTCACTTGATAGTTGGAAGGCTTGAGGATAGTTTTTGCTCTGAGTTTCAATTTTCTACCACAAATCAAGTGAAAATATGTATCCAAATGCTTTTTACACTTTTGATAGTGATACAAATAAAAAGTGAAAATATAATGGTATAATTATGTATGTCGGTTCTCAACTTCCCTTACTAAAGGAATTACTATGATTATTATAGTTATTTTACCTTTCTATATGACTTTCATATTACCATTAACAATTATGTGTAGCTGGAAAAATCATGCACTCTCTCTAAGGCTCATTTCACTCACTTTTAAAATGGTAACAAATATACCTTGTTTTAAGGACTGCATGAATCAATGCATAAATAGCACTCAACAATTGGTAGCTACTATTAGCTTTTTATAATCAAATGAACCAGTACAGTGTTACAGAGATAGATGTGAAACCCAAAGTGAGAAACGTGAATTAAAGAGGACTAACACGAAAGAAAAGTACATTTAAATAAAACTACAGGGAAGGGCAGCCACATACACACACAAACATAAATACAAATACAAAAGTGATTCAGTGTAGAATTCTTCTGTAGGAATAAGTGATTTATCTTAAAAGTGTGGATCACTACATATTTTGGTACTCCTAAAGCTCCTGAATTATAAAGATCAAGAAAGTGAAAAAGTAAACTTACTTCTGCCACACAACGTAGATAATTTCCCTGTAAATAGTACCCTTGTTTAGAAGGCAGTTCATCTATACTCCACACTTGATCTGAATAACTATCATGCTCTTCCATTATATATTTCCCGGACATAGTAACAGGAGGAAGGTTAAGACTGGCAGAAGGAGGAATAGTTGACATATCTGTGGCAGAAACTTTTGAAGTAAAGCGCAACCTATGATTTGGCAGCTCAAATGTAAACCTTGTCTGTGCACCTGGAAGAAGAGAAATTATTATTAGTTATTTGCTCATGCACTCATTCATTCCTCACTTTGTTCCAAAAATGGTCCCTACAAAAAATGTATGGATATCTCAAAACCTAACTTTAAAGATATGAAAAGGATATTTTAGTTTGCTTATACAATATTTCCTAATTATATTTAAATATATGTATGATTACTATAAAGTCAGTCGGTAAATATTAAGCTTATTAGGTGCCATTCTATTAGGTATCAGAGGAACATGTACAAATGTTCTATATTTATTTGAACATGTACAAACAATAAATATTCTACTACATAGAAGGTAGTAGAATAGAAAGAATTTGCTCTTATAATAGAAGAGTTATAGCAAGAGATTTACTCAAGTGCAAAAAAAAAAAAAAAAAAAAATTCCCCATCCACACCACAGTGTTTTATTCAGAAAACAAGAGTTAACAACTTTCCTCCTGATCCCAATTTAGTGTGGAAGGATAATTATAAAGATTGTCAAAACAATTAAATTGTGTATACTGAAAACCCTAATAAAGTATAAAATTTTACAAACACAAGTATCTTTGAACTTAACAGTAATTATTAAAACATATATCAAATGTAGATATGAATTTTTTTTTTTTGAGGTACCAGGGGCTAGAGATTGAACCTGGGACCTGGTATGTGGGAAGCTAGTGCTCAACCCCTGAGCCACATTGGCTTCATTGAGTTGTTTTCTTTTTTTGTTTGTTTTGCTTGCTGTTTGCTTTTGTTTTTTTTTCAGAAGGCACCGGGAACCAAACCCGTGACCTCCCATGTGGGAGATGGGTGCTCAACCACTTGAGCCACATCTCTTTGCTTCCTGAATTTTAATGTAAATCAACAATCTGTCACAGTTGTTCAATGAATTATGAATATACAACCAATACTATTATTCCATCCATATTTCTCCAACGATCTATGAAGCATAAAGGAATATCAGAAGCCTTATTAAAATTAGTATCTATTATTGTCCATTACATATGCTATATAATGTATATGTGCTTCTCCAATCAAACAAAATCTACTGATACTATTCTGTACATTATTGATTCTTTCCACTCAAATATTAAATGATCTATCTTGCATACATACATACATTATGGTTTATTACATATTCCTAGTGCTCTTAATTGAGCCAAATGTAATTCTCTTTTTTTCAAAATACTAGTCAAGGATCACCTCCTATGTCTCATATTCACTACACTCATTCAATGTATAACCTTAATAGTTGGCAGTGGGTTAACGACAAACAGCAATGGTCACTAACCAAATGGTGCCATCTGTTAATAGCCAGATAGGTCAAGACTGCCCCAACTGCCTGGAACACCTCTTACTCAGTACTGCAGTCAGGCAGATTCAGTGACTATAACTTGCATGTTACAAGGGGTGGGGACTGTCTGCCACTGTTGCTACTACTACCACTATCACCAGCAACAGCAAATAAAAACACCAAGGTTAAAGTAATCCTTAGTTACTGGGTCATCTTTTATCATTAGTACAGTCATTTTTTTTTTTTTTTTTTTACTGTTTTTGCACTTTTCCTTCACTTCAAGCAGAATTTTCAGTTCCTACTCATTTGGATATTTGACAATATGTTTATTCTGACCCTAAATATTTATTTCTTCCTAGTTCTAAACATCCATCTTACTTTCAATTTGCTGCTTCTGTTGATCCTTTTATATCATGGATACCCTGAATAAATGGCCAAAATGAATCTAATTGATTGTCTGGGAGGCCCAATACTTGGGACTCTTTTAAATCTGAAAACTCACTTTAGGGTGTTTCTGTTTCTGGTAACTTATAGGTCCAGATAAAACTCTTCTAATAAAGAAAACCTAAAATGCTAGGAGTGGAAATAAATACATATGCACATACATACATATATAAATATATACATACATATGCCTTAATATGTGTGTATGAATCTTTTAAAAATTATGATAGAATAAAAGAGAAAAAAGCATTTTGATTGCAGGAGATGCAGAAAAATATCTGACAATATTCACCAATTATTCTTCATAGAAATTCTTTGAGCACTAGGAATAGAAGTAAACTTTCTTAATCTGATAAAAGGAATCTAGCAAAAACCTATGGCAAACATCATAATCATTAATGAAATGCTGATTCATTTAAAACAATAGGAATACGATAACAATTCCCACAATACCCCTTTTCCTGAATCTTGGAGAATTCCTAACAAGTACAATAGGGTAAGAAAAAAGAAATGAGTCATAGGGCTGATGAGTTACAATTTAACACTCACCAGACAATATTAAAATGTCTGACAATACCAAGTGTTGTCAAGGATATGGAATAATGTGAACTCTCATCTAACACTTGAGGGAGAGTAAATTGGCTTAAGCACTTTGGAAAACAGTTTTGAATTTCCCAGTGAAACTAAAGGTATGTCTATCTTACAATCTAACTGTACCACTCCTAGGCAAACGTCCTTCAAAAAATCTTGCACATGTATACCAGGTAATGTGTATGAGACAGCAAAAAAATCAAATGAGCCAAAGATCCATCAATAATAGAATGGATATACTGTTATATATTCACTTCATACACTCATATATTTCAGTGAAAAAGGAATGAACCACAGATACACAAAATGAGCATCAATGAATCTCAAACATAATGTAGGGGGGAAAATGGCAAGCAAAAAATATGTTGGTGGGATTCTACATAAAGTTCAAAAGCAAAAGTAAACATTACATTGTTTTATGGTATAGGATGGAGATGCCAGAGTGAGGAGCTTCAGGGCTCTGTCCCCAACAGAACCTTTGAACCACCAGCAAAAACTGGCAGAAACATCTTTCTAAAAGCTCCAGGAAACAGTTAAAGGACTACAGTAACAGGATGAGTACCGAATCAAGAAAAAGTCCACTTAAAAGCGGTAGGATCTTGTGGCACCCTGGCTGCCCCTTCACCATCCTCGAACCAGCTTGACTGGAGCCAGCACACCCTCCCAATGCAGATTCCTGGCCCCAGGTCTGGGGTGGAGAGGGCAGAATAATTCTTGTACACATAATGGGAGCATGTATGCCTGGCTCAATCTGTCTGGTGGTGGAGTGAAGGGCCAACAGCCCCAGAACTTGTCATGCATGTAGAAGGCAGCTCACCAAGCTCTCCTACAGAATGCTGCAGGAGAACAGTCAGGTTGTACTGCCTGAAGTAAGGGATTGCTAGCTGTGCCTGGGACCATGAGGAAACCGCCCATGTGGAAGCCAAGGCAAGGGGCCTGTACTGTTTGGCTTGGAGCTATTCTTCAAACTCATTGTATGGACAAGCCCTGAAGAAGAGCACTCACATCGTCAATTTTCAAAGACTGAGAAAGATGTTTTTTTTTTTTTCTCTTTTCAAATTTTTTGTTAGCTCCTGGCTATCAAGGAAAGTTCTGTTATCACACTAGCCTGGGTATAAACTTAAGGAACAGATGACTTGGAGTCTAAATTCCAGCATTAACACACTGTAATATCAAAATGTCCAGGTTTCAACAAAAGATTACAAAACATACAAATAGGAAGAGATGACCTATGCAAAAGAGAAGATTAAAGCATTAGAAACTATCACTGAGGAGGATCAGATCTGGGACATTCCAGAAAGACTTTAAAAAAATGATCTTAAATATGCGTTCAAAGAGCTAATGGAAAACATGAACAGAGAATTATATGAAGTCAGAAAAGTAATAGATGAACACAAAAAGAATATCAATAGAGACATGGGAATTATGAAAAGGAGCCAACCAGAGCTGAATACCACATTGACAGAAATTTAAAATTCCCTAAAGGGGTTTAACAGCAGATTGGAGATGGCAGAAGAAAGAACCAGAGAACTTGAAGGTGAGATGGTTGAAATCATTCAATCTGAGGAAAAAAAAAAAAAAGAAGAAAAGTGAAAAGAGCCTGAGAAACCTGAGGGACACTATATCAAGCATACCCATATATTCATTATAGGATTCCCAGAAGGAGAAGAAAGAGAAAAAGCGGCAGAGAGAATATTAAAAAAAATAATGGCTGACAACTTGCTAAACGTAATGGAAGACATGAATATACACATCTAAGATGCTTAACAAACTCCAAACAGAATATATTTTTAGGTTGTGTGGTTGGTTAATGGGTTCATAGGCCTTTGTTACTATTCATTAATGATGTGCATGTGTGTATAACTTAAATCTTTTGTATATAAAATATATTTCAAAATAAAATCAAATTTAAAAAACAAATTTCGGGACATATATCAATAAACCCTACAGATGTAGCTATTGTGAATTAGTCAAATTACTTGTATTTTGAATTAATTGTTCCTAAAGTGAAAACAAACCAATTCTAAATTTAGGATATAAGAACCTAGCTTTGAAGATGTAGACACTGGTTCATTATTCAACTTAGTTTAAATAGGAGAAATGGCCTCAATAGTTCTGAATGACTTTAAAGAATTCAAATGAAAGCAGGGTTTATTCTGGCCATTCAAGGAGATGAATTAGTATATTTTACTTGACTGGAAAGCATCATTAATGAAATTTAAAACTGCTGTGATAAAAATTATTTACATTTTCATAGACTGTCTAGAAAATCAAATTTATCTTTTTATAAAAAATGTTACTAAATTTACAAAACAAATTTTAAGAGGCTGGGTTCAAAATTCAATGTTACCTGTCATTCCATGACTTCGCATTCTTCCCATCTTGTATTCTGCTTTCAGAGATGGTAAGAGTGCTGCTCCAATGGCTATGCCATCTAACATGGCACTGAATTTAAGAACAATAGGCTTCTTTTCTAAGCCCTCAGGTAGCTGAGGAAATTCATTTGTTTCAATAGGAGTTTGATTAACACTGGTTGGGGTTTTTTCAGAAGGCAGAGGGGTTGCAATATCTTCTTTTACAGGCTGTGGGCTATAAATAAACAAACAACCCCCCCCACAAAGATCCATAATTAGAACAGTCACCATTTTATTGTATGAAATTACTGGAGTTCTTGGTGAAAAATATAAAAAATACACTGTAAAAATTTTTCTTTCTAATACCAAATCACATGAGACCTCTCAAAAACCATTAAAACAATGATGATCTATAAAAGTAAAGAAATAGTAGTAACAATATAAAGTCCTGGAATGTTACTGCCAAGGCCGTTCATATCATTACTACAACAAAACTGGGATTTAAACTCAGGTTTATCAGATTCCATATACCGTGACTTAACGATTATGCATCCCACTGTTGATTATAAGACCAATACTGCTACTGCCACTAAAATTATTTCCAATATTAACAATAATACCAAAAATAACAATAACTATGTGTTTACAGTGTACCAGGTACTGTCCTTAGAGCTTTGTGTGTTTTATTTCAATTATACATTTATTTCACAAAACCCTTTGAAAGGGTACTATCTCTATTTTGAAAAAGAGGAATCATAACTAACAAGTGGCAAAGCCAGGATTTGGATTTAGTCAATCTGACTCCAGTCTGATTTATTTAACTACTATATTCTACTGTCAATACATTATAATAAGGGGAAATTCCTTAGGATAATTTAAAACTAAGGCTTATGTTCACATTCAGGATTTCATATTCTATTCACAGAAGAAACATTTAATTTATTACTACTTAGACAGCTTCAGACACGAATCAGTAATATATCAGAATTAGTGATCTAGATAGAACAATTGGAAGAAAGAAATCACTGATAAAGGACACCATCAAGAGACACACTAATGTTTTATCACTTTATAGGATGGAAAAAAGGAAACAAATTTGTTAAAACTTTTTGCATATCATTATTTTAATAGTTCTTCATTAGTTATAGCTTTTGGACACCAGGAAAAAGGCTCAGTAATGCAGACTCATGAACTAGGGCTATAGACAGACAGAGGTTAAAGTACAAAGGTATACACTGCCCTTTGAAATGTATATGTGGCATGATCAGATTCTGCCTTGAACCAGTATAATAATTCCCTATCAAGGACAGCACAAAACAATGCACAGGACAGAACTGGCCATTGTAATTTTTTAAACCCTGTGCAGTCAAAAATTTCAGTGAGTTTAAAGTAAATTAGGATAAATACAGTCCTAGAACTCATCAGGTTGTTTTCATTACTATATCTTATGATGCCCAGAGATCTCTACGATCACTTAAGATTTATGCAATTTGGAAAACTGACAATTGCATTTCTGATATAGTTCTTGAGTGATTTCCAATATGATTCTCCCATGATGTCTTAGCCACTCTCTACCTGTCCCACTGTCCATAATGGTCAATACTTAGAAGTAACCCCTCATCATCGTCCTCCAAACTTTTGTTAACACAGCAACAAATGCACTGAAGTATTACAGAATCACAGAACATGAAGAAATAACTTACATTGTAGAAGGTTGTCGGATGAGGTCTGAGATCTGTTTTGATAGTTGGTGAGAACTTCGAACCATCATGCTATGTAATGTGGCAGGGTGCTGAGGAATGTTGATGCTGATAGCTCCTACTTTGAACACAGCAGCATTGTTTGTCTTCAGTCCTCTCTGGGCACTGTAGAGGGCCTGAGACTTGGCAATACTACATTTCACTACGGTTCTATCAATAGAGAAGGAGGACCATTAAAATGTACCCAAAATAAAGAGAAATTTTGAAAAAAATTTTTATATCAAGAGAAATACTATTAAATATTTTAATGACTTTAGATTTTTCATGCTTTAAAATCATATATTGAAGAAATAATGTCTTCTAAAAATAATGACATACATTTACTTTACACTGTTTACAGTGACTAGCATTCTATACTACAATAGAGTTAATAGAAGAAAACTGTGTGCTCATATGTAAGTAAACACATGGACACTGAAACATTGCACACACAAAATGCCATTTTGATTATTTTCTTTATACAGAACTCCTCTTTTCCTTTCCAACTTATTTTAGGGATCTGTACAACCAGTAAAGAGATTACAAGCCCTGAGTATGAAAAGAAAAAGATAATCACCATATTTCTTAAAATCTAATCAATCAGAAAGAGCCAAAAAAAATCACACTAACAATTATCCAATATGTTAAAAGAAACTGACAGTAAAGAAATGAAACTTACATTTTCAGTTTGTACTTAATATATTTTCAACAAGTGGCAAAGAAACGACATAAGTCCAAGTCATAATGAGTAAGGTTACTATTATTGGCTATGAATTAGTAAGTTTTACTGGTACAGATTTTTTAAAAGCAGAGATATTATATTTCTTGATTTCCTGCTATATGTTCAGTTCCTAGAACAGTGCCTGGAACATGGTAGATGCTCACCAAGTATTTGTAAAACAAGCAGAAATTAGTAAAGCAGAAGAATGATTCTTAACACTACAATTGTGGAATTACATAGATAGCATGTTATAGGACATGTAAGTAGAAGCCATGATGAAACAGGCTTTGACATATATAATGGAAAGGTCCATGTCAATGAATTACACCCTTAAATGCCCAGATAATAAAAGGATACTTCTAAAAATAAATGTAATTCTTCAAATAGGCAATGGATTCCTGAGAACAGATTTAACAAAACACAAAAAATGCAAATTTCACATTAACGTACATCAGTTCACATACATTTATCTCTGCTCAGTCTGCAGAGGATTCACCAATACTGTATTTATAGTCTCAAGATGATAAAAAGAATCAATTTATCACATATAACTTCTATTAGAATAAACTCTGAGAACCATAACAGTGACTCTATCAGAGGTCTTGATTATTTACAGACAGTGAAACCTAGGTATTATGTTAAATTCAAAAAGGATTATTTGAGATCCACACTTCTTTCCTCCACAAAGGCAACTAATTATCAGGGATTATTGTTCACTAAAAAAAAAGGCTATTTTATGGAACTGGTCTAGTCACCCTGAGGGTAGGCTCTGGAATGCTTTCAATCTTTTCTAATATATTCTAATAGATAAAACCACTGTTTACCACCAATGATATTTCATTTGACATTTATGTTCAACATAAGCCAGAATATATGAGACAGGGCTGATACCAATCACTTCCTTACTACTTATGAACAGTATCCATCTACTGTGTGAAACTAAACACACTTTTACAAAGAAATCTGTCTTGTTAGCGTAACGGTCAAGATATTTCACACTTATCTCACAGTTTTACCTTTATAACTTATATAAGTTACCCCATACTTTCAATCATATAAGCATGTAATGCAACAGTAGGTTTTTAACTACATACCAAAAGTCAAAATGAAAAGCTAGTAGGGCTGATTATTCTCCTACTGTAGATTCTACTGAGGCATTTCAGTGGAAAGTTTGATGCTAGGAACTTCATGGGTCCTGTATTGCCCAAGTCCAGAAGTCCCCAATTCACACTGTAGTCTATATAAATGATGCCACCACTACAATGTGAACGGTGTTACCTGGAGTTGGACAACATGGTGATCAAATTGAACCAGAAACTGTTGAGGAATGTCTGATTCACTCTTATCAAACTATATGTGGAAAATATGGAAGGAGATCCTAACTAATTTAACAGTTTACAAACCAATTGTCTATTCATAATTAAATTATAATTCTTAAATAGAGTTGTCACTTTATCTAGGCCATACAACATGAGTATATATAACTTTTTACAAGAAAGCAGTAGCCAAAATCTCTCTAAAGACCACGGTTAGTAGTAGTGCTTTAATGTGTTCATCAATTGTAACAAACGTACCATACTAGTGAAAGATGTTATTAATGAGGGGAAGTGTGGCAGGAGAAGGGGATGGGGTATATGGGAATCCCCTATATTTTTGATGTAACATTTATGTAATCTAAAGCTTCTTTAAAAATAAAGGAAAAAAAGTAAAAGAAGGAAAAAACAAAAGCAAAACAAAACAAAAACAACTTGTAGCATGCCAGGCATGCCTGATATATATATGAAAAGTTCTTGGCAAGTGAACAAGATGTCTGATTAAATAATTCTTTATCAGTTGTAGTCTACTATGCAGGATCCTTCTAGATCCTCAGTTACAATGACCAGAGTGCCTCATCAGGCCAGGGCCTTTTCCTACCTTCTTTTACTTCCTAAGTCCAGGTAGTAGGGCATTAGAGGCAGGCTAGCCATCCTTGTCCATGCAATAGGTTGAGTGAGCAATTTGAAGACTTGTTAACTCTACCTCTATCCTTATTCCCACCCCATCTACTTGCATGTACAGGTCCCAATTTAGAAGCAGGATGAGGAGTAGACTAATTTTGCCAAGAAAATCTCTACAATGGGGGCAGGGAGTATAGTGATCACCTGTTATTTAGTCAATAATTAAATCATTGGAATTGCCTTTTCCATTTGGTAATTACAACTTACATGTTTAATTTTCCCACTAGGAAACCCTAAGAGGAGGATGAGATGACTGCCTAAGTGGCATTCCAACAGGGGCCACCTCTCATTTGCTTTCTGTTATATCCCTGCATCCTAATACACTGCCTAGCACATAATAAATAATCTAATAAATAATTTTTGAGCAGATAAAAATGTGACCTTGAGCCATTAAAAAAGTATTCCCTCAAAACTCATGCAGTATTGACATTTTTTTTTTGGTTATACATGCAGAGAACTCAGTAATAAAAAGGAAAGAAACAAATATTCTCTGGCTACGATGACAACTGAAGTACAATTAGAGGTTTTTTCTACCTCTGTTAAAATAACATCAATGTAAAGGAGTTGTTTCCCGAAATCACTCAATTCTCTATGTTCAATATTAGTACGCTTATTCCTTTTCAGTACTTGTAGGTGGCTGTTGAAGTGATAAAGATATTTTGTCTATGCCAGGGGTTCTTAACCATATTGTTCCACGGGCCCTTTTTCCAGTCAGGTGAAAACTATGGACCCCTTACTAAGTTCACACTATACTGTGTATTATTTAATAAATTTATCACACCCACACCAACACGTCCCCAAAAGGATAATGCTTTTTTGAATTTAAATTCAAGCTCATGGACCTCTTGTTAAGAATCCCTGGTCTATGCCATATCATCAGTACACAATGAAACAAATGTCACCAAGTATGACTATATTAGCATCATGGAGCATAATATACACATTCATCTACTTCTTTGGCATATTCAAATTTTATAGAAAATGTCTAAAGAAATAACTAGTGCTAAGTAACATATAAATTTGTCATGTTAATGGACTCATGATGAATATTTAAATATAGCAACTCCGTATATCTTACTACCACAAAATATCAGATATATAATGGGTCAAATCAAGCCACTCAAAATGCCAAAGTACATATAGTAAAAGCAAATACTATTATTTTAACAGTAAACTTCTTCCATCTTAAAAACAGAATTATTAGGGTGAGATGCCCAGATATTTTCATATATTAGTGTTTTAATAATTATTTAAACAATTATTTTTGCAATTAGTGAAAACTTTTGCATAGTGAAGCCTTTTAGCTTCTATTTTCAGGTCAAACATTAACAAGGATTTTTGGTAATATAAATTTTAACAGAAATGTATCTAAAAAGCACAAGCACACATAAGTAGTGTTAAAACCTTTCAACAATAAAACAATGTATGAATTAGCTTTACCTGAAATTCTTTCTTGCATAGTGGTAAGTTTTATCTATAAATGATCTGTATTAAAGCTATAAAATAACAACCTGCATTCATAGCCATGCAGACAATCTAAATATTTATCTTTTAAAATATTCAGTACTATGTTAATCACAAAGTCATGAAAAATAATAATATGACATACAGAAACTCTTGTTTGGCTGTGCTTGTAGGAGATGTAGGAAAATCCTCCAGTCTACAGAAGAAGATTGAAGAGAAAGCAGGAAAACAAAAAGGAAGCAAATAAACATTCAAGCATCAATTAGTCACAATATGACCAATCATCTGGAAAGCTTTTCTAATTTCCCATTTTACAATTTTTTGCTCAAAGTACCTTTTAAATTATTTTTAAAAGTTTCTTTTCCTTTTAATTGAAATTGGAAATGAAAAGCCAAAGAATAAATCCAGAAAAAGAAAATTAACCCAGTTCACAGAACTGTTGTGATGATTAAATAAAATAATCTATGTGAGGCTTCTGGCCCACAGAAACAATTAATAAAATTGTAATTATTATATAATAATACCCCTCCCCCATACTGAATGAACGAGAGAACGATCTTGTCTCTCACCACTGAGATTGTCCTGGTCTGTCTTTAAAAGATTGCTTAGGAAATGTGATCTGGGTCCCAGGCAGTCATTACGAAGGACTTACAGGTCCAAACTACCCCAGACAGACTTAAATCTGAGATGCTTTCCAAAAGTCTTGAGAATACTGGACTCTGGGAACACTGATTTTAACTAAAATTCAATGCAGAAAGCTAAAGCCAGTTTATAAACATCCATTTCAGGAAATGTTCCCCAAGACAGATGTCATAATATCCAGATTTTTAAAATACTATGTACCTATAACTGATCATATTTAATCAATCTATAATTAATATTTAATTTTTATAGTGCTGAACCAAATCCTCTATTTAATTGGGTATTTTAGCATGATGGATGCTTTATAGGACAATAGTAACACAAGAGTAACTAGTTATTATATTGAGTGAGCAAATTCTGAAAATCTGACCTAAATTGTCACAACATGTTTTATAGTTAGAATGTAAAATTGCTTCATTAAATGGAAGTTAGGAATGAAGACATATAGTCTCAAGTGTATGTACAAAGTCAACTGGTAAAATGTACTGATATTAGATTAGTGATTTGAAAACCACGTATAAAGACAATCATGATCAAAGCACTTCTGAACAGATCTAAAATTAGAACTTATAAGAAAAAGGTAAGAGCAGAGTCAAAAGGAAAGTTATATATATGTATAAATATATATAACATGGTATACTCACTAGAAAGGCTTTCCCTAACTATTAGAAGAATTTAATAGATCTTATTGCTTAATTCCTTAAATGCAAAAATGGGAAAGTTGTTTTGAAACACACTGTTAACATGGAAAATGATTAGTTATAGTTAATACAAATTTAACAGCTGGTCTATATTCTATTCCCATAATTTTCTTTTACTTAAATATTTGAGTTAATTGGGCTTCTGCATCTTATATACTGAAATAAAATTTGTACTGTGATCATTTTTCTTGTTAGATGATCTTACAATGTGTTGGGAGTCAGTTTTTTTGGAGGGTGGGAGGCAAGAAGTAAAACATTTTAGAAGAGAAAAAGAATTATTCCTCTAAAAAGATTTTATTTGATAATTTTAAAATGACAATCAGAATCTCAGTATCTAGGAACACTCTATAAGCCTCAAAACAGAGCAGTTATGGATTCATCCAAAGAGCTTAAGCTTCCTACAAAATGATAACAAACAAGTGTGAGAAAATAATAAAAATCAACATACTTACTGTATATTTGGTGTAATTCCCTCAAGCAGCACAATATTAACTCCACCAATATGAGCAGTGGCACATGTCTCAGTCATCTTTTGATGTAAAACATCTTAAATGTGAGGAGAAAATAATTTAAATTCTAGATAAGTGTACTTCATATTAAAATTATATTATGTTCATAATATAGCCAATGACAAGTTAATTTTAAAGTTGTGATAAATCTGTTAAACTATTTCAGAAGTATTTTTAAAAATTTCCTTGAAGTTTATTTCTATGCATTCATATGTACATACATATTGTATATCAAAATTGGAATAATATTGAATATATAGTTTAATTCCATTCAAGCATTAAATAGCTTAATGACATTTTAAACCTCAGAAGAAATACTTTTAGTGCAGAAAAAATGGAAAATTCAAAGAGTAAGAAAAAGAAACCACGTAAACTAGCAATCTTGCTCCATATTATTCCAGTGATTTTAACATAGGGTATAAAATAAATAGTTTTATTACCTACTAGGGTCCAATAAAATCACCAATACCCTTTTTGCCTAATTTTTCATTTAGCAATATTAACAGTTTTCCATATTAATAAATTTTGCAACATGGTTTTTAATGGTTACATTATAAACTGTCATATGGATGTAACAATAACTTAACTAATTCTTTAATGACAGACATGTGTCAGCTTCTTTGTACTGACATTCTTTGCACAGAATCACAATTCAAATTATTTTTTCTACCTAGATTTGTAGAACTGGAATTGCGAAGTCAAAGTTTGTGCTTTAACAATTATTGATATAAGCTACTGAGTTCATTTTCAGGAGTGTTAAACCAATTTATAAATGAATGAAAATGTCCATTTCCTTTATCCTCACCAAAACTGGGCATTGTCATTTTTTAGTTTTGCTAAACCAACAAATTAAAAGAAAGTGTTTATTTATTTTTTTTTGTAACACTGAGGTTGAGCAAATTTTTATATCAGTTTAGCCATTTGAAATTTCTTTTGTGTATTGTTTATATCCTTTACCTATATTTCTAAGCAGAGTTGAGGATGTGTTTGCATTTTTCTTAGCAATTTATAATCCAGCTAATTTCTTTGGAGAAATTTCATTAATGGTTCAAAGTTTTTAAGTTTAAAATTAGTTTTTAAGTATGTAATAAATGTTCAGGGTATGAAATACAACAGGTAAAGTCGGGTCTATTATGAAAAGTAGTTTTAAAGCAACGTTTAATTAAACTTTACATATTTGACAATCATAGAGTTAACAATAAAAACAGATGATGATTCATTATTTCCTTTCTTCATATATTTCCTTTCTTTACTGTAAGGTTATTTTCACAATACACTTCACTTTCATGCTACTCAGTTTCTAAAGTTGGCTTCATTAACAGCTTTAAAACGCCTAAGACGGGGGGGGGGGCAAATATTGTAACCACTCTTTCTAATAAGAATTTACTTGTAACGTCTCTGATATTGGTTTACATCTTAACAATCAATGTTATCTGACCAATATATAGCAGCATTATTTTCTTTCCTTGTGACACATAAAATAATGGTACATCTTCAAATTGATGCTGCCCTAGATTTGGTGAAATTCCATAGGCTGCATGATCATACTCAAGATGTATGGTATGTTTTGGCTAATCTAGGAAATGTTATATCAATTAAAGGGATCTCTTTTTATAGTGATACTAAATGAATCCTGCATTATAAGATTTCTATAGTAGTAATAAAGAAAAGCAAATATTTCATTATTTTGGTAAATTTTTCAGATATAAGAAACATCTTATTAGGTGATATTAAAAGATAGTCAAAAATAAAGTAAAAAATAAACAAATAAAAATTTAAAAACAAAAACAAAAGATAGTCAAAGAAGAAGTACCACTGAGCATAAGGTACATTGTCTTACATCTGTATGTGCCCAAATATTTTCATTAGATAGCAAAGCTGCCTCTTCACTGACCTTCAATTACATTCAAATCTCTTGGCTCCCTACCGTGGAATTTGGGAACTCCCATTTTCTGAAGAAATATTGCCAAGTAGGAATTTTGGAGATAAGGCCATTGGTTTTTTCAGAAAAGTAGCACTACAGAATTAGAAAATTGTCATACCTTTCATTTTTTCCTTAAGGGTAAAACTGCCATGAATTCTTTTTAGTTCTGATTCCATTGTTAGCCCACCAATGTCTGCCTCCAGATGCGTGCGGTTCACCATACCAATCCCAAATACTATTAAAGTAACATGCTGAGGTTCAGAAGTGACCAAACTACGTTTCCTCTGTGTCTTAGTCAAACTGTTGTTGTCTTGCTCATTCTCAAACACCACTTTACATGTTGGTTCTGTAGGGCTGCGAACTCCTTTGTAAGTAAACGGAAATACATGGGGGTTTAGATATGAAAACTGCAAAATGGAAGGACATTTCGAACTCTTACCTTTCTTTCTTATACATTCCCAAGTATCCCTTTTCTCTTCTTCCCTACCAAAATGAATTTAAAATTCTCAAGATTTTCCCAAGGCCTTATCAAAACTAAACAGTAGAGCTGAATATTTGAAATCAGGTTGAAATCAGGTCTGAGTTCTCTAAGTACATACTGTGTAAGAGTAAGGGAGGGTAGGAGATGCAGTGGCAGAATATCTGAACGCCATTACTATTTTCTCTTCTTGGTGATTGCCAATTTCTGTGCATTTCAATGGTCCATGTATAAAATTAGGACAACATGATTACTAGCCTGCTGTCTTTTTAGTAGTATTATTATTACTGATATTCTAAATGGGAAATTTTAAAACATGAAAAGATCTGTTACCTGCTGGTCCAAATGTTTCTGAAGATTTTTCCAATATTCCTGTTGGATCAGATATAAGTGAATAGAAATTAAGCAATTTATACATATTCTGCCAGCACTCTGCTGAAGGCTCACTTTGTTCTGACACTGTAATTGAATCAGAGTCATCCATATGAATAGCCACATGCTCTACCACATCCTTTGAACCTTTCCTAGATACTTTTGAAGTTCTTCTTTCAGATCTTCCTAAAGAATTTTTGTTTCGAGATTCCTTTTTGTTATTCTCATTGTTGGTCCTTTTGTTCTTTGCATTATTTACTCTACTGCCACCATTAAGACTTCCTCTAGAACTGCGGCTAAAATCAGATGAGCGAAAATCCCGGTGTTTCCTGGTCTTGAAAGTTGGTGTTGGGGAAGCTGATCCTGCTGTATATCTGCTAAGTTTAATATCAGTCTGAGTTGCTTTGATGTCATCTATCATTGTGCTAAACTGATGAATAAGACGAACCAAAGCCATATCTACATGCTGGCTTATTGACTGACAGGAAATAGTGAAGTTGCAATGAAAGGTATTGTAATAACGCTTGTTGAGATCATGAAAAGAAAGGGCACTGGTAGAGTTCTGAGGTGTGCACATCGATTTTTCCATTACAACAGCACTGATGCTAAAGGTTTCCAACATTAATGCTGGTTTGAACTCAAGTGGAGGCAGATTCACATGGCCCTGCCTAAAAATGTAAAAAAAAAAAAAAAAGGGAAAAAGAAAATGACAAAATTTTAGTTCTTTCCCAGAACTGCACAATCTTTATTAATTTATAAGCAAAATAATCTCCAAGTTGAAATATGTTACAAACCTTTTAAATAATTTTAAACAAAAGACCAAGCAGACCATTCCTTTCCACTAGGACAGCCTTTTTATAAGCTGGAAGTTGAGCCTTAAGTCTTCCTTCTCGATTTTATTCTAAAATTGACAAATCTAGCTTCAAAATCAGTCTTAAAAGACATTATTTCAGTGACGTGCTAAAACAATTTTTCTCACCATTGCTGAAGTACACCACTATGGTAATTTAGCAGAGGCATAATACTACCTAGTATTTGCAGAGTGCTTTAAATTTCCTCAAAGTGCTTTCACATCTATCACAGGACCCTTTAAATAACAAAGCAAACAACAAGGTTTAGAAAAATTAAGTGACTTGATTAAGAGTAAGCTCTAACAAGCTCATTGGTGAGGAAGCCAGGATTAGACCTTCTCTAAGATCTTCTCTAAAGGTCTTACAATTCATTCAACCATAAAGCTGAGGCTTGAATTTCTTCTACAACATTTTTGTTAAGTGGCTATACAACTGATGCTTGAACACTTCCAAATTTGGATATTTCTTAATTATGAGACCTGTGCTCTTCTTATAGAGCTTTTATTGATACCAAACTTAGGACACCTACCTTAACTATCCCTCCCCCTCTGTGAACTTTTTACTTAATTTCTTAATATTTCATAATAATTTTGTATTAGAAATGAAAACCTCATGGCATACTTTGCCAAATTAAAAGAGGTGAGGAAAGCAATGAAAAAAAACAACAAACATACACACGAAAACTTAAAGCTTTATATAAATTAACTGGAAAATCCTCCTGCTTATCTAAAGATTTCCATGGCAAGAATATCATAATTTTAATATTAAAAAGCCAAAAATATCTTAGATTTCCATAAGCCAACTACTAATAACAATAAACGTCAACTACCAAACAATAAACACAAGCACTAAAACTTTAAAAAGGTATTTTGTTCCTCTCTTTCCATGTATAATAAGAATATGCAGTTATACAGATCAAAGTAAACACAGGATTTTTTTCGATGAAAGAAATAAGAAGCTGTTTATATTCTCAATTTAAAATAAATAACTTACAATTAGAGGACAGTAATTCCTTAATGAATACTATTAGTTCTTATTTAATAAGAAAAACCCCACATTGTAGCATAATTTGAGAAAATATATAATACCACAGGAAACTTAAAATCAGTACTAAGCATACAATCTGAGAAGGAAAAACTGAATTTTGAGAACTAGAACAGATGGGAGAGTAGAGACCAAAAAAGAGGTGAAAATAGTCCACAACTGCAGATATTAGAAAAGCAAGCAAAAGCAAAAATCTAAAACATGTAAGGGTGGCAAGAAAGTCTTAAAAAGGGAGATGCAGGTAAAGGAAAAAAAAAACTACGGATATATGATGAAGCAGTCATTCAAGGCAAAAGCAGTCAGTCAGGTAAAGAACTGGCATAGGCACTAATACCAAAGGTTATAAAAAAAATTTTAAAGCATTTATTAAGTCTCTAATATATTCAACTCTTTTGATTGAAGATAAGGAAATAAATTAATATTTATAAGGACTGGCTACATGCTAAATTATTTTTAAATGCCCTGGCTTTACAGCCTAATAGGAAAGTTATGCATGCTTATATAAGAAATTACAGCCTAACAGTATGTACAATAATTAGCATAATTAACAATGCCACCAAAAAACCCTCAAAAAACAAAAACAAAAAAACCAACCTAGAAAATACTGAAATAATGACCAGAAAAAATTTGGTATGGTGAAGGTCTCCAAATAAAAAAGAATTTAAGGCAGAATTATAGGAGATCTGATAATGAAAGCTAACCATGGGTTAGTAGTTAAGAATGTAGAACACTCAGAGCTGCTGTGATATCAGTGGAAAAATTAAAAGGGAAGATAGATTCAGCTAGACCAAATGCAATAAATTCAGAGAGTCACTCAACCTATCTAGGAACATAAAAAGGGAAGTGTGGCCAGATGAAAGTCTAGCCTGTGATAGTATTACATGGTATTTAGTAGGCCACTAATAGGCTATAACTACAACCCAACTAATTCTGTATTTATATATTTATGTCTAATAATATATATGAAGCTATATATATGTGTTTTCATGTCACATACATATATACACATATACATGCCTATGTACATACACACACATATTTATGATAGCTGGCTAAAACTTTAGCTCAGATTTTTAAACTCTAATTAGGAAGTATATAAAGATATTAAATGTTTTGGTAGCTAGGTTTGCTTGGTTCTAACATAAATGAATTTCAATCACCATGGTTTAGTTAAACAACACCAAGCCTCCCAACAACATGATTCAAATTTTAATTGCCACAATAACTGAAACTTTCTGTACTTGCATAACGTACAATCTTCCCTGATAGCTCTTCAGTACAAAATCACTATGTAAATAACAGATACACATGATCACTGACCAATTACCTCACTTCTTTCAAAGTCTGCCAGTGTATGGACATTTGTTATTCAGTATGTTATTTAGCCCACACATAGACAGTACAGCATACAGCATTGTTGCCTCCTTGCCTTTCAGCCATAAACCAGGTGATACTTTACAAAAATGGATAATCAAAGAGGGAACTGGCTAACAAAGATGAAAATAATGCAAAGAAACAAAAAATGATAATTCTAGAAGTGAAATTCAATTGGATATAAATGGAGTTACAGAAGAAACAGCTGACTATGGAAATGTTTGACACCTCTGTTGTTTGAGAGTCTAGATATGCAGCTAGAGGAACACAGTGAAGGAGAATTTATCAACATAAAACAATTGTGAAAAAAGAGGAAGTGATGCTGGCAAAAACTTCATAGTAAAGGACTTCTTGGAGAAATCTCACAACATTGAAAGTACAAAGGATAAAATGTTGGCAGCGGATCCATTCTTAAAAAGGAGTATGACATTTCACCACGGTACAGAAAAGAGGCTCATCCTGTATTGCAAATTATATGATAGGAAGGCAAGCACAGTTCAAACTATCCTTGATAAGTTTTGTTACAAAGAAATAAAACACTTTAGTTCTCTATGTTTCTAATGTTTTAAATTACAATGCACTAAATAAATATTAGTTTTAGATTTTTTCAATTCCCTGTACATTTATAATGAACAGTAAGATAGATTTTAATGTTTTGACAAACAGTTTTAAAGGTCATAGAATAACTGTAATTTTTCCCATTGATTATTAATATCACTTTGTATAGTTGCAACCTGCATGGTCATTTGTATGTCACCACACTAAGGTGAAAAGCAAGGAGCACCTGTATATAACAGACAATGCAATTTCCATGTTCCTTGATTAGAAAATCTTCAGATATTTATACCTGAAAAATTTTGTATGAAGGCTACATTTTTCTATATATATTTACCATAGATGTTTATAAAAACTAATTTTGTTACATTATTTAACTTTTTTAATAAAAATTTTCAAATGAAAAATATATCTTACTTAAATATATATTGAATACAAGCTCATTCTACTTTTAATTTACCACCTTGCAAAAAGGCAAAAAAAGGATGAAACAAAGGCTGTTATAAAAACCTTGTCATAAGTGCCACCTATGCTCATATTCCACTATGCTTATATATTTATGTTCATCTCAAGTGGAATTCCAAGTTCCCAAAAGATTAGTTAAAACCTATTATTGGGAATATTATTACCTGTGCCAACAGTAAAGAAACTGAAGATCTATCTTGGCAATAATGAATGGCAGTGAAAGATGGTTCTTACCATGCTACTTTTAACATCCCTGTATATTTGTTCCTGATGGCTACATTTTCAGTGTGATTTCTACCATGTTCCCAATATAAGATACTAACTGCTACAAGTCATCTCAGAAAGGTTAGGAATAAATTCTGAGTAAATATATAAAACAATCCATAAAACCATAAAAATTCAACTACTCTAACAGCTAAGTAAAAAATGCTGAGTGCATATATCAAAGGTACACTTTGGATTACTCTCATTCATGGTCAAACATTGTAAGAAAAGGTCTTACTACATGTTGATAAAAATCAACAATTAATAAAAAATGTGGTTACTATTTTTATTAAATTTAAATTATCTTCTCTTTAAGATATTAAAATTACTTTCTCGTTAGGAATAGAAGAAAGCAAAGTTAAAAAACAGACATTATAACCTTTGCACACAATTTTACATAACAACAATAACAACACAAAAGACACCTTCTTGCTCTTTTGCCTTTTCTCTCTTTGGCTGTGTCTGAATCCACAATATCTGCTCTGAGGCAATCCAAAGTTCCTGAAAATGAAAGGTGTTCTCCAAAATACATTCTGTAGCAGAGTGGCATTGCATCCTGTGACTGGATCCCTGTATGACTTAAAAGAGGTTTGAAAACAACCTAAAAGACATAAGAACATTCATATTAGCTCAATTTATAATTTATAATTTACTCGGTCTTTTTCTTATGCTACCTCAGTAGATATTATTACTATAGTGTGAAGCAGGAAAAGGTCTCATACAATAAATAAGGCTCTAATTTTACTTAAAAGTTAGCAAGCATTTGGGAGCACTTATTTATATGCCACTCATCTTCAAATTAATCATTAGGACAAAGATGTCTTTGCCTGTCTGAAAGTACAAGGAAAATAAAATTATGAATTAGTTTAAATTATTCTACTTATTCCTTTTTAAAAAGGCATGATAACTATGCGTTTCTATGAAAGTTTGGTTTATTAGATTCACAAAATAGTTTTCAACTTCCTGTTTGAATTTTATATGCTACTCATCTTCAAATTAATCATTAGGACAAAGATGTCTTTACTGTGCCTTTTGTACAAAGAAACTAAAACTCTGAATTAATTTAAATCATTCTACTTCTTCCTTTTCGGTATGATAACTAATGCATTTCCCTAAAAGTTTGGTTTATTAGATTCACAAAGTAGTTTATCAACTTCTTGTTTTAATACAAAAACATCTTAATGTTATGACTATTTGACCTATTTTTAAATGGTATACTTTGTTTTTACAGTCATTTAACATTTGTTTTCTGACAAAATTTCCTTTCATTTTTAGTATCATACATGTTTATGAAACATGGTTAAATCTCTAGTTAACTGAATTTCTCAGTTGCTAAGAACTAACCCAAACAGAAGTAAGTATATTTGTTTAATATTAGATCACTACCGTCACATTGACTATTCATTCTCTGCTCCGTGGATCCTTTTCCTTTATTCACTTCCTAAAAATAGGTGTTATTCAGTGGTGTATCCTCAGCCCTCTTCTATTAGGTTGGTGCAAAATTAATTTCGGTTTTGCACTGTTGAAATTTGCCGTTTGATATTGGAATACATTCTTAAATAAATGCGGTTATGTTATTCATCATTTTAATGTGCATTTCTTGCTTTCTATTTTTTTGCTAATGACTTATTACTTGCTGTTTATTTTATATTTATTTTGGACTATGGAAATGATGCTAGACAAAAAGCAAATGTGAGCGATTTTCTTATTTGAGCTTAAACTGGTTGTAAAGCAGTGGAGACAACCGCACCATCAACAACGCATCTGGCCAGGAACTGCTAATGAACATACAGTGCAGTGGTGGTTCAAGAAGTTTTGCACAGGAGATGAGAGCCTTGCAGATGAGGAGCATAGTTGCCGGCCATTGGAAGTTGACAACAACCAACTGAGAGCAATCATTGAAGCTGATCCTCTTACAACTACACAAGAAGCTGCCAAAGACCTCAAATTCGACCATTTACAGTGATTCAGCATTTGAAGCAAATTGGAAAGGTGAAAAAACTCGATAAGTGGATGCCTCATGAGCTGACCAAAAATAAAAAAAATTATAGTTTTGAAGTGTCGTCTCTCTTATTCTACACAACAAACCATTTCTTGATCAGATTGTGATGTGCGACAAAAGGTGGATTTTATACAACAACCGGCAATGACCAGCTCAGTGGCTGGACCAAGATGAAGCTCCAAAGCACTTCCCAAAGCCAAACTTGCACCAAAAAGAGGTCATGGTCACTGCTTGGTGGTGTGCTGCCTGTCTGATCCACTACAGCTTTCTGAATCCCAGCGAAACCATTACATCTGAGAATTATGCTCAGCAAATAGATGAGATGCACTGAAAATTGCAACGCCTGGAGCCGACACTGGTTAACAGAAAGGGCCCAATTCTTCTCCACGACAGTGTCTGACCGCATGTTGCACAACCAATGCTTCAAAAGTTGAATGAATTGGGCTACGAAGTTTTGCCTCATACGCTGTATTTACCTGACCTCTTGCCAACTGACTACTACTTCCTCAAGCATTTTGACAATTTTTTGCAGGGAAAACGTTTCCACAACCAAAAGGATGCAGAAAAATGCTTTCCAAGAGTTCATCAAATCCTGAAGCATGGATTTTTACACTACGGGAATGAACAAACTTATTTTTCATTGGCAAAAATGTGTTGATTGTAATGGTTCCTATTTCGATTAATAAAGATGTGTTTGGTCCTAGTTATAATGATTTGAAATTCATGGTCCAAAACCGCAATTCCTTTTGCACCACCCTACTCTTTCACTATACATTTTCTCTTTGTGATCGTCTTCTGAAACTTAAAATAATAATCCTATCTAAATGGACAAGTACTATTAATACTTATTAAATGAGATTCAAGTCCACATTTTCAATTGTCTCTAGGTCATCTAATTTGTCTGTGCTTGGCAAGAAGGCCATATTTGTGAAAATCAGAAGGCCTAGAAGGAGAGAATTCAAACAATTTTACTCTAGGCTAGAACCTCAGGGAGAAATTCTCTATCCCTTGTATATTTGCCTGACATACTTTTTCTTGGGCTTACTCTTTCTCAGATTTGCTTTCATATTAATATAAAACTCTTCTTGCTCAAGGTTCAAATCATCCTCCATCTTTCTTCATCTCTGTCATCTATTTATGTCCCTGGTCAATACTCCATACCTACTAGGACTTTGTTTCCTGACTTATTTTCCCTTCTTTCTTTTCCATCCCAGTTTATCATCCTGAATGACTTTACTGGCCACATAGATGATTCAATCAATACTTCAGTTCCAAAGTCACATGACTTCCTTGACTCCTACAAACTTGGCTTAAACTGTATTTCAGCAACTTCTAAGACTCTGTATTATATCGCTTCACCTCATTTTTCTTGATGCATCTGTTTTGGATCAATTGTTATCTACTCCTGTAACTAAGCTGCTAAGGACAATGAGGGGAAATGCCGTAATTGCATTCTTCGGTACTCCAACAGTAACCTAAACCCTTAATTAAACACTCAATCCTATTTGAAAATCCTTCTGAGGGTCTGTGGTGAGCTCTCTTTCCCATTCACTTCAACACTTACACATTTCTAAATCACTTTACACAATTTTTATTGTATTATTTAATATTCATATTTCTTGTGGATTTTAGATTTAGAAATAATGTTAGTTATCTCTAAAAAGGTATATTAAATGCTAATAAATACAATAAACTTACTATAAAGGCCAAAACACAAAAAAGCATTTCTTTCCCCACTCTTGTTTCTTTTCTTTCTTTCTTTTTTTTTTTTTAATGGCTGTGTTCCTAAAAATCTTTCCAAGGTATTAGAGAAATAAATCTCAAGAAAAGTTAAAAGTGCCTGATACATTTTCTTAACATAAATTGCCTTCTATTGTAAGAGAAATAATTGAACCTACCAGTTTGCAAACTTACCTCATTAGTTTTGAGCTCTCCTTACTGACATCCCAAAAATTCTCAGTGGAAAAAGTGTGTTTCTTGTCTAAAGTATCTCTCTGTATAATTGACTCTTAAATTCTGCTACTTCTCATCTCTAAGAATTTTACTCCATCACTAGTCCCTTTTTCCTATTTTACTGAATGTAACTGACAGTTTGAAGTTTTTTATGAATCCCCCGCCAAAAAGATAATGTTCTTGATCTAATCCGTTCTTGTGGGTGTGGGGCCCTTTTTACTGGACTACATCAGTGAGGCCTGCCTCAAGTTGGGTCTCTAGCCCTCTTACTAGAGCTTTATGTAAATGGAGACATACAGAGAGACACACAGAAAAAGGAAGCTGCCATTTTTATCCTGCCATGTGAAAGAAGGGCGAAAGTAGAAAGAGGATTCCAGATTCACCTACAGCTGCAGAAAGGCAGAGAAGTCCTTAGAGGCTAAGAAAGAGCCCTGAGTCTGCAATCAGCAGAGCACAGGGGCACAGAAAGAGGCCCCCTTGGGCCCACGGAGCAGCTCAAGGATGATGAGACGACCATACGTCTTACAGCCCACAGCTGAACTCAGAAAGAAAGATGAGCAGCCGAGACACAGAGAGGAGGCCTAGAAAGAGACAAGCCCCATGCCTGGTTGCCTACAACTGGGATCCAGAAGAAAGTGAGCCTAAAGTCAAAGGCAAAGACCTTGGCAGAGATTGGCCGACGTCTTGTTTTGCCATATGGCAGGACTCCAGGATCACCAGTAGCTGACTTTGGTGAGAAAGCATCTCTGATGATGCTCAGTTGGTTCACAGCCTCAGAACTGTAAGCTTTTGCCTTAAATAAAACTCCCATTATAAAAGCCAACCCATTTCTGGTACTTTCTATTGGCAGCCCTGTGGCAAACTAAGACAGTGACTTTCCTAATTCTTAATAAGTATGTAAATATGCTCAAGCCTCTTCTTTCCTGTAAGAATAACACCTCTCGATATCCATGCCCAACTCTGGCAAGTCGCACTCTCCCACTTACCTTCTGGTCATTCACACTAAAAAATAAATTTCAAAGGATTTCCTTCCTTACTCTCCACAATTAACCAATTAAATAAGATCTCCACAATATTTCTTCTTTACCTAATTAGAGTTACAACCACCTAAACTTAGAACCTCATTACCACATGTGTGAGCTATTTCAACAAGTCATCTCTTTTTTCTATCTTGTTTCTCTACTTCAAGCCATTCAACACATTTTTTTACATATACAGGTCTTGTCATTTATTTATTCCTCTGCTCTAAAATCTTCAGGCCTTCCCCTGGCTCATGCAATAAAGTCTTGACATACTACTAAAGACAACATGATATGTTTGGGTTTATCTTTCTTGTTATGTTACTTTGCTAATCTCTATCTCCAAATAACAAAAATGTTACCACATTTGACAAAGAACTATATACCACTCTTCTGTTTAATAAGCATTAACAGATACTTAATTTGCATTTCTAATTCACAATTTTAAACATTATATGTAACATTTTGAAATGCTAATTTTCAAAACTCATGTACTTTTTAAAGTCTCCTTTTTTGCACGAAGGCTTGCTTTAAGCAGACAGGCATAGAACAGGGACCTTTACTAGAACTGCAAGGTGCATACTGCCTGATGGTTCTGTTGCTGAGTACTACCTAATGAGGCATTACTATTATTAGGGAAAAACAGGCTAGCTCACCTGTGCATCAGCAAGTTGAACAGCAGGAAACCCCTGGTTTGCTTCTTCTACACCTGCTACATCATCCTGACTAGTGCTATGCTGAGAATGTGTCCCATCCAAAGTATTCTGGTCACTAGACAAGACGGTGTTGAAATCTGAGGCTGAAGGTATTGTAGGAAGATTGGGTGCAACACCTAACAGAGTAAATTTTCAAGAATAAAATGTAAATTATTAGGAAAGAGAAACAACATAAAAAGCACAGCTAAGTAAATTTACAAGCCTGTATTATAGCACCGTTACCAGACCACTTACACTGAAAAGAAAAAAAAAATTAGTACTTGAGGTTATTTTACAGACATGATTATAATGAAAAATGAAATTAAATTTTCAGAAAACATTGGTTGTCCTCCAACAAAAAGTATATATAGAGTTAATAAGACCAAATGGAGAATTTTATACCCAGAAGTTCTTTGAAAAGCATTTGATGTCCCATCAGCTTTGCAATGCAGAAGACAGAAACAGTAGCAGAGCTACAGAAAACAGCTGTAGTAGGGCAAAAACCATAAGTGTCACACAACCACACATATAAATTTCTTCCTAACAATGCTTTCCTGAGACAGAATAAAAATGAAATGGAACTGTTCCTTTTCTCTATACTCCTTTTATCCTTAAAATACTCAGGCAAAGGACTCATGATAGAGAGGAAATGATCCTTTCAGGTTCTCAAATTTAAACTACATATATGCTATAATTGCATTAGTGAGACCAGTACAAGAAAAGTGGCAAGAGCTGGCAAAAGACCCATCTTTCTATCTTCCTCAACAAAGGGCCAATGCTAAAAATAGCATGTGGTTAGTATGAGAATCAGTTCCAGATTCAAAAGCACTTCACAAGCCAGCAAGAGAAAGGACTGAGTAAGCAGTCATATGTCAACAACTTTTAAAATTTTCATATTTTCTGGCCCAACAAAATTTACTATTAATACAAATAGGTGTTGTGTTAACTCTAACTCTCTTCACTAACTACGATCAAAGGCTGATTCACATATTCTTTTAAAAATACATATTTTCATAAGAATATAATATGTATATATGGTAAACTTGGAAAAACACACAAAAAATAAATAAATAAAAGAAAGAACAGAAATGGAATGGTGCATCCACTTATAATTCTGGCGATAATGACTGTTACTACTTTGGTGAATTCTCTGCCAGTCTTCTTTCTACTTACACATATACATATTTTTAAATAACAAATCAATTTTATTGATACATATTAATAAAGCATAAATCCATCCAAAGTGTACAATCAGTGGTATTTGGTGTAATCACATAGTTGTGCATTCATCACTTCAATTATATTTTGAGCATTTTCATTACTTCAATAATAATAATAAACAAAAAACTCATCACTTCTCAATCTCTCTGTGCTTCCCCTGCTGTACATAGCTGCTATTCTGTTTCTGTTTCTCTAGTTTATTTGTATTTATATTTTGTAAAAACAGTCTTATCTATGCAATATCATCCATATTTATATTTTATATAAGGTTTCACTATCTTATAAAGGTCTATGTTACATTTCTAAACTTTCCTTGTAGTATATGACCTTAGACTTACCCTTTAAACCACTGTCATACCCATAAAATAGCTCTTCTAGTCACAAACACTATGATGTGCTTTTACCATTTCTATTCATTTTCAAAGATTTACAAACCTTTTTACCAGTTCTGCACAGATTAACCCTCAGCTTTCCATTCTCTACTCTCATTCTATTTTCTGGTGACTTATATCCTAATTACTAACTCCATGGTTTTCACAATATGTTTAGTTTATAATTCCACAATCATACAGTATTTGTCCTTTTGTGTCTGGCTTGTGTCACTCAACATTAATGTCTAACCAGGTTCATCCACGTTGACATAAGCTTCACGACTTCATTTCTTCTTACAGCTGCATAATATTCCAATATGAGTATACACCACAATCTTTATCCATTCATCAGATGATGGACACCTAGGTTGTTTCCATCTTTTGGCCATTGTGAATAATACCGCTATACACATCAGTGTGCAGATGTCTGTTTGTACCACTGCTCTCAGTTCTTCTGGGTATATATTTAGTAATGGTATTGCCAAGCCACATCGCAAGTCTATATCAACTTCCTTAGGAACTGCCAAACAGTCCTCCACAGTGGCTGTACCGTTCTACATTCCCACCAACAGTGAATAAGTGTTCCTATTTCTCCACATCCTCTCCAACACTTAAGAGTTTTCTGACTTTTTAAGAGTAGCTAGTCTAATAGGTATGAAATGATATCTAATTGTAGTTTGGATTGGCATTTCCCTAATTGCTAGTGATGTTGAACATTTTTTCATGAGTTTTTTCATCATTTGTATTTCTTCTTTGGACAACTGTCTTTTCAAGTCTTTTGCTCACTTTTTAATTGGGTAGTTTGTCTTTTTATTGTTGAGTTTATGATCTTTTTATATATCATGGATATTAAACCCTTGTCAGAAATGTGAATGCTAAATATATTTTCCCATTGAGTCGGCTGCCTTTTCATGCTTTTGACAAAGTCCTTTGAGGTGCAAAAGTGTTGAATTTTGAGGAGGTCCCATTTATCTATTTTTTCTTTTGTTGTTTGTACTTTGGGTTTAAGGTTTAAGAAACACCGCCTATCACAAGATTTTCTTCTAGGAGTTTTATATGGTTGTTGTTTTATATTTAGGTCCTTGATCCATTTTGAGTTAATTTTCATATAAGGTATGAGATAGGGGTCCTCTTTCTTTCTTTGGATATGGCTACCCAGTTCTCCCAGCACCATTTGTTGAATAGACTGTTCTGGCCCAGCTCTTTCTTTCTTGGATATGGCTATCCAGTTCTCCCAGCACCATTTGTTGAATAGACTGTTTTGACAACAGCCTTGTCAAAAATCACTTGACTGTAGATGTGAGGGTCTATTTCTGAGTTCTAGATTTAGTACCCTTGGTCAATCTGTTTGTCTTTATGCCAGTATCATGTTGTTTTTATCACTGTACCTAAGGTAATAAGCCCATAAGGCAGGAAGTGAGAGTCCTCCAACTTCATCCTTCTTTTTAAAGACATTTTTGGCTCTTCATGGACCTTTCCAAATAAATTTGATAACTGGATTTTCCATTTCTGCAAAAAAAGACTGTTGGGATTGCATTGAATCTGTAAATCAGTTTGGGTAGAACTGACATCTTAACGATATTTAGACTTCTAATCTAAAACCACGGAACATCCTTTCATTTATTTAAGTCTAATTCGGTTTCTTTTATCAATGTTTTATAGTTTTCTGAATAAAGATCCTTTATGTCTCAGTTAAATTTATTACTAAATATTTGTTTTAGTCGCTATAATAAATGGAATTTTTTTTCTAATTTCCTCCTCAGATTGTACATTGTAGTGTATAGAGACAATATTGACTTTTGTGTTTTAATCTTGTATTCTGCCACTTTGCTGAACTCATTTATTACTTCTAGTAGCTTTATAGTGGTTATTTCAGGATTTTCTAGATATAGGATCATATTATCAGCGAACAGAGAAAGTTTTACTTCTTCCTTTCCTATTTGGGTGCCTTTTATTTCTTTATCTAGTCTAATTGGTATAGCTAGAATTTCTAGCACAATATTGAATAACAATGGTGACAGTGGGCATTCCTTGTCTTTTTCCTGATCTCAGCGGGAAAGCTTTCAGTCTTTCACTGGTAAATACAATGCTAGCTGTAAGTTTTTCATATATGCACTTTACCATATTGAAAAAGCTTCCTTCTATTCCTATCTTTTGAGGATTTTTATAAATAAAGGGTGCTGTAGTTTGTCAAATGCCTTTTCTGTATCAATCGAGAGGATCAGGTGATTTTTCTTCTTCCATTTATTAATGTGGTTTATTATACTAATTGATTTTCTTGTGTTGAATCACCCTTCCATACCTGGGATAATATCCACTTAATAGTGGTGCATAATTCTTTAATATGCTTTTGGATTTGGTTGGCAAGAATTTTGTTGAGGATTTTTACATCTGTATTCATTAGGGATATTGGTCTGTAATTTTATTTTTTTGGTTTTTCCTTTCAAGCTGCAGCACTCCCTTTAATATCTCTTGTAATTCTGTTTGTTTTTTTTTCCATGAAGACTTTGAACTTAACCTCAATTTTGAAGAAGAGTTTTGCCAGATACAGAATTCTTGGCTAGCTGTTTTTCTCTTTCAGTACCTTAAAGACATCATACCACATCATACCACTTTCTTCTCGCCTCTGTGGATTGTGATGAGAGGTCAGCACTTAATCTTATTGAGTTCCCTTGCATGTGATGCTTTGCTTTCCTCTTGCTGGTTTCAGAGTCCTCTCTTATCTTTGATATTTGTCATTCTGAATAGTAGAAGTCTTGGGGTAGTTCTATTCAGATTTATTCTGTTTGGGGTGTGTTGTGTTTCTTGGATATTGATATTTATGCCTTTCATAACGGTTGGGAAGTTTTCCATCATTATTTCCTTAAATATTCTTTGCTCCCTTTTTCCATTCTCTTTTCCTTCTGGGACATGACAATACATACGTTTGTGTATTTCATGTTGTCATTCAATTCCCTGAGACCCTGTTCCATTTTTACCATTCTCTTCTCCTTCTGTTCTGTTGTCTTTTCCAGTTTAGATGTTCTGTCTTCAAAATCATTAATCCTGTCTCTGAGCCATTCAAATCTGTTCTTATATGCCTCTAATGTATGTCTTTTTTCTTTTCTTTTTTTTTTTTAAGCACCGGAGCCAGGGAGTAAAGCTGGGAATTCGTATGTGGGAAGCTGGTGCTCAACCAAGAAGCCACATTGGCTCCCCTGAGTTGGATTTTTTGTTTGTTTGCTTGCTGTTTCTTTGTGTGTGTTTTAGGAGGCAATGGGAACCGAACATGGGATCTCCCATGTAGGAAGGTGGCACTCAACCAAACCTGGGACCTCCTATGTGGGAAACAGCCACATTCGTGCCCCTCTGATGTATTTTTAATCTCATACATTGTGTCTTTCATTCCCATAAGCTCTGTTACTTTTCATTGCAGGCTTTCAAATTGTATTTTATGCTCACCCAGTGTCTTCTTAATATCCTTTAGTTCTTTAATCATATACTTCCAATTGTTTGAACTGGTTTAGGAGATGTGTATGATTATCATTGATTCATTGTCTTAAATCCTGTATCTCTTCAGGATATTTGTTTTTTTCCTTTGGCTGGGCCATATCTTTTTGTTTCCTAGTATGGCTTATAATTTTTTGCTGATGTCTAGGCATCTGAATATGCTGGTGAATTTACTCTATTGGTCAAGTTCTCTCTCTTGTCTATTGTTTTGTTTTGTTTTTTTCCCCACAGATCTTTGATATTTGGTTCAACTTATTCTAAGTCTTTAAAATTGCCAGTTTAAGATCTCAAAATTGGGCCAGGACTCACTAATGGGGCACAGATTTTCTTCCAGGAGTTCAGGATAAGAGAGACCTAAAAGCAGTTTTTCTCCATGCAATTTCCAGACCAGCCAGCTGATTGTGCTAGTCACTACACCTTCCCACAGAGGTGTTTCTTTCAGTCTCAGCTTTCCTGTGTTTTGGTCTGGCCAGAACTGAGATTTAAAGTGGGCTCTGCTGGCCAAATTCACTGAAGAGAAGCTCTCCGATTCTCCCTCCGTTTTTCCTTATAACAGCTGACAGAAGGAAGACCTCTGTTCCCCTCAGTTGGCTGCAGTGAGTCAGGGGTTTTATCCCAGCTTGATATCTTGTGGGTGGGGGATGGGAGCCCTTCCTGGCTGCTGTGGGGGTGGGGTGGGTAACTCGTATTTGTTACTTTGGGTTCTTCGTCTTTCTGTTCCTTCACCCTCCTGGGAATTGTGTTGCGCTATTCTGGTCTGCTGACCACCAAAGCAGGTCCCCTGGACAGCTTTTGGGGCTCTCTTGGTTGTTTTTGTGAGAGAGTTGAGCCCTGCCTGCCTACTCCAACATGATCTTCCTGGAACTCCCACATGATCTTTTAAAATTAATAAATGGCACTCATTATTATTCCTACTGAGGGCAGGAATCTTACCTTATTCCTTTCAGTATCCCCCTATATTTAATAAATATTTGCTAAGTAACTACAAAGAGGATAAGAATGGTAATTGTTCCATATGAATATGGATAATCTGAAAATATTTTCCATATTATAGGTACATAATATTTTAATTACACATTGTATTTCTTAATATTTGTCCTTTTGGTGTTTTTGAAAATTAAACCATCCACATTAAATGGAAGTTTTAAACTCTTTTGATTATAAATAGTCTCATATTTGACATATTTGCTTTTCCATAGGAACATTGAGTGATTGTTTATTACTCTCTCAATTGCAACACTATCAAAGGCATTTCATAAATGGTCTAGTTTTAACTAAACATAATTAAACATTTGAGATTTTTAACCATCCTCTGAAAAATAGGATTTTGCCTGCGTTTAACATGTGCCCCTTATTAAGCAAAATAATGTGAACACTTGATACCTGTTGAAAGACTATTGTGTCCTGATTTTGTAACAGGAGATTCTTGTACCACAATTCCTCGATTACCCACGGCATTTGACATCCAATTATAGAAGCTCACAGATGATGGTTCAGATAGCAAGGGATGTTCTGATAACATATCAGTGGCCACTGTATTTCCTGAAATAAAGTTTGACTGACTATAGTATTACTTAGGTATGAAGATGCAGAGAATGTGGTTTATACAATTATTTTCGAAGTCAGGTTAAAATATCCATCTATGCAAATATTTTTGAAATCTCACTGCATGATGTTGTATTTGGATAGTAAAGGCATTAATAAATAGCACATTTTTATTATAATGGGAGAAAATTCTACATTGGCTGCACTAGACCGCAACCCACACCATGCCTAGGTTGATACCAAGGTCAATGCTACCACTTAAAAATGCAAACTAAAGACATGAAGATACCAGGAAGCTGAAAGAGGAAAAAAGTTTCCTAAATTTTCTCAAAGATAAGGGTAATATGAAAATCAGTTTTGCAACCAAAGTGTATAGAAATGAACTTAAGTACTGTCTTTTTAAAAAAAATTCCCCCTTAAAAATAAATTTATAATTCTCAAATCTAGAGGATGTACCTGTTCTTGTTAGGGAGCTACTTTTCACAGCTGCACCACTTCTCTGAGGAGTCCCTTCCAGGAGATTGTGTAAACTTGGAAAGCTTCCAGTCAGGTAACTGAGAAGACTCTCCTTCCTTGGACTCTCCTTTACTGGCATTGCAGCACGTCCAATGTGCACTGGAGAATCTGTGGCGGTGTCTCCACTGGTATAGCTCAGAGAATGATATGGGTGAATGCCCTGTGGAAGGAAAAACACAGTGCTCTTTCTCATGCATATAAAACCACAGCTAATACTTCAACTACTCTTGCTTCTGCTCTTACTGCTACCTATTCTTCACATTAATACCAACACCAATCTACTAGGATTGTGGCGAATCTCAAATATATGTGAAAATGTTTTATAACTCTATAGTACAATACAAAAGACAACTTATTATTATTATCATTATTATTATTATGAAACAGTCACTGGTTTTAACCATGGCTCCTTAGTTCCCTTCTAAATGTGAAGAGGGAGTCCAGCTGCAATACCATAGAACAGCATATCAAATAGATGATAGAAAATAAACCACTAGTTAACACCTAAGGAGCAGCAGACAGAGCACCAGGATTTCAGAAAGTTATGGATAAGGTTGTCTGTGGAAGATCTGAAGAACATCCCTATGGGTAGTAAGGAAAAAAAGTAGCCTGGAATGATTACATAATCCCCCTTATAGAAAAATATTTCCTCAAGAAGTTACTAAAAAATATACTCACCTAAAATGATCTGTAAAATGACTTATACCACCAAAAGTAAGTTCTGGTTATAGAAATTTCAGAAAGGAAAGCAGTCTGCCTTCAGAAACCTTTGTTGTAGTTTCTTATTGCGGGTCAACAGAGATGTCTACCTGAGAAGAAACTATAAGCTCTTTGAAAAGAGCAAGGAATATAGGCGCTAAGGCTAACATTGTGAAGACCTCTGAAGTTTTAACATTCCCTGGAAAGCAGAAAGGTCTGTACCTTCCTTCAGGCCTTACCAATCATCCTTGCTTAGGTGGAGGAAGGTGAAGAAAGCGTGACAGTATGGGAGGGAAAACAGCACTTACTATATATCAAACACCTGCTAATCATGTGTCATTTATTGTCTTATTTAATACTTATCAAATTATAAAAATAGGTAGGAGGTTTTATTTCTGTTCTATAGAAGAGGAAAGATCACTCATATACCTAGTAAGGAAAGAGTAAGATTTTTAATCCAACTGCCTGACTTATATCTCCAAATTCCTGACAGTATACTAAACTTCCTAGTGCCCAAATATATACCTCTGTGCTAAGATTTGATTCTCTGGAGAGTTTTAAAATGCCAACAAGAATTTCCAATAATTCTTTGAGGGAAGAGAAAAAAGAAAAAATTACCAAATTGTTCAATATCTATCTGTTCTGTCATATCTAACATTAGAATTTCAGATCACTTTAAAACACTGTAGCAAAAAAAGATCAAACAAGAAGACCTTGAAAAGCAGAGATATGAAACAAAGCATCTGAAATTCCAATTCTCTGGAGGACTTTTATAACCCATAAACAAGAAAATGTTCAAAAAATTTCTGATCGAGAACAGCATTAATAGCAAAATATCTAAATATAATTAGAGGGTTTTTAAAAAACTGTCATTCAGGAAAAAAGCTGTCAATCAGGAAAAAAGCTGACAAAAAGACTGAGGACTTAAGAATTTAAAGTGTTCCAGTCTTCAAACTAGACTGTGGAAATAGAATAAACCATATCAAACAAATTAAAAAAAAAATGTGTATCAAACGATCATTGAATGTTTTCATAAAAAGAGCAATACTTACAAAGAATAAAAACATTAAAAGCAAAAAAGGCTATTTAACAAAAATTAAGTCTCCTCTGTGCTCCAGTCTTTTGGCCCACTTAACAGTTATTTGTCTGTTCTTCCATAAATCATCTATGATTATCTAAGCACATATACAGGGAATATATATATATATATGTTCACTTATATATCTATTTCATCTTTTTAAAGGCCTCACAGTATGCCTCTGTATTGATATACACTAATTTATTAACCAGTCCTCTAAAGGTTAGCCATTTAGGATGTTTCCATTATTTTTCTATTATGAATAGTGTTGCAAAGAACTTTATTGGGTCCATGTCTTCAAGCATCTGCTGCATCAAAGGGCTGAAATTTTAAATTAACACATATGTTGTCAAACAGTCCTTTCCTGGAGCCTTGCCACCATTAAAATATATGTATATATATATATATAAAAATAACATTTTTGTAAGCAAATACACATATATGCATATATATTTATATATCATTTTACAAATGTTTGTATGTATTGTGAGAATTTTGATTTTTACCCATAATAAAAAAAAAAACAAAAAAAAAAACAGTCCTTTCAAAGACGTATGTAACAATTTACACTCCCACCAAGACTGTATGAAAGCATGTTTTCTCACATGTTCACCAACACTGTATATTATCAAATGCTTTAGTTTTTGTCAATTTGATAGGTGAAAATGGAAATCTCATTTAAATTTACATTTATTTAATGATAAGAGAATAAACTTTCATATGGTTATATGCATTTCTCTGTGAACTGCATATTTATGTCCTTTAAGCAGTTTTCTATTTGATGATTGGTCTTTTCTTAGTGACTGGGAAAAGTTCTTTATATATTAGGAAATTAGCCCTTTGTCATGTCTTTCCGTTTTATTTACATTATTTTTCCAAAGCAGAAATTTTATATTTCAATAAAGCAAAATGTATCTTTTTCCTTATGTATTCTGGGTATCAATATAAGTCAATACCCAGACTTTCCAAAAAAAGTTAAAAAATTAACTGGTCAGTTTTTAGTGCCCAGAGAAGCAATCTCTCAAAAATAACTCACAACAACAAGTAACTTACTGAATCTTTACTATGTGTTCTACGATACACACAGATAGTGTTCTAAGCATTTTTTATTTATTAACTCAGTTCTCAACAACCCTATAAAGCAGGTTACTATTAAAATTCCCATTTTACAGATGAGGAAACCAAGGGATGGTGCAGTTAAGAAGTTGTTCAATCACACAGCAAGTAAATGACAGAGGCAGGATATAAACCAAGGCAGTGTGGCTCCCGAGACTGTAGTCTAACCACTTTGCTATGAATGCCTCTCATCAAACATTGGTTAAATTTCTTAAAATAATGTAATTAAAACCATAAAACAGCCTAACCCAAACCATATATGACCACGCACTGCTTAAATGGATTCTCATTAAAAGTGACAACTGGAAGATTATCAACATTTTCAATATTGTACTTTATTGAATACACTATTCTATAAATTGAAAAGAAAGTCCTAAGGCTTGTTGGTTAAAGTAGTCCTTATTCAATATTACTTACTGATTATATAAGTTCAAAAACTGTGTACACTAAAAGTCACTGATCAAGTTACTTTCAACATAAAAATACTATTTGAATATTTAGGGTGGATATCTAATATTTAAATGCGTGATAAAAGTTTAGGTCTTCTTTGTTAATTTGAGTAACTCTAACCAAAAGTAGCAATAGTATACCTTTATTTTCAATGCCGAGTCACTATGAGTATGAGTCTTAGAAAGTTTCCTCATTATCTCAGCTCCAGTTACAGGTCCAGAGCCACCAGGTGGGGGCCGGTTAGCTGTCCCTTCTAGTAGCATTGTGTGTTCACTGACTGTGGCTGGAACAGTTCAAAAGGATAAGTGAGCTACAGATAATTGTACATTTACTTAAACTATCAACCCCAGTTTTCTTGGAAGTCTAACTGCACTCAACTTCATATATTCCTTGACAAATTACATGTGAAATTTGCTACCCACTCTTCCCTCTGCCCCACCCCCTAAATCCAGTCCTCTCACTCAGTCTCATAAAAGGTACAAATTGCTTCTATGTGATCTTTTACATATGCCAAACTACATAGACACCAAAAACCAATTCAGTTAGGTTCAAGAGAGTACAAATTTTCACAGATTAACATAAGCATTTGCTGATAATTCATTAGAAGTGATATTCGCTATACTATTCTTTCAAATTTTATGGACTTGAAACTTTACAAGATAAATAGTAAGTAAAATCCAGCCTATACCTCATAACACATTCATTTATTAGATACAATTACATAGTTTCTTAAAAAATGAAAAATAAAAACAAAAGTTAAGCTGGGTAAAGGATTATATATCACTGTCTGAAAGTTCTAATTTTAAGACTAAAGATGTATCCCATGATACTTTTAATCAAAGTATTAAAATATCATAAAATGAGTTTTCATTCCAAATTAGCTGTCATGATAATAATAAATTTAACTGTTGGCAAAGTAAGTATCCATTTACATTTTATGAAATGCATATATACTTGTCCATGTTCTGGCATAGTAATACTGCTGACAGAATGGCAGGCTAAGTATGGGCCCTCAAACATTACATAGGATCTAACTGAACAGGCATTGGGTAAAAAGGTTGAGATCCCTTTAAAACATTGTGGTACATATATATGGAAGTTAAACAACACACTCTTAAACAATCAGTGGTTCAAGGACGAAATTGCAAAGGAAATCAGTAATTACCTGGAAATGAATGAGAATGAGAACACAACATATCAAAACTTATGAGATGCAGGTAAATCAGTGCTGAGAGGGAAAATTGCCTAACTCATTCTATGATGCCAACATCACCCTAATTCCCAAGCCACACAAAGATGCTACAGGAAAGGAAAACTAAAGACCAATTATCTCTAATGAACTTAGATGCCAAAATCCTCAACAAAATACTTGCTAATTGTTTTCAACAACACTTCAAATAAATTATAAATCATGACCAAGTGGGTTTCATCCCTGGTATGCAAGGATGTTTCAACATAAGAAAATGAATCAATGTAGTACACCATATTAACAGATCAAAAGAACAGAACGTTAATTCTACAAATGTACCAGACTAATGAAGGATATTGTTAATGTGGAAAAGTGTGAGAGGGGGAGGGAGTGGGGCATATGTGAATCTCCTATATTCTTTATGAGACATTTGTGTAATCTAAAATTTCTTTTAAAATTAAAACTAAAAATCTATTTTTCAGAGGAAAAAAAAAGAACAGAACAACACGATCATCTCTCTTGATGCAGAAAAAGTATCAAGACAAGGATGCCTAATATCACTTCTCTTCTTTAACATTGTGTTAGAAGTACTTGCTCGAGCACTTAGGCAAGAAAGAAATAAAAAAGGTATCCAAATTGGAAAGGAAGAAGTAAAAATTTCACTATTTTCAGATGACATGAACCTATGCCTAGAAAGCCCTGAGAAATCTACAAGAAAACTTCTAGAGCTTATGGAATGAGTTCAGTAAAGTGGCAGGATATAAAATCAATGTGCAAAAATTAGTAGCATTTCCATACACCAATAACGAGCAATCTGAGAAGGAAATCAAGGAAAAAAATCCATTAATAATAGCAGAAGAACTGAAAGCAGAGAAATGGACAGATATTTGCTCACCAATGTTCATAGTGGCATTATTCACCATTGCCAAAAGATGGAAGCAACCCAAGTGTCCATCAATAGATGAATGGGTAAGTAAATTGTGGGATATACATACAATGGAATACTACTCAGTTGTAAGAAGGAATGCAATATTAACAAACAGGATAACATGGATGAATCTTGAAGACCTTATGTTGAATGCAGTAAGCCAGGAACTGAAGGACAAATACTATATGACATTACTGATGTAAATTAAACCAATTGAGCAGACTCACAGAGCTAGAGTCTGGAAGATAGGTTTACAGGAGACAGAAAGGGAGTAGAGAGTTGTGAGCCAATGCCCATATGGGCAAAATCTATAAGGTGAAAGGGTGTAGTTGTGCAGTGGATGAGCGTGACAGCGGTGTAGTGATGCTATTGGGATGGGCGGTCTCATCTGTGAGGGGGTAGGGTGGTGTGGTTGGACTATCCATGGAAGTAGGGTGAGGGGCAGGGGAAGGAGTAGGTGAGCTCTGGGAATTTTCAGGTATGTGGTTAAAATGACAACATTGGAAATGTTCTTTTGGCAAATATGGCAGGGGAGGACTACTGGTGTAGGTGTTGGATGTGGGGGATGCATACAGGACAGGGTGCAACTGCGGCAGGCTTCTATGGAATACGTAAGTGTTCATCTTGTCATAGTGTGTTATATCAGTCGATGAAGATCCACACAATGAACAAGAAAATATTAAACTCTCATCCTAGCGAGTCGTGGTATGTTTTCAAATAGAAGGGAAAGAGACTCTCGAGAACACAGGCAGTACCTAATAAAAGAAAACAGACCAATATAACAAGCCCTCAATATCACTGCAAGTAACAATGACTCTTATTCTTCAAAAAGTGAAATTTAGTGGTTACCATAGGTCCCGAGAGGAGGGGAAAGGAAGAATAGAAGAGATGGAACACAGGGCATATTTAGGGCATTAGAATTGTTCTGCATAATCTTGCAATAATGGATACAAGCCACTTTAAATTTTGTCAAAATTTATAAAAGTATGTGGTCCAAAATATAGATCACAATGTAAACCATTGACCATGGTTAGCAGCAATGCTTCAATACTTGTACATCAATTGTAACAAATGTACCATCCCCATGCAAAATGTTACTAATAGGGGAGAGGGGAAAAGGGGGAGGTCATTGGGTATATGGTAATCTCTTATATTCTCTATGTGACTTTTTTGGAACCCTAAGCTTCTAAGAAGATAAAATGGGGAAAAAAAAAAAAGAAAGAAAAGAAAACATTTGAGGAATATACAGAAGAAAATGTCACTGTACATACAAGACAACAGATCTTACAGTGATAAAAGATATACATTCACAAAAAGTTTGTTATTTGAAATGTTTAAAAAATTTTTTTGTATTTTATATGTTATTTTTAAAACTATCATTATTATTTCATTTTCTAACTATTTTTATCTGATTATTTCCGTGGCTTCCTCTTTGGAGAGGTTTTGGATAACAGAAGGGTCACAATGGTGGTAGGGGAGGAACACTGGTGCGGGGTGTTGGTGATGGGGGTATGTACAGGAGAAGGTTCATTTGGGGCATGCCTCTAAGGCATATGAATATGTTCAAGTGTTCATGGGGCATTGTCATGGTAGGTGGAGATCCACATAATAACTGAAAGAATATCAAATTCCCACTCCGGGAAGTTCAGCTACATTCTCTAATGGGGCAGCAAGATTCCCCCAAGTATAGGGCAGTGCCTAGTAAAGGAGGACAGACCATTGCACTGGGCACTTGGTATTGATGATTGTACTTATGAACCTTTTCTTTTGAAACTGAAACTGCCTAGTATCATATGTTGCCTAAGAGTTACCTCCTGAGGGTCTCATTGTTGCTCGAATGTGGCCTCTCCTAAGCCAAATTCAGCATATAAACGCACTACCTTCCCCCCGTGTGAGACATGATTCCCGGGGGAATAGTACCAAGGCACTGAGGGTTTATTACCCAGTGCCAACTAGCAATGGAGTTGTCTTACATGATGTTGCAATTACTGATAGAGGTCATTATATATTTTGTCATAACTTACAAAATTGCACAGGACAGAGTGTAAACTATAATGTAAACTATAATCCACGGTTAGTGGCAATGTTTCGATGTGTGTTCATCAATTTTAACAAATGTACCACGCTAATAAAGGGTGTTGTCAATGTGGGAAAGTATGGAAGGAGGACTGATTGGGGCATATGGGAATCCCTGATATTTTTTATGTAACACTTACGTACTCTAAAAGTTTCTTTTAAATAAATAAATGAATAAATAAGTAGGAAAAAAAAGTGCTAGGACAATGGAATATCCCCAAACAAAACTAACTCAAAATAGATCATTGATGTAAATGTAAGAGCAAAATCTATTAAATTCTTAAAAGAACAACAACAAAAAGAACTGTATAGTATTAGCACACGTATAGGCATACTGACCAACGGAACCAAATTGAGAGTTCTGATATAGATCCACATACATAGAGCCAACTGATATTCAACAAAGTCACCAAGCTCACTTACTTGAGACAGAATTAGTCTGTTCAATAAATGGTGATGGAAGAACTGGATATCCATATCCAAAAGAATGAGAGAGGATCCCTATCTCATGTTCTATATAAAAACTAACTCAAGATGGATCAAAGACCTAAATATAAGAGCCAAGACCATAAAGCTCCTAGAAGATAATGTAGGGAAGCATCTACAAGATCCTGGAGTAGGAAATGATTTCATAAATTTTATACCCAAAAAGCAAACAAAATAAATAAATAAATAAATGGGACGTCCTCAAAATTAAAAAGTTTTGTGCTTCGAAGGAATTTGTCAAGAAAATGAAAAAGGCAAACTACTCAATGGGAGAAAATATTTGGGAACTACTTATCTGATAAGGGTCTAATACCCAGAAAATTTAAAGAAATCCTACAACTCAATAATAAAAAGACAACCCATTTAAAAATTGGCAAGATGGCCTCTCATTAGAAACCATGGAAAAAATAAGAAAGGGGTATGACGTGTATTAAGGTACTAAAAGAGAAAAGCTGCCAGGCAAGAATTCTGCTTCTGACAAAAATGTCCTTTAAAAATGAAGTCTTCACAGACAAACAAAAACTGATAGAATATGTTACTAAAAGACCAGAATTACAAGAGATACTAAAGGGAGTGCTGCAGCCAGTTAGGAAAAAGCAAGGGTGAGAGACTTGGAGAAGAGTGTAGAAATGAAGATTATTAGAAAGGGTGTAATAAAGGGTAAAAGACAAGAGTACGAAATGACAACAGAAAGCCAAAGGTCAAAATGGATGAAGTAAGTAATGCCTTTACAGTAACAACACTGAATGTTAATGGCTTGAACTTCCCAAATCAAAAGACATAGACTGGTAGAATGGGAAAAAAAAAAATACCCATCTACAAGAGACTCACCTCAGATATAAGGACACAACCAGGTTAAAAGTGAAAGGCTGGAAAAAGGTATCCCACGCAAACAGTAATCAAAAAAGAGCTGTAGTAGTGATATTGATATTGAACAAAATAGATTTTAAATGTAAAACTGTTATAAGGGATGAAGACAGTCATTATATATTAATAAAACGGTCAGTTCAGCAAGAATAACTATGCATCCAACCTGAGTGCCCCAAGATACATGAGGCACACACTGGCAAAGCTCAAGGGAGAAACAGATGTCTCTACAATAACAGCTGGGGATTTCAACACACCACTCTCAGTACTGGATAGAACATCTGGACAGAGGATAAATAAAGAAACAGAGAGCTTGGTTAATATGATAAATGAACTAGACTTAACAGACATCTATAGAGCACTGCACCCCAAAACAGCAGAATATACATTCTTTTCAAGTGCTTATGGATCGTTCTCCAAGATAGACCATATATTGAACCACAGGACAAGTCTCAGTAAATTTTAAAAGACTGAAATTATACACAACACTTTCTCTGATCATAACTGAATGAAGCTGGAAATCAACAATGGACAGAAAAAGGGAAAATTCATAAATATATGGAGATTAAACAACACACTCTTAATCAGTGGGTCAAAGAAGAAATTGCAAGGGAATTCACTAAATACCTTGAGATGAATGAAAATCAAAACCTGTGGGACCCCATAAAGGCAGTGCTGAGAGGGTAATATATAGGACTTAATAGTTACGTTAATAAAGAACAAAGAGCCAAAATTCAGGATCTAAATGCACACCTGGAGGAACTAAAAAAATAATGGCAAACTAATCACAAACCAAGCAGAAAGAAAGAAATAATAAAGTACAGAGCAGAAATAAATGAAATTGAGAAAAAAACAATAGAGAGAATCAACAAAACCAAACGTTGGTTCTTTGAGATCAATGAAGTTGAAAAACCCTTAGCTAAACTAAGAAAGAAAAAAAGAAGATACAAATAAATAAAATTAGAAATGAAAGAGGGGACATTACCACTGACCCTGCAGAAATGAGAGAGATCATAAGAGAATACTATGAAAAACTGTATGCCAAAACACTAGAAAATGTAGATGAGATGGATAAATTACTAAAAATGCACAAACCACCTACACTGACCCTAGATGAAATAGAAGACCTCAACAAACCAATCACAAGTGAAGAGATTGAGACAGTCATCAAAATCCTCCTAAAGATGAAAAGCCCAGGACCAGATGTATTCTACCAATCATTCAAAGACGACGTAATACCAATCTTGCTCGAGCTCTTCCAAAAAATTAAACAGCAGTGAATACTATCAAACTCATTCTATGAAGCCAACATCATGCTAATATCAAAAACAGATTAAAAAAAAAAAAAAAAAAGAAAATTACAGAACAGTATCTCTAAAGAATATAGATGCAAAAGTCCTCAACAAAATACTTGCAAACCAAATCCAAACATACACCATGATCAAGTGGGTTTATCCCAGGTATGTCAGGGTGGTTCAAAACAAGAAAATCAATTATTGTAATAAACCACATTCATAAGTTGAAAATGAAAAATCATATGATCCTCTCAGTTGATGCAGAAAAAAGTACTTTATTAAATACAGCATTCTTTTCATAAAAGCACAACAAAAGATAGCAACAGAAGGAAGCTTTCTCAATATGGTAAAGTGTATATATGAAAAACCTACAGCTAGCATTGTATTCAAAGGTGAAAGACTGAAAGCTTTCCCGCTAAGATCAGGAACAAGACAAGGATGCTCACTGTTACCATTGTTATTCAATATTGTGCTAGAAATTCTAGCTATAGCAATCAGACTAAACAAAAATAAAAGGCACCCAAATAGGAAAGGAAGAAGTAAAACTTGCACTATTCACTGATGTTATGATTCTACATTGAGAAAATCTTGAAAAATCCACAATGAAGCTACTATAATTAATAGATGAGTTCAGCAAAGTGGCAAATATAAGATATATATGCAGAAGCCAATAGTGTTTCTATACACTACTGATGTGCAATGTGAGGAGGAAATCAGAAAAAAATTTTGATTTATAGTAGTGACTAAACAATCAAATATTTAGGAAAAAATTTAACCAAGGATATAAAGGACCTGTAGTCAGAAACCTACAAAACATTGCTAAAAAAAAAAAAAAAAAACACGGAAGAAACAAATAAATGGAAGGATATTCCGTGTTAATGGATTAGAAGACTAAGTATCGTTAAGATGGCAATTCTACCCAAACTGATTTACAGGTTCAATGTAATCCTAATAAAAATCCCAACAGCCTTTTTTGCAGAAATTGAAAAGCCAATAATCAAATTTATTTGGAAGGGCAAGGGGCCCTGAATAGCCAAAAATGTCTAAAAAAAAAAACAAAGTCAGACAACTCTCACTTCCTGACTTTAAAGCATATTACCTTAGCTACAGTGGTAAAAACAGCATGGTACTGGCATAAAGACAAACAGATTGACTAATGGAACTGAATCAAGAACTCAGAAATCAACTCTCACACCTAAAGTCAAGTGATTTTTGACAAGGCTGTTTGTTAAGCCCATCTATCTGGGCCAGAACAGTCTATTCAACAAATGGTACTGGGAGAACTGAATAGCCACATCCAAAGAAAGAAAGAGGACCCCTATCTCACACCTTATGCAAAAATTAACTCAAAATGGATCAAAGACCTAAATATATAAACAACAATCATAAAACTCCTAGAAGAAAATGTAAGATAACATCTTCAAGATCACGTTGTAGGCGGTATTTCTTAAACCTAACACCCAAAGCAGGAACAACAAAAGTAAAAACAGATAAATGGGACCTTCTCAAAATTCAACATTTTTGTACCTCAAAGGACTTTGTCAAAAGGGTGAAAATGCAGCTGACTCAATGGGGCAAAATATTTGGCAATCACATTTCTGATAAGGGCTTAATATCCATGATATATAAGGAAATTATACAGCTCAACAATAAAAAGACAAACTATCTGATTGAAAAAATGGGCAAAAGACATGAAAAGACACTTGTCCAAGGAAGAAATACAAATGGTGAAGAAACACATGAAAAAATGTTCAACTTCACTAGTGATTAGAGAAATGCAAATCAAAACTACAATGAGATATCATTTCATACCTATTAAATTGGTCACTATTAAAAAGCCGGAAAATTATAAATGTTGGAGAGGATGTGGAGAAACAGGAATGCTTATTCACTATTGTTGGGAGGTAGAATGGTAAAGCCACTGTGGAGTACTGTTTGGTAGTTCCAAAGGAATGTGAGTAGACTTGCCATGGGACCGGCAATACCATTGCTAGGTATATACCCAGAATATCTGAGGGCAGTGACACGAATAGTTATCTGCACACCAATGTTCATAGCAGTGGTAATTCACAATAGCCAAAAATTGGAAACAACCCAGATGTCCATCAACTGATGAATGGATAAACAAATTGTGGAGTATACACACAATGGAATATTATGCAGTGGTAAGAAGAAATGAAGTAGTGAAACATGAAAACATGGGTGAACCTGGAGGGCATTATGTTGAGTGAAGCAAGGCAAAAGAACAGATACTGTATGACTGCACTATTTTGAATTAAATATATTATGTGAAATATAAATATATTATGTGGAATATGAATATGGCTAAAATTACATATTTAAGACCGTTTTTCTTTGAAACTGAACAAATGTAGCTTAACACTAAAAATGTTAGTATCAGACAAAAAATCACATTATACTAAGTGAAGGAGACCAGACACAGAGTACTACATATTGTATGATTCCAATTATATAAAAAGTAAATATAAATCAATTTATAAAGATGAAAATAGATAAGTGGCTATGTAGGGCTGAAGAAGGAATGCTAAGAGATGTGGAGTTTTTCTTGCTGGAGTAATGAAATTGTTCTAAAATTTTTGAGATGTGCAACATTGTGATTATAATAAATGCCATTGATTATGCACTTTGGATTGATTATATGGTATGTGACTATATCTCAATAAAACTGCGTAATACACAAATAAATAATTGTGCAAGAATAGCCAGAAATAGCAGGTACGTAAAGCAGGGGAAACAGAGAGAGATTGAGAGGTGAGGAATTTTCTTGTTTATCTGTTTGGGTTTTTTAAATTATTATTATTATTGAAATAATGTAAAGGCTCTAATAGTGACTGATGTGATTAACACATGACTACAACTATGTGTTATACCAAAAATCAATGATTGTACACTTTGGATGAATTATATGCTTTATTAATATATATCAATAAAATTGTTTTGTTTTTTAAAAAAATGGGAAAGAGATTTGAATAGACACTTTTCCAAAGAGGAAATCGAAATGGCTAAAAAGCACATGAAAAGATGCTCAATATCAATAGCTATTAGGGCAATGCAAACCAAAACTACAATGAGATATCATCTTGTATATATTAGAATGGGTACTATTAAAAAAACAGAAAACTACAAGTGTTGGAGAGGATGTGGAGGAAAAGGAACCCTCATCCACTGATGGTGGGAAAGTAGAATGGTGCAGCCATTGTGAAGGACAGTTTGGCGGTTCCTCAGGAAGCTAACTATAGAATTGCCATATGATCCAGCAATCCCACTACTAGGTGCATACCCAGAAGAACTGAAAGCAGGGACACAAACAGATATATGCTCACCAATGTTCATAGTGGCATTATTCACTATTCCCAAAATATGGAATCAACCCAAGTGTCCATCAACAGATGAATGGATAAGCCAAAGATGATATACACATACAATGGAATATTACTCAGCTGTAAGAAGGAATGAAGTATTGTCACATGCAACAACATGGGTGAATCCTGAAGACCTTATGTTAAGTGAAGTAAGCCAGTCACTAAAGGACAAGTATTGCATGATCTCACTGATATAAGCATATTGAGAAGACTCACAGAATAGAGTCTGGAAGATAGGTTACCAGGAGACAGAGAGGGAGTAGAGAATGGTGAGGTGATGCTAAATCTGGGCAGAACCTATGATAAGGTAGAAGGGGATAATGTGGCAGTGAATAGGGGTGATGGTGGTAAGGGTTGTGAGTAGGGTTGACAGTGCTGGAGTGTGAAGGTGAGCAGGATTGGGAGGTGGGCTGGACTATCCATGGAACTGAGGGGAGGGCTGAAGGAAGGAACAGATGAACTCTGAGGAGGTGGAGATCTGTGGTTGAAATTACAAGTGAGGGAATTTTCATTTGGCAAATATGGCAGGGGAGGGTCACTGGTGCAAGGTGTCAGTGGGTGGGGAGATATTTGGGAAAGGGTACACCTGGAGTATGCTTCTATGGAATATGAATGTGTTCATCTTGTCAAAGGGTGCTATCTCAGTGGATGGATACCCACACAATAAACAACAAAATATTAAACTCCCATCCTCAGGAGTCCAGCTACATTCTCAAATAAGAGGCAAGAATCTCTTGAGTACACAGGCAGTGCCTAATAAAAGAAAACAGACCAATATGTCAAGCCCCCAATATTATTGCATGTAACTATGAAACTTATTATAAAATGAAACTTAGTGGTTACCACAGGTTGTGCGGAGAGGAGGAGGAAAGCATAGGTGCAACATAGAGCATAAGGGCATTGGAAATAGTTCTGCGTGATTTTGCAATGATAGATGCAGGTCATTATACATTTTGTAAAAACCTATAAAACTGTATGGTGCAAAGTGTAAACCCCAATGTAAACTTCTGACCATGGTTAAAGGCAATGTTTCAATATTTGTTCATCAATTGTAAAATATGTACCATATTGATACATAGGAGAAAATGTTAGAGGGGGAGGAGGTGGGATATATGGGACTCCCCTATATTTTCATGTGGCTTTTCTGTAACCTAAAACTTTTTTGGAAATAAAGATTAAAAAAAAAAAAGACACTAGGGTGTAAATACAGAAGAAATTGTAAACACACATAAAAAGATAACAAATCTTACAGTGATGAAAGGCACAATGCAGTAATTTTTTTTTTTTTTGCTTTGTTTTTAAGGAGGTTTTAGATTACAGAAAAGTTACAACTATGGCAGGGCAGGATCAATATTACAGGGTATTGGTGGCAGGGGGATTTGCGAGTAAGAGTGCACCTCTGTGGACTATGAATGTGTTCAAGTGATCATTGGGTGCTGTCTCAGTGGGTGGAGACCCATACAATATAACCAACAAAATATTAAATTCCCATCCTGGGGAGTCCTCCTACGTTTCTAATAGAGTGGCAAGAATCTGTAGGGCACATAGGCAGTACCTAATAAAAGAAGACAGACCAATACACCAAGCCCTTGAAATCAATGCTTGTACTTATGAACCTTATTCTTGTAAAATTGAAACTTAGCCTAATAATATCTATTGCCCAAGAGTTACCTCCTAAAAACCTCCTTTTTAACTCAAATGTGGCCTCACTCTAGGCCAAACTCAGCATAAAAACTCACTACCTGCCCCCCACTCCTCAGTGTGGGACATGACTCCTGGGTATAAGCCCCCTTGGCATCAGGGATTATTCCCAAGCATCAACTAGCGATGCATTTGGAAAAAGACCTTGACCAAAAGGGAGAAATATTAAATACAAAAGAGCTTTTATTTAAATCAGCACACACCACTCAGAACTGAGTGGCAGAGAGTGTGGTCTACAGTGTGAACTGTGGTCTATGGTTGGTGGCAAGGCTCCAGGATGTGTAAGTTCGTTGGGGTTGGTGGGCCACACTGTGGGAGATGTTTGTGTGGGATGTGGTGGGAGGTGTGGGAGGTGGGCGGCGTGGGAATCCCAGTGGGTTCCGTGTAGTATTTTGGGTAAACTGAGCACCTCTTAAAATATATGTATATATATATATATAAAAATAGCATTTTTGTAAGCAAATACAAAAAAAAAGAGCTTTTATGACTAAGAGGTTTTAGAATGATTCGGGAGGTCATTTTAGAGGTTATGCTTATGCATGTCTCAGGGGGATCTCACTGACTGCCACAGTAAACTGTACCTCAAGCAGAGGGGTTTCCGAGGGCTCTAGAGACATCTGGACAATATAGATAAGGCACACAACCTCATAAAATCAGCACCCCATCAGTAGGCCTTACCTTGGAATATATGGTAACTTATTTTCTCAATGTAACAGAGTTAGACTGATTTATAATTTCCCTACACATTATTCTTCTACCCCTTTTATTTAAACCTATAATTCATATTATATCCATTAAATATATGTCCCAGAGACTTAAATCTTTGGTCTGTTCCCATACCAGTTGAACCCTGAATCTCAGCAGAGTTGCGGCCAACACGTACTCTTCAGTTCATCAGCACAGGAAAACTAACAAGATGATGATGGACAAAGAGAATCTACAACTGCAAGCAAGACAAAACCTTCCATCTGCCCCATAAGATCTAAGCCCCCTCTCAATCTGAATCAGAGTGGGCACCACAATCCCACAGTCATCAAGATTGCGGAATGAACAAACATAAAGGGGGAATGCAACCATGGACCTAAGGAGACTTATTATTATTGTAGTAATGGAAGAACTTGTAACAGTGATAAAAAGATAGTGGTTACTAGAGGTTCTGAGGGGAAGGAAAGGGATGAATAGATAGAACATGGGGCATTTTTGGGGCACTGGAATTGTTCTGCATGATACTGCAATGACAGATATAGGCCATTATACATTTTTTTAAAACCCATAAAATTGTACTGTGCAAAATGTAAACCTTAATGTAAACTATAGACCATGGTTAGCAAAAATCCTTCAATATTTGTTCCCTATTGTAACAATGTACCACACTAATATAAGATGTTATTAACAGTGGAAAAATATTAGAGAGGGAGGGGGTGGGATATATGGGAGTCCCCTATATTTTCAATGTAACTTTTCTGTCTAAAATTGCTTTAAAAATAAAATAAAAAAAAAAAAAAAAAAAAAAAAAGGATTGTGGTATAAAGAGAAAATAAACAGAAAAATACAAATATAAATTTGAAAATAGATAATGCATTTCACTTAGAACACTGTAGCTATGCAAAGATGCCTGTGTTTGTACTGGATAAATCAGGAGAGGGAATCTATTGTTAATTTATTTGGACTAATAAAAAAAATCCACTTCTATAAGCAGCCATGCCATTTTCAAATTTGAGACACAAATTATTAAAATGATCACAGGCACTATGTTACAAAGTACTTAATATAACAATCTAGCTAAAATATTTGCTTATGAAAACTTAAGCAAAGTTTGTAAGTATTGAGAAAATCAAAAGGTCTTAATATCTCTTCAACAGGTAGATTAGCATTATGAATAGAAGGTGCACATATCTAAACAAAAAATACATTAATTGTGAGGAAGAAGAAAACATCCTAATTGTGAGGGGTGAGAAAACACCCAAGACAGGTTTACAAAATTACCTGCATCAAACTCAAATTCTGCTCCATCAGCACTGGTATCGCTTTGAAGACCACCCCCATTGTCTAGCCCAAGTCCATCTTCATGTTCGTGGTCCATGGCTGTTTGCGGTTTCAGGGGTTGAGCTGGTCTATGTAAGCTAACTCCTTTAAAGGTTGGTGTCACTACAATAAACTTCATCCATTGCCTTGCCAGTGCAACTAATCCTTTCTTTAAAGTTACCAGAGCAGGAAGTCCATCACTCTGTAACAACAATGATAGGGTCAGAAGTAACAGCAAAGTAATAACAACAGTTAACATTTAAGTGCTTTCCATGCATTTCTTTTTTTTTTTTTTTTTTTCATTTAAATCTCATAATCACCATTTTAGAGATGAGGAAAGTAAAAAGTAGATCTTAAGTACTTTGCGCAAGTTTAAACAAGAAAGCCAGAATTTCAAATACAGTCTCAAAATAAAACATAACATCTTTTTGTCATAAACTAGATAGCAGCACCATGTGAATGAGACTAGAAAAGGGGTGCAAAATTGGGATTCTTCTCAAGAAGCATTCTGTCTTCTTTACTTTTTTTGCCCAGTGAAAAATCAAATGTATTTTGAGCTACCTGGAATATTCACTAAGTAAAAAGAAAAGAAAATTATAGCCTTAAAAGATTACCATATTAATCATATTAACATTTAAAATAATAAATTACTATAATTAAATACTGGATGTAGATGGATTTGTAACTATCTTGAAAGTAAATGTATTATAAGTAAAAATTATATAAATTAAAATGTATTTTATTCTACGTAGTGAATTATTATAAGAAAGAAACTTGGCTATTTTCTTATCAGTGTTAAACTAAAGTGAAAATTTCTAACTCCTCTCCATCACCTTTCCTGCAACTCCTCACTTCAGAAGAAATGTTGAAATTGGTTGAAAAGAGCTTGATAGTCATTAAGCCATTTACTAGAGGGCAGGAATTACCCCATTTACTTTCTGAGGAACATGAGGTTCCCTAGTATATGCTCATCCTTTCCTAGACTCAAGTAAGGAGAGCCATCTTATGCTTCTTCCTCCTGCATGGAAAGCACATCGGGGAAGGATATCCATTCACAGGAAATGCTTGCCACTCTCTCTCTCTCTGGCTCAGTGTCTCTGCTTATGACTAGATGGGTAAGTTATCCTTGGGCTGTGGACCTCCTAGTCTTCAGTTAATCAGAAGTTAATCAGAAGGCACTGTACCAGTCTCACGACTTCTAAGTAACTTTTTCAAGTCTATAATTTACCAGAGATTCTTGCACTGAGGTTATCAGGAGCTTGACTGGCCATCAATAATGCTGATACACTGGTCCCTAATTTGGTTAAAGGTTCTTGTATGTTCTCAGCCAGAAGCCTAGAGAGAAGGGAGATGCTAAGCTTCAAACCCCTAACCATGATGTGTTCTCTTCTGTAGTGCTTTTCTAGGGGCAGAGATTAATTGTATTCATTTTCTTGAATTACATATTCTCCATTCATATCATCTTTAATTCGTCATTTTATCAAATCTTTTTGTGGAATTTGACTTTGATGTAAATCTCTTGCTTAAAAACTCTATATAGGGAAGCGGCTGTGGCTCAATCAGTAGGGCTCCCATTTACCATATGGGAGGCCCCGGGTTCGGTTCCTGGGGCCTCCTGGTGAAGGCAAGCCCGCCCGCACGGCGTGGTTAGCTGACCCAGAGAGTACAAGCAGCAAGGGGGGGATAAATGAATAAATAAATAAAATCTTTAAAAAAAAAAAAAAACTCTATATAGTTGGCTTCCAAGATAACACTCTTTTCTGGTTCTCACACCTCTTCCTTCCCCCTTTTAGCACTCTGTGCACCTCCCCACCCCTTTTAATTCTGGTATTCTTCAGGGATCCCTTCTTAACCAGTTTCTCACTCAACATCCCACCCCCAGAAATCTCATTCATGTCCACAGCTTCTAATAACATCTTTTCTCTGGCAACTCCTACATCATTAATTCGAGCCCCCTACTTTTGACATATCTGTATTTCTAACTAGATTTCTCCTTTGAGATTTTCCATATGTATCTCAAACTAACAAAAAAAACTCAAACATAAAGTTATTTTCTACCCTACACCTGATTCTCCTCTGATATTTTTAGTATACAGATTAATGACACTGTTATCTACTCCCCCACTCACACAAGTGAGAAATCTTGGAAATTGGCCTAGAATCCTCCCTCTTCCCCCTATCTAAATAGCCACCATTTCCTAGCCATTCTACTCAGCACCCCATTCAAGATTGTTAGCACAATGATTTCCCAGTCTCTAGTCCCTCCCCTTGCCAATCTGGACTACAGACAGCTGCTGGGGAAGGGAGGGTTTCTAAACTATAAAAGGAATCATGTTCCTCTCCTGCTTAAAACTGGTCATGGCTCCCCATTACTCACAGGTGAAAGTTCAATCTTAGCATGGTATACTGCAGGGGTTCTTAATCTTTTTTGTTCCACGGACCCCTCTGCCGGTCAGGTGAAAACCACACAGCCCTTACTAAGTCCATACTATACTGTATATTTAATAAATATATCACATCCACACCAACACGTCCCCATAAGAATAATGTTTTTTTGAATTTCATTTCAAGCTCACAATCCCCTTGTTAAGAACCCCTGGTATACTGGGTCCTCAAAAATATAACTTCTATCGTATTGATGCAGCAGCAAATAGCAAACTAGATTAATTCTTGCTCTTTGGTTAAACTTAAAACCTAAAGCAGGACACTTTAGCAATTAAAGTTTTTTTCTATCTTTATGTAATCTGTGAACTTTCCCTTTTGTCAACATTATTTCCCATCATTCATCCACATCAAACCTTATGCTTCAGTAATATGATATTCTATTTCAAATGTGTTGTTCTATTTCACATCTCTATGCCTTTATACATTTGCAATTCTCTATGCCTGTAATCCACTTCAACATTCTCTCTTTTGTCATCTCTTCTCAACATTCGCCTAGCAACATCTACCCACTTTTAAGACCCAACTCAGTTGTCTGCTCCTCTGAAATACATTCCCTAACCTACTTTAACAGAAAAGAGCATATATCCCTTTCTGCCACACTAAACCTAGGAAAGATCTCTACGATTGGGTTTATCTTTCTCACAATTGTGCACTGACTAGCCTGTGAGCTGCCTGAGTGCCTAGTAGAGCCTGTGCCAGTAATAGGAACTTTTTTTTTTTTTTAAGATTTATTTATTTATTGCCCCCTGCCTTGTTGCTCGCTGTCTACTCTGTGTCCATTCACTGTGTATTCTTCTGTGTTTGCTTGTCTTCTCTTTAGGTGGCACTGGGACCCGATCCTGGGAACTTCCAGAGTGGGAGAGAAGTGTTCAATCTCTCATACCACTTCAGCTCCCTGGTCTGCTGCATCTCTTACTGTCTCTCCTCTGTGTCTCTTTTTGTTGCCTCATCTTGCTGTGCCAGCTCTCCACGTGGGCCAGCTCTCTGCTCAGGCCCACCTGCCTTAACTAGGAGGCCCTGGGAATCAAACCCTGGACTTCCCATATGGAAGATGGGAGCCCAATCACTTGAGCCACATCTGCTTCCCACTAATAGGAACTTAATAAAATGCTGGCTGAATTAAGAACATGAGTACGATGGCATACATTTACAAACTGGCTTTCATTTCTGATGCTCTCTGTGGTCACAGAACATACTCAAGCTAAATGGTTTAAATGGGATTAAAATCAGTGACTTTGACGTTTTTAATACCAGTCACTGATCAATGGACCATAAAGGCTTTATTCTATTAATGGTAAGGATACATTTTTGTGGCCTCAACTATGAACTCTGCCCCAGACACAGAAATCAGTGATTAAAAATCAGTATATTGAATGTATTTTTTCTTTACTTTGTTTTATTAAAGTATAATTTCAATATACCAAAAAGATATAGCTCACAGATTATATAAGAATGGACAGTTGTACCTTACATAATTACTAAAGTATTCTGTTTTAGGTTTTAAGTTTAACCAAAAGGCAAGAATTAATCTAGTTTGCTACTGCACAAAGTATGATCAAAGGTACACTTAATAATTCATATTGAATATTTTGTCCCTACCAATAATTCATTAAAAATTCAACAAATCTTCCTTAAATTATTCTTTGATCCTCTGTATAAAAATAAATTAAAATAAAGAGGAATTCACTAATCGAGTATTTAAAAATATGAAATTAGACACACTGTTATTATTAAGACTCTTAAACTGTCTGTAAATTTAGTTAAAAACTTAAGAACAGATATTATTTAGTTAATATCTTAATATATTAAAATATATATATGCTTCTAAAATAATTTTTATTCCATAATAATTTAGCTGCCACAAAGACTCCTACTTCCTTTTTGCAAAAGAGTTAAATACAATGTTACAAAAACAAATCAGTAAATTCAGATGCTTCACAACTTTATACTTATTATTTATTGAATGCCCCTACTCTTTACGTGAAAAAATATGGAGTTGAGATTAAAAAAAAAAAAAAAAAAGTTTATTTATAAACAAAATATATAGTATTTTCTTCATTAAAAAGTTGTTTTTATTCTAAGTAATGCATGTTTGCTTTAGAAATTTTAGAAAACAGAGAGAAGAATAACAATGGAAAAACAAAAAAGTCATCTATAATACCACCACCACAAGAATATCACTATTAATGTATGGTTGCTTTGATATAGGTGGGATCATTTCTTTGCAAATTGAAAAAAGTTAAAAATCAGACAAGGGTGTGATTTTTATATATTTCCAAAAGCTATTAAATTATATTTAAACCTGTCCACAGCTCTCAGTTTTACTCCACAGGGTCCTCAATGTTTACTTTTTTTCTGCATCACCTCCACAGAATAGAGGCTTCTTTAAAGCTAACATAAGGTTTCAGTAACTCACCATGGTAGCATCATCTATGATGGAGTAATTTGCCTGGTGCAGGTAGTGGTGTAGTATGTTGCAGAGTAAACATGAAGGATTTTCTTGGAGAAAACGGGCAAGTTTTGTAAGTCTGTTGTATTTACTTCTTAGGGGAAAATGTACACTTTTATTCTGAAACAAAGCAAAAATAAAAGATTTAGAATGGTATATACCAATGATCCTACAAATCAAAGATAGCCAGTAATTAAGAATTTGCAGGCTAGGTGTTTCTAACAATGATTAACAACAGGGATCAATTTCAATAATAAAGTTTGCACACTATCTCATATTGTTGAAAAGCATACCTCTAAGGCTTCTGTCATTATGCATCCCATAACAGCACAAATTCTCAAAGTTCCTTCAGTGTCTAATTTGTTTAAGGATGACTTGAGTTGATCAACAGGAACAAGCCATGCACCAACTGCAGGGGTTGCAGTGCTTAAAAGGTTCAGCTGCCTTTAAAAAAAAATTATAAGAACAAGTGTCAAGACTTGTGTTTCAAACCATCTCCCATACCTGCTTTACTTGGTGGCTTATATCATTCAAGCAAAATTACTCTTATTTTTTTCATTTTGACCACCTAATAAATTATGAAACTATAACTGGGAAATTGAAAGTATGGACAAAAGAAAGGAATAATGAAAAAGAGTAATGAAGAGTCCAAGGCAGGGTGACATGTAAAATTAAAACTGAAGCACTAGGAATAATAAAGTTTAAAGCAAACAAGCTGAGAATAATGGCTACAGAAAGTATGAAGTGGGAGAGATGGAAAAAAGGTGTAAACTTATAACTAGATATATTCAGAAAGATAATTTTAAAATATATGCTAATTGAAACAGAGAAGAAACATCAAGGGATAGTATATTTTTTTAAAAAAGATTTTTACCTAGAAAATGCATGTGTAGGAGATCTCACATTTGTGGGAGCTGCAAAACTAAACCAAATTTCTTTGATGGTCAACTTCATGCTACATGAATCTGGAGGTGGAGGCATTAGAGGTAGATCTTTTTTCAAATCATCAGATTCAACTCCTTCATCCTATACAACATAAAATGCCAAGGATTTATTAATGTACAGCCCATGACATGACGTGACACTGAATTTGATACTCTAGGGAAAGTAAGCTTTAGGAAAGGGGAAAACAGAGAAGTGAAACAAGAAAGAAAAGTTGGTGTCAGGTCATGAGGGGCCTTCTATGATAATGTTAAAGAATTGGTCTTTACCTTTTAAGCAGGAGGGAATAACACGAACAAATTTATTTTAGAATATCTTTGATAATGATGTGGAAGATGGACTAGAAGGTTCAGAGCCTGAAGTCTCAAAAATAAAATTAACAGATGATGAGATGATGACATGTGGTAGAGGATGAGGGAATAAAGACAAAGAGGTCAGATATAGAAATGACAGGAATTAGTTACCAGCTAGTTATCAGGAATGTGGGCAGAGAAGAGCTCATTTTGAGATACTAGCTTAAGTGGATAGTGGAGCTATTAACTCAGAAGGAAAATGCAGGAGGAGCCACAGGTCTAAGCAAAGTAATAATAAATGTGATTTTAGACTGGCAAAATGTGGGTGCCAATGTCACATCCAAATGATGTTATCTAAAAGATCACCAGAAATACAGTTTTGGAGCTCAGGTGAAACGTTGTGTTAAAGGCCTGTGGGGAAGAGATGTGTTATCAAATTATGAGGCTAGCCTAGGAAATGATAGAAGAGGAGCTGCAAACAGAACCTGGAGAGAACACCCACATTTAAGGAGACAGAAACTGCATAAGAAAATGGACCCAGAGAAGTCACAAGATGGAAAACCCAAAGAAAATAAGGTTAGAGAATTCAGGGAGGACCCTCAGCAAGCATAGCAGGATGAGAGTCTGAGATGCTATCAAAGAACAGCTAGGCTCTTCCCAGTAAGCAACTATTATATTCCCCCAACCCCCAAAACACTTCCAGACACTCCATAAGAAAACTGTGATTAAACTCTTGAAGTATGCATCAACACAAAATAAATGTTTTTAAAGAAATCCCCAGGAACTGGGGTACAGGGTGAATAATACATTAATGAATACTGAATACCCGTGATACCTCTCTTAATTAAAAGTTGGTTTCTTTGGAGATTTTTTTTTTCTCCTACTTTAATAGATCTAATTTTCAAAATGACCAAAAGTGAATGTTTGTGAAATGGAAAATATTAGGTTGTATATATGTTACCAGAATAAAACAAATATACACAGAATTGTACAACACAAAAAATGAACCCTAATATAAACTATGGACTATAGTTACTAGAATAATTATAATAAAATGGTTTCATCAATTGTAACAAAGGTACCAAGCTAATGAAAATGTTAATAATAGTAAAACCTGGTTGAGGGGGTGGGTAGAGGTATATGAGAACTGTATACTTTGTCATATTTTTCTGTAAACCTGCAACTGCTCTAATTTTTTTTTAAAAAAGTGGATGTACGGATGTGTGTTTAGGAACATTTACTAATTTCTTACTATGTGCCAGGCACTCAATTAAGTATTGGTTCCTGCAATCTTCACAACTCTAGAAGTCATTATCATTATCATACTCCTGTGAAGAAACTCATGTGAAGAAATTTAGGAGAAAGTAAGTAACTTGCCCAGGGTCACCAATCAGTTAATGGCATATCTCTTCTACAATTAGGAATTTTGAATATTTTTATTGCTGCTGTTACTGTACTCATCAGCATGGAATTCCACCATAATAAAAACAATTAAATGAAGTGCAGATAAGGTATTCTTCAGCATTCTGACTGAAAGAACCAGATACTGCCAAAAATATTTAGTGCTTTCGTGAAACACCATCAATAAGAATTTTTTTTTTTTTTTTTTTTTTTTTTTTTTTGAGGTACCGGGGACCAGGGATTGCACCTGGGACCTCGTAATGTGGGAAGCCAGCTCTCAAGCACTAAGCCATATCAGTTCACCTGAGTTGGTTTTTTTTTCTCATTTGTTTTCTTGCTGGTTTTTGTTTTTTCTAGGAGGCACTGGAACTGAACCCAGGAGCTCCCATGTGGGAAGCAGGCGCCCAACCGCTGGAGCCACATCTGCTCCCAGAACTAATTATTTTTAAAAAACAAATTCTGCTAAAATTTTTCAAATGACATGAAAACAAAGTCTGTTTTTCTTAAACTCTATTAATTCATTAATTCAATAAGTATTTATTATGTACCTAATATAAGTAAGGTATTATTGCTAGGTACTATGACCTTAGATAAAACTATACTTATGATATAGGGCCTACATTTCAGAAATTATACTTTAGTAGTAGTATAATTTCCAAAATGCTCTGACTTGCATTTAAGCAAACATCACAAATTCAAAATAGGGAAAGACAAGTAAACGTACTCCAGAAATTCAATTTGAATTATGTATTTAGTTTTCTGATGTTTTTCCAAATAATAATAATTATTATTAGAAATTCACCAACTTGTTCATCTGAAACAGAATTGCCATTTAAGTCTGAGGAAGGACTTGCTCGGTCACAAGGAAGATTATCATCAGAAACATCAGTATTGTAGCCACTGCCAGTTGGAGAATCAGAAGAATTATTGGATGTCAGCACTCCACCCCTTTCTGTGACATTAGCTTTATCCATAACTCCAAAAGAATTATATAAAACAGCACCAGATTGTCTTCCTCCTATAAATATGAAAGAATTTATTTATTGAAAACAGTGATGTCTCAGTGTTGTATTCTATAATAGCTGCAAAAAAATCTTACAAAGATAATTTTTTTCTTCTCATCAAGATTTTGCTCTTATCTATCGAAATGATATAAGACTGCATTATGAGGTAAGGAATTGTAGGCATACGCAACTATAATTATATATGACTGAACCTAAAGTTCTTATACACAATTCAACCTATTTTTAAAAATTACTCAGTAATTTAAAAGAAAAACAAATATAAGTGTAAGTTAACTTTTCCACTGAAAAAATGTTTACAGTGTTTTCATCCTATATGGCAAAGTTCTAATCAAGGTTCCAATTTCTAAAGATAAAAACTTTCAAAGAGCTGGGTGACTATATTTTATTCAGGAATTTTTTTTTCTGAATTACAAATTGTTTTGTTCAGGAATTGAGGTTTGCTATGTCTGGATACCCTGAATGGTTCTGAATCAAACAATGGAGGGAAAGCTCCACTTATGCAAGAGGGATAGGGTACCAAACCCTGGTAAATAATCCGATACCACGCTTTCTGTTTGAAAATGATTCAGGTTACTCAAAGTCATAGAAAGAGAATGACCTTAGACATTTCTTTGTTCAAAAACATTTTAGCAATGTGGGCAAATTTATACCCTACTTAAGCAGTTACTTAACAACAACAACAAAAAGGCTACCTTTTATGGTTAGATTTTCAAGTCCACATTCAAACATTATCCAACCCCATTTTTCTTGGCTGGGACCTATTCGAGTTACATCAGGAACATTTTGCTGATCAGTTTCATCTACAAAAGTAAACTCATCCAACTCTTCAAGAGTAAATAAAACTTTGGACTTCTCAAAAGGAATAGCAGTGATGGCACAAGTCCCAATGTCTATTATCAAAAGAGAACAAAATAACCATTTTTAAAGACAAATGTTTATTTTTAAAAATTAACATTTGACACAGTAGTTATTCTGAAAAAGAGTTTAGTATTCTATAAAAAAGACAGTAAAATAAAGTTAAATGAACAAATGAACCACTTTCTAAAGCAATGCTGCCTGCTGTCTTACTACTTAAAAAGTACCTAAAATTTCTTAAAGTGTTCAAACAAAACGGAAAAAAGAAGGTTTCAAAATTAGTAAATTATTGCTCAAAGGTAATATGAGTTCATTTTGGAAAGATAAATAGGGTATTCAAAAAATCTAAAGTTACAAAGCTCCTGAATAATTTACCTTCATGGTAAAACTAGTTTTAAATACTTTCTCCTTATTTAACAAAGTAAAAAAAACAAAAAATTAAATTACTCAGTCTTAGGAAAATAACATTATTCTTTAGGAAAATTATACCTTTTACTAAGACTGCTGCATGCTAACATATTTTATATAACTAGAATTCATCACAGAAATCATCATGATTCCTTTGCTTGCAGATGCAATATGGAAACTAACATCTTGATTGCCTGGGAAAGGTTTTTATTTTATCTTACTTTGTTTTTCTATTTCTTTTTCTGTTTATAGCCAAAGAATACAGAAAATTATAGGAAAGAAAAAAGAACATAAAAGTCACAGGTAATTTTTATAACCCAGAGGTCAGCTCTGTTTATATTTGAAGTAAATTTCCTTTTAGCCCTTTAGAGATCATTTTGAAAACCCTGCTTTGATTCCCACTTTCCATTTAACAGTAAACTTTTATAATCCCCTTGGGTCATTAACAATCCTTCAAAGATTATTATTTTAATAACTATATAATACACCATGATGTGGAAATATCATACTTAACTTGCATTTATAATTAGAAAGTCTTCCCTGATCAGAGGGTAAATATTCACCAACATTTTCCTATAATTTTGTTTATCTCTTTATATTTAAGTCTTTACTCCCATGAACTCTTTCAAATGCATGGTATAAGGTTAGGGCTTAACTTGAATGATATTTAAGTTTCTTGAAAAGTTAATATTATTACAAAGATCAAAGTTCCAAAAAGTAATACAGAGAATACAATGAAAAGCCTCTAAAGCCCCATACCCAGCCACCCATCTGCCTTCTCCATAGGTAACAAGTATCATTAGATTATTTGGAAGCCTTTCACAGATAATCATATACATAAAAAGAAGGACATTTTTATTTTTTCTTTCTGCATTTTTATACAAATGACACCTTAGAATTTCAATGTGAGTTTTGTATGTCTTTCAAAATTATTAAAAGGTATTGGTTATGATCTGTACAACACCCAAGTACAAAATTGGTGACCAGTGCAAACTGCAGAAATGAGAAATTTCTTTTTATATTTAAGCCACTGTATTTTGTACTTTAGGACTACAGATCTCAGGTAGGTCATGAAGAGTGTCCTTACTTGGAACTCTCAGGTCAAATGTTTTGACCTCAAAAGAAAGGATGGTGAAATAAGAAATCATGGAAACCTCAAATTGCAGAAAACATTGAGCAAATCAAGGAAATCATGTGTTCCTTCAGCAAAGAACTAAGCACTTGTTATATGCCAAACACTGAGGTTGCTAGAGATAAGACGGAAACAATACAGGCTTGGTCACTTGTTGCACAAAGAGATTCTAGAATAGCAATCATCTCAAATAAGGCTAACAAACACAATTTTATCTCGATTGAATTCCTGATAATCTGAGATCATATAAATGTTTAAATAAGAACAGACATTGAATAGAATAAAAAATATTGAAATGGGAAGCATCTCTACTTTTCTCTTTTACCTTTCCAGGGATATTAAGAGAAATGACATTGCCTATCACTCTGAGTTGTTGCATCTATATTTTACAGACTTGACTATGTGGTTTTGATTAATATTACAATTAATTATTTTAAGTAAAGTTTTACAAACATAAAAATTTAAAAAGAAACAAATACTATCAATGTCACATTCTCTCTGTTCTATAATGAAAAAACAGATACTATGAAGAAAACAGAAGTTATAAAAACAGTTCCTAATTTGGGACCATACTACGTACTTTCTTAGCAAAGTTTTTACCTTCTATTCTCCATAGACTATAAATAATAAGTAAACACTGTATGTTCAATATATGTAGAAATACCATTCTCTTTCTTAAGAAATATTCAAATTGTGGGAATATTCAAAGGAAAAATATAATCTTTCCTTCTTTTTGCAAAAAGTTCATATTAATACATGTCAAGGAAAATATGTTTGTTTTAGAATCCTACCTGTTGTATCAAGACCTCTAAGTTGTCCATGAATTCGATGAATGTTTAACTTTGCTGCAATTTCTTTGCCTTTTTCTGCTCCAGCATTTGATCTGAGTGAGCCAGATGACTGAGGCTGCAGCTTACTGGCATATCTATCAAAATTTGATGTTCTACCAGATTCTGCATTATTTGACGTCTCCTCAACCACACCTCTTTATGAAAGACAAAGAGTATAACAATTAACATCTAAATAATATAGTTCATTAAAGACATTTAACTGATAATCAGTTTTTTTAAAAATTATTCTGCTTTTCTAATTAAAAGAGAAATAAATTATTCAATGTTTACAGAAAAATGTTATGAATAAAAACAGCACAAACTTAGAAATCTGCTTTGCTAAACTTTAAAGTGATATTTGAAATTCCAATCTTAGTTCTGAGTTTTAACATTACAAGTTTCAGAAATATATTAAAAAGATGATCTAGATGGAAATTTCACATATATATATGGAAGTTAAACAAAACAAAAAAACAGTGGGTCAAGGAGGAAACTGCAAGAGAAATCAGTAAATATCTTGAAGCAAATGAAAATGAGAACACAACATATCAAGACTTATGGGATGTAGCTAAGGCAGTGCTGAGAGGGAAATGTATAGCCCCAAATGACTACATTAAAAAAGAAAAAAGCCAAAATCAAAGACCTACCATATTATCTGGAAGAACTAGAAAAAGAATAGAAAACTAATCTCAGAGCAGGCAGAAGGAAAGAAATAAAAGATTGGAGCATAATTAAATGAAACTGAGACTTAAAAAAATAGAATAAAACCAAAAGCTGTTTTTTTTTTTTTTTTTGAAGACATTAATAAACAAACCCTTAGCTAGACTAACAAAGAAAAAAAATAGAGAAGATGCAAATAAATAAAATCAGAAATGAAAGGAGGGACATCACCACTGAAACCACAGAAATAAGCATATCATAAGAAGATACTATGAAAAAATGTATGTCAATAAGTAGGACTAGTTAGATGAAATAGACAAATTTCTAGAAACACAAGCAAAATACACTGAAAAAAGAAGAAACAGAAGATCTCAACAGACCAATCACAAGTAGTGAAATTGAATCAGTCATCAAAAACCTCCCAACCAAAAAAAGCCCAGGACCAGATGTTTTCAAAGATGAATTCTACTAATCATTCTGAAAAGAACTAACCAATTCTTCTCAGACTCTTCCAAAAATCAAATAGAAGGAATATTACCTAACTCGTTCTATAATGCTAACATCACCTTCATACCCAAGCCACATAAAGACACTACAAGAAAATAAAATTACAGACCAATTTCTCTAATAGATGCCAAAATCCTCAACAAAATTCTTGCAAATAGAATTCAACAACACATCAAACGAATGATACAGCAAGCTGCTTTTATCTGAGGTATGCAAGGATGGTTCAGCATAAGAAAATGAATTAATGTAATACACCATATTAACATATCTAAGGAGAAAAATTACATGATCATCTCTATCGATGCAGAAAAGGCATTTGACAAAATCCAGCATCCTTTCTTGGTAAAAACACTTTGAAAAATAGGAATAGAAGGAAACTTCCTCAACATAATAAAGGGTATATATGAAAAAGACACAACTAACATCCTACTCCATGGTGAAAGGCTAAAGGCTTTCCCTCTAAGATCCAGAGCAAGACAAGGATGCCCACTGTCACTGCTCATATTCAAAATTGTCTTAGAAGTTCTTGATAGAGTACTAGGCAAGAAAAAGAATAAAATGCAAGCAAATTGGAAAGGAAGAAGTAAAATTTCACTATTTGTAGATGACATAATGCTATATATAAGAAGTCCTGAAAAATCTACTAGGGCTGATAAACAAGTTCAGTAAAGGGATGGGATATAAGAGCAACATGCAAAAATCAGTAGTGTTCCTTTACAATGGTAACAAGCAATCTGAGAAGGAAATCAAGAAAAAAATTTCATTTACAACAGCAACTAAAAGAAGCAAATATCTAGGTATAAACTTAACTAAAGATGTAAAAGACTTGTACACAGAAAGCTACACAACACTGCTAAAAGAAATTAGAGAAGACCTAAATAAATGGAAGGATATTGCATGTTCATGGACTGGAAGACTAAATATCATTAAGATGTCAATTCTACTCAAATACATTTACAGATTCAACACAATCCCAATAAAAATTCCAACAGCATTTTTTACAGAAATGGAAAAGCCAATTATCAAATTTATTGGGTAGTGTAAGGGTTCCCGAACTGCCAAAAACATCTTGAAAAAGAAAAATGAAGTTGAAGGTCTCATGCTACCTGACTTTAAAGCATACTACAAAGCTACAGTGGTCAAAACTGCATGGTATTGGCACAAGGATAGACATATTGACCAACAGAACCAAATTGAGAGTACAGAAATAGACCCGTACATTTATAGCCAACTGATATTTGACAAGGCTGCCAAAACCACTCAACTGGGCTTGAATAGTCTCTTCAATAAATGTTGATGGAAGAACTGGATATCCATATCCGAAAGAATGAAAAAGGATCCCTATCTCATGCCTTATACAAAAATTAACTGACGATGGATCAAAGGCCTAAATATAAGAGCCAGGACATAAAGCCCTTAGAAAATAATGTAGGGAAACATCTATGATATCCTGTGGTAAAAAATCTTTTCATAACTTTATATCCAAAGCATGAGCAACAAAAGATGAAATAGATAAATGGCACCTCTTCAAACTAAAAAATTTTTGTGCCTCAAAGGAGTTTGTCAAGAAAGTGAAAAGACAGCCTGCTCAGAGAGTGGATGTGGTTTAAGCAGTTGAGCACCTGCCTCCTGCATGGGAGGTCCCAGGATCAGTTCTTGATGCCTCTTAAAGAAAACAGACAACAAACAGACAACAAGTAAAGAAAAAACAACAACAAGCAGATGAGGAAACAATAACAACAAGCAGACAACTAGCAAAAACAACTACCAGACAATGAGCAAAAACAAACGAGCAGGAAGCAGATGGGGCTCAAGCAGTTGAGTGCCAGCCTCCCACATTGTAGGTCCCGAGTTTGGTTTCCCATGCCTCCTAAAGAGAAACAGACAACTAGCAAAAAATACTAAAAAAACCAACAACATTGAATTATAAGGTTTGGGAACAATGTATCAATAAAATTATTTTTAAATATTAAAAAAATAAGTCTACTCAATGGGAGAAAATATTTGGAAACCACCCATCAGATAATGGTCTAATAATCAGCATATATAATGAAATCCTACAACTCAATAATAAAAAGACAAACAGCCCATTTAAAAATGGTCAAGAGTCAGGAGGTCATTCCAGAGGTTATACTTATGCACATCTCAGCAGGATTTTATTGACTGCCACAGTAAACAGTGCTTCAAACAGAGAGACTCCTGAGAGTTCTAAAGACATTTAGACACTATAGGCAAGGCAGATAATCTCAGGAATTTGGCACCCTGTCAGTGGGCCTTACTTTGGAATATATGCTCCTCAATGTAACAGACTTAGACACATTTATAATTTCCTTACACATGATTCGCCTACCCTTTTCATTTGAACCTATAATTAGCAATATACTTGTTAAATATATGTCCCAGTGACTTAAATTCTTCACTCTGTTCATATACCGGTGGAGTCCTGAGTCTTAGCAGAATTGCAACAACTACTCTCCAGTTCATTGGACTTACCCAGGACAACTAACAAAAGGATGAAGATGGACAATGCCCATCCCCAAAAGCAAAAAGTATCTACAACTGCAAGCAACACAGTTCTATTCATCTGTCCCATGGGATCTAAGCCCCTTCTCAATCAGAAACAGAATGGACATCACCATCCAAAATCCTCAAGATTGAGGAATGAACAGACATAAGGGGGGAATGCAAATATGGACTAAAGTAGGCTTATTATTATTCTAGCAATGGAAAAACTTTTATCACTGATATAAAGGCAGTGGCCACCAGAGATTCCGAAGGGAGGAAGAGGGACGAATAAGTGTAACATGGGGACATTTTTGGAACACTGGAATTGTCCTGTATGACATTGTAATGATGGATACAGGCCATTATACATTTTGTCAAAACCTATAAAATTGTGCAGGGCAAAGTGTAAACTATAATGTAGTCCATAGTAGCAATGATTCAATATGTGTTCAACAATTGTAACAAATGTACCACACTAATGAAAGATATTATTAATGGGAAAACGTCTGGGAGGGGTAGGGGTGGGGTATATGGAAATCCCTACATTTTTTTTAACAAATCAATTTTATTGACACATATTAATAAAGCATAAAATTCATCCAAAGTGTACAATCAATGGTATTTGGTATAAACCCCTACATTTTGATGTAACATTTATATAACCTAAATCTTCTTTTAAAAAAAAAAAAAAATTTTTTTTTTTAAATGGTCAAGAGACTTGAACAGATACTTTTCTAAAGAGGAAAAATGGATGGCTAAAAAACACATGAAAAAATGCTCAACATCACTAGCTATTAGGGAAAGGCAAATCAAAAATACAGTGAGTTAGTTCATACCTATTAAACTGGCTGCCTTTTGAAAAAAACAAAAAACTACAAGTGGTGGAGAGGATGTGGAGAAATAGGAAGAATCATTCACTGCTGGTAGGAACGTAGAATGGTGCAGCCACTGTCGCGGTTCCTCAAGAAGCTAGGTATAGAATTGCCATTAGATCCAGCAATTCAACTACTAGGTATATACCCAGAAGAACTGAAAGCAGGGACACCAACAGAATGCACATCAATGTTCACAGTGGCTTTTTCACAATTGCCAAAAGATGGAAGCAACCCAGGTGTCCATCAGCAGATGAATGGATTAAACAAAATGTCCATCAATAGATGAATGGACTGCTTTTCAGCTGTAAGAAGGAATGAAGTATTGACACATGCGATAACATAAATGAATCTTGAGGACCTTATGTTGAGTGAAATAAGCCAGACACAAAAGGAAACATACTGCATGATCTCACTCATATGAACTAAGGATAGTGACAGACTCATAGAGGTAGAGTCTAGAAGATGGGTTATCAGGAGATAGAAGGGGAGAAGAGATTGTAGACTGATGCTTAATCTGTGCAGAATTTATAATTAGTTTGATTGTAACGGTTTGGAAAGGGACAGAGATGATGGTAGCACGGCGATATGAGTGTAATTAACAGCGCTGAAATGTGAGCATGAATGTGGTTGAAAGGGGAAATTTGGGGCATCCATGATGCTAGAAGAAAAGCTATAGAATAAAATGGTTGACTGTATAACTCAGTGAACTCTGGAGTGGCTAAGGATTATGTTTAAGAATCTAAATATAAGAATGTTCTTTCAGGTTTGGAAATGAGACGGAGGTGATGGTGGCACAGCAATATCACTCTATTAACAGCGCTGAAATGTGAGCATGAATGTGGTTGAAAGGGAATATCTGGACCATCCATGGTGCTAGAAGGAAAGGTAGAGTATAAAACAGGCAACTGTATAACTCAGTGAATACTGGGGTGGCCAAGAACTGTGGTTAAGAATGTAAGAGTGAAAAAAAAAAAAAAAAGAATGTAAGAGTGTTTTTTCAGGATCTGCAACAAAGGTACATCATTAGTACAGGGTATTGACAGTGGGGCGTTATATGGGTAAAAATGCACCTTAACATATCTATGGGACATGAATGTATTCGTGTTGTCATAGATACGTTTTCTCGATAGACAGAGGCACACACAGTAGCTAACAAAATATTAAACTTTCATCCTGGAGAAGTCTTGCTACTTTCTCAAATAAAATGGCAAAAATCTCTGGAATATATAAGCCATGCCTAACAAAAGAAAACAGGCCAATATGCCAAGCTTTCAATCTTAATGCTTATACTTATGAACCTTATTCCTGTAAATATGAAACTTAGCTTAATTATAATTAATTCCTAAGAGTTACCTCCTAAAAATCTCCTTGTTACTCAAATGTGGCCTCTCTCTAAGCCAAACTCAGTAAATAAAACTATCTTCCCCTAATGTGGGACATGACTCCCGGGAACAAGCCTCTCTGGCATTAAGGGATTATTAGCAAGCACTAATGTAATGCATTTGGAAAAAGACCTTGAACAAAAGGGGGAAACATTAAATTAAAAAGTGTATTTATGGCTAAGAGATTTCAAAATGAGTCAGGAGGTCATTCCAGAGCTTACATTTATATAAGTCTCAGGCAAATTTCACTAATTGCCACAGTGAACAAAGCCTCAAAAAGAGGGCTTCCAAGGGATCTAGGCACATCAGGACACCAGAGGCAAGGCACATAACCTCATGAAATCAACATCCCTTTGGCGGTCTCTATTCAGGAATATATGATAATCTATTTCCCAAATATACCACAGCTACTTATAATTCTCCTATTCATGATTCTACTACTCCTTTTATCTGAACCTGTAATTATCAATATACCCACTAAAGATTTCTCTCAGAGACTTAAATCTTTGGATTGTTCATATGTCAGTTGAGTCCTGAATCCCAGCAGAGTTGTGGCCAACCCCTACTCTCCAGTTCTTTGGGCCTGCCATGGAAAATGGACAAAATGATGATGATGAACAAGTTCCATCCCAAAAAACAAGGAGTATCTTCAACTGTAAGCACAACAATTCCTTTTATCTAACCCATAGTATCTAAGTCCTCTCTCAGCCTAAAGTAATCACAGCTAACATCATCCTAAATCCTTCAAGACTGAGGAATGAACAAACATAGGGGAGAGTGTAATCACGTACCAAAATAGATTTATTGTTATTGTAGTTATTATCTTTTGTTAACGAAAGAATTTGTAACAGTGATATAAAGATAGTGGCTGCCAAGTATTTAGAAGGGAGGGGAAGGGATAAATAGGTGGAACAGAGGGCATTTTTAGGGCCATGAAATTGTTCAGTATGATAATGGCGGGCACATGATATTACTCATTTGTCAAAGCCTATAAAACCGTACAGTACAAAATGTAAACCATAATGTAAACTACAGACTTTCGTTAGTAGCAATTCTTCAATATCAGTTCATCAGTTGTAACAAATATACTATACTAATGTAAGATGTTAATAATAGGGGAAACTATGTCTGTGAGTATAGAGGGAGGTGGGTTATATGGGAATTCCCTATACTTTTGGTGTAATTTTTCTGTAAAATCTGAAACCTCTCTGAAAATATAATTTATTATTAAAAAAAAAAAAAAGATATTCAAGGCCTTCCTTTACATCCATCAAGATAACCACGACTCAAATTAGGAAAATCTTTCCTACCTGTTCATACGAACTTGTGTAGCAATTCTATCAAAACACAATGCTACTAGAGAAACATGAGTCACACTTCGATAGGGAGCTGTAGTTGGAGATTCTTCAACAGAGGCTTGTAACAAACATAAGTTTACCTAACAACACAAAATGTCACACATATCAGAGTTGAAAAAATGAAAAGTTATCATTTCTCCATAAGATATACAAGAAAAAAAAAAAAAAAGTTGGGAATGTCATATCCATATGACTGAAAGTGATGAAGACAAAGCTTATAAATATGGACTCTAATAAAATAAACATAATTAAGATTCTTACTGGAGGGCTGTGGAACATTTTGCTAAATATTATCCAATACTCTGTTTAAGTAATCTAATGCTTACATTAGATCATCAAAGGAAAAGTGTATATTTTTGATATTACGAACTGTTCTACCACCATTCGGTTTAGGAAATGCAGAAGATAAAATCTCCAAAATGTTCTCCTCAGGAAAATTTTAAAAAATATTAAATTGTTACCTTTGGTATGCTAACGTTAGCCTGAAGACCTTTAATTGTTACATTATCTTGCTTCATTATAAGATTTGTCTGTGCTTGCCGTTGATTAGTAGTTCCTATGGTAGGATGCTCTGTTTTTGTACCTCTAACATCTTGTTTGGAAGATAACTATAAAGATAGAAAGTGGAATTATTATTTCACAGATCTTTCATGAGTTCCATATCATCTGCAACAACTTTCTTATAGGTCCCTCTATGCCCATATATGTGCCTGCATCCATCTTTCCTACCTGTTCATACGATTTAGCACCCCAATCTTAAAGCACACACCTTAAAAAGATAAGTCACTTTTTAAGATATAGCATCAGTATTGAGAGAAAGTAATACATATTAAAGCGAAAATTAACTTACAGAGAAAGAGACAGAAAAGATGGGAATAAGAATTTTAGACAATTTTTAAGGATCAATAAACTCAACTGACTTTAATGCAGATCTGGTTTCTGATAATAGACTCCTTATTGGCTAGGAATATTTTCAATTTCTTTTTCTCTGTATTCACCTAACTACTTCTCGTTTCCAATATATTTTGTTTGACTAGTTCACTAAAAATAATCAGCCTCACTTTTCGACCTCTCCTCTGGCCCCTAGTCCAAATATGACCCACACACATTTAAAAGTCAAATACGGAACCACCAGAAAAGCACAAGGATACAACTGCTAAGCAACTGGCTTTGTGCCTAGAAACACAGCATAAGTAGAATATCACACATTAGGGGGAAGCGACTTGATTCATTTAGGCAACAAGAAATAATCTCAAAATTACTAAGAATTATGAGCCAGCTAATCATAGAGAAGAGTGAAAAATAATAATAGCTTTGCTTTCTTAAAAAGCAAATGCTTGGAATTAAGCTACTTTCAAAATAAAAGAAGAAAATAAAACTACATTTTAATAAATATTTTTGTACTATTTAATCCATAGTACAATTTTATATGCTATCTTTTATGGAGTCAATGACATATAAAGACTATTTACAACATGCCCATGTATTTCAATTAGCAAGTTAGCTAACAAAATGTTGATACATTTAAGTTTTTTTCAAATTTAGATATTCTGTACACATGAAGAATACTCAATTTGCCATGTGCATTAAATAAAAAATTATTACATTTTCTGAGAAGGTAGTCTTGCTATTTTGGACAGCTTCCCTGAGGACTTTGGCATGAAGATCATCTACAATTGCAGCTGGATGTTGGGTATTAGCACAATGAACCATTGCTTCAATATATCTGATGAAAGAAGAAACAGTTAATGAAAAATTTAAATATCACGTTAATACTATGATCTAGTTTATCTAAATATATCAAGGAAATTTAACATCATTTGGATATTTACAATAATTCTTCAATATTGGTAGGAGAATGCCTAAGCCACATTTTTAGAAATTATACAAAAGAAACATTCCTGAGAGTTTATCTCCACTCACTCTAATTAAGCATTCCAGAATCCAGAGGACATTCTTTTGTAATCTCCTCAAGATGATTTCCTATGTTCTTTACTCTATTTATTTGCATAATGTCTTATATGGTGTGACATAAAAATATTTGCAGTATAAATTATCATAGAAAACTATCTTTGCAGTAAAAACAAGACTTTTATAAATATTGGTCCCCACTGAACTTTTCTTTTGAACTCCTTCAGGACTCAATATTTACCCACTCAACTCTGTACTCCATTATATTTGGCTTTTATTCATATTAGTTTTGTCTCCCTAGATAGACTATAAGCTCCTTGCAGAACAGAGCACCTATTACTTCCCCTTTTTCCTTTCACTAGTTAGATATTAGTAAAAATACAAAACATAATAACTGGTAACTGGGTATTTGATCATCTTATGTTCATAAGTCCAAAAGCAAAAACAGAAAATGTAATATAATTATTTTAGGCTGAAAAATTAACAGATGTTAGCTAACTTAAACATAGACCTTTTAAATATATTTCCATTTTTATTTGATCAAAATTGTCAGTCAATATTCTTGTAAATGAACATATTTGTCATTTTATAAACGAATAGCTGTATTTTTTAGACAAAATTAATACCTGTCTAAAGCTTCAGCCACCAAGGGAGTCAATACAATATCAACAGTTCCTTTTACTTCCACTATTGCTGTTGTCCTGGTCTGAGAGACTGGTTGATCCAGGGTCCATTCCTCTGTTAATGTTTCATCATCTGTGTTATCGATGACTTTCTTTTCCAGAGGAGTATATGGTGTACTATATAATTTCACAAGCAAAGCATATACCGTGACAAAAAAATAGAAGCTGGTAACCACTTAAACCTATTTATTTCACTAAAAATTTCATAGAATTGACTAAATATTTTATACCCCAAATATTTTTCAAAGACAGATCAAATGAGGTCTTAAAATGCAAACTGATCAAAGATGGCTAATGCATAGAATGAGAAAAAAAAATGTGTTTGATATATTTACTTGATGGAGCTTTTCCAAAAACTGAGAAGTATAATACTGAATTCCTGTTAGTTTCCAATTTTGATATGCCAAGTTATGGTTTGCCCAGGGTTTTAACAGAAACGCTACTAACTGCTTAAATGTAATCAAAGTCATAACAGACAGAAAGGCTGAATTATTATGGGTGATTTAACTTAAAGTCAAGTCTGTACTCAAAAAGAAAAAAAAAAACTTACATATTTCATATCAAGAAAAATGGACTTTAAACTTTTAAATTATGTTATTTTTACTTACTTTAAAGTTGATCCTGAAAGTTGCATGCCTCTGTCCAGCAAAGAATTAGCTGTGAGCCCCTGTTTGATAACCTAGAATAACATAAAACATTACATATAGTCTAGGATTTAAATATCATTTCTCTAATTTTATAATATATACCAAGATGTTTATGAATATCCAAATTACCTTGTGAATGTGATTTTGATATTTCAGTATAAATATGTGACAAATAGAGAAAATCATAAAAAATATTCAATAGGCAATTTCATTTTCTGTTTCTTCAGAAAAATGGCAGGGCATGGTTGTGAGGATTAAGGAATAAGAATAAAAGACTACAATTAAAGTTTGAAAGCAAGTGCTTCAAACGTCTTTCCTCCAGTTTCTTTTTATATTCAGCTTTTCTAAAGTTAGAGTGCATAGTTTTCGAGCATAAGCAACTTTTATGTCATAAAGAGATAACTCAGAAAAACACTAAATTCCTAGGAAAAGCTAGACTTGCATTTTACACCCCCAAAAATATAACAAATAAAATAAATGATGCACTTGAATAACAAAACTGAACTGTTATAAATGCTAGCCATTACCTCTCATGTTCTACTTTTGAAATTGTTTAAAGATATGAATTCCATGACCTATCATTTCCAAAGATTTGACTGCCTAATCAAACTAGAAAGATTTATTGAAAAGTAATATTAAGTAATAATAGGAAATGGGAAGTTCAGCTTTAAAATGCACAGGGTTCCTATTTGGGATGACAGAAATGTTTTGGTAGTGGATAGTGGTGATGGTAGCACAATGTGAATGCAATTAAAAGCACTGGAATATATATCTGAATATGATTAAAAGGGGAAATGTTAGATTGTATATATGGGAACAGAATTTTAAAAAAAATTCCATGGAACTACACTACACAGTGAACTTTAATTAATAGTACACTTCTAAAATGTGCTGTCATCAATTATAACAAATGTTGCACACCAATGCAAGGTGTTAATGGAGGGGTGGTAGATGGGAATATTGTATTTTATGCATGATTATTCTGTAATCCCACAACTTCTCTAATAAAGGGAAAAAAAAATTCTAATTTTTTGGGTACTATGTTGCATATCCAGTAGTGCCCTTCAATTTTATATTGGAAAATTCACATACCAACATACTTCCACATGGAATAAGGTGAATATCTTAGAATCTTGGTATGGGCAATTTATCTTAGGCAAAATATTAAATAGGCACAGCCTAGATGCCACTAATGTTTCTTACTTCAATACATATTACTTAAATGCATAAATATATATATATATGAGGAAATTCAACACAATTTATACATTTCCATCATTACTGCTATCTTAAGTCCAAGTCCTTGCCATCTCTTAACAGAGATTGCTGCAATAGCCTCCTAAGTGTTGCCAAGTAACAATTCACTTCTACTTAGAAGCCAAAGCACATGCAATCATATCACATTTCCTTAAACCTCTCCAGAATTTCCCAATGAAATTAAAATAAAATTCTAACTCCTGATCCAAGGACCATCTAGGTCCTGAATGATCTGGCCCTTGTTTAGGTCTCCATCCTCATCATGAGCAACGCTGCCTAGTCACTTGCTATGCCTCAGGTTCACTGGACTCTTTCCCACTTCAGGACTTTAGCACAGGATGTTGTCTCTGCCTGTAACACATTCCCCCCACACACACACACACTTCCCTGAAACTCCTATCCTCAGTTCCAGCTCTTGTTTCATGTTTCAGCTTAAATATTACCTGCTCAGACAGACCTTACAGGTCAATACAATCTACTAGCCTTCCCCCTATCCCACCCCCAGTATTCTCTAGCCTAGCATCTTTTGATTATCTTCATAAGGCTCTTAATATGTAATCATATACTTATCTGGTTACTTATTGTCTTTCTTCCCCCCTTTAGACTAAAAGCTCCATGCCTGTTTCCCCTCACCACTGTACATCAAATGCCTGGCACACAACCATATATAATATATATCTGAATAAAGAATGAATAAATGAAATTTAGACAACTTAATCAGATACATAATATTTCTGAATAGTGTTAATTAGAGTTTACATGCTTAATTTTGGTCTTTAACATTATAAAAATTTCTCTTACAATTTATAATTCATAATTTATAAGTTTTCATATTAGCTATTATCAATAAATTTATTTTGACACACTTTATGTTTTCAGCTTTCCTAAAAAGAATACATTACAGAAATGAATAACCACATTAATACTAAATAGTAAGGTTTCAAATGTCAAGAAAGTGGATTTGAATTTACATGGACATGGCTATGGAGTACTAGAAAGAGCAACTATTAAAACTAATTTCAAAATTTTATTTTTAAGATACAGAAAATATGAATTCACAGAGAAAGAGAGACTTGATTCTGATCTTGGAGTAAAATGCTGACACAGATTATATGTTAATCAGATTATCAAAGTGACAAGTCTTAAACTATTCTTCAATTTGAGATGCTTAAATTTATAATACTCATCAAAAACCCTGAGACCTACCACAATATATGAAGCTATGACTTCAGAATTGCTAACTTTCAGAAAAGTAACTAAAATGACAAGAGTAATTTTGAAAACAACTTCTTAAAAATCTATTTTTTCTAAATAATTCTATCGGTAAAAACTAATGGTTTTCTTTATACCTTGAAGGTTGGAACAGAAAGCTGTTCAGATGATGATGAACTTTCTTCACTGGTTGGTGTATCCAGATCAAGGGGACGATGTAATGAGGACTTAGAGGTTCTTTTGTTGGTTGGGTGCTTAACTGACCAATTAATCACTTGGAACTGAGTGAGGTAAGTCTGATAACAATTCATCACAGGTTGTTGAGAAGTAATCTGTTCACTCTCTACTGTTTTCTCGCCTTCTACAATATATAGATGTTCTATAAGGTCATCTTCTCCACCTAATGCAGAAACAAATGAAGCCTGGGAAGGATGAGTTTTGAATGGCAGAATTCGGGGATCCTGATTGCTTTCTCCATGGCCAGTAAGTGGCCCTTCTACACTGTGATATATGGAACCCCTACTGTAGTCAATCTGCTGGGTCTGCTTTTTCTTCTTTTTTCTACCTGGATAAGTTCCCGGACCTTCGTCACTGCTAATGGGTTCAAATTCTTCGGCTGCAGAAAAGTAGGCTTCACTATCAGCCATTGACATGCTGGAATCCATTGATCGATACTGATGAAATGAATTAGAGTCTGCTGATGGCGTGTATGGAAATGAACCGAAACTTCTTCTCTGCTTTGGTGAGTCTAGGACATTCTCATCACTTCGAGAGACATCACTACTAAACTGGACTCCAACTGTAACAGGCTGCTTATCCCCATAAAAAGCAGCAGTAAGACTCTTGGTACTTCCAAGTCGGGTGGAACACACAGACGCTTGTCGTTTCAAGGGAGATCTAATAGGAGACTGACCTACTGATTTATCCTGATTATTAGGAGACACAGGGCTGTTTCCTGAAACTTCTGTAGGAATACTAAAACAGAAAACAAAGCTATTGCCATCTTCTGTAATCATTCAATTTAAGCATAAACAGAACCTATAATATCGTTTTAGTAATTTTAATCATTTGTTATTCAAATACAGCCAAATATAAAATTTTATAATTCATACAAAGTAAAAAAATGGCACAATATGTGTTCATTATCCCATAATGTTCCAAAAGAATTTGAGGCAGCTTACAACACAATAAAACTGAAAGGAACTCAGAGAATAATCTTGCATTCACAATCCATGTAAACAAATACATTTATAAGATTTTATTTCACATCCTTTAAATGCTTGCCCAACAAAATATGCTAAGGGTCTTTGATTAAATGAGAGTGATTGAAAGAGAGGAAGAAGTCATGGATAACCCCAATATTTCTAACTTCAACAATAGATGTAGCAGTATCATTTACTGAGGCAGAACAAATTGAGAATGACAGGCATAAGGCTGTTTTTTACATACTGAGCTTGAGGTCTCCAGGAAAACTCCAAGTTGAAATACAAAGAAGGTAGGTGTGATTATGGGGACAAAGGGGGATTATGGGGCCCTGGCTGGAGTTTTACATTTAAAAGATGTTGGCTACAGATCATAACTGAAGCCAGTCATTGAGATTATCATGGAAAATAGTATAGAATAAGTGGAGAAAAAGGTACAGAACAGAGTCTAGAGGGCTAACAATATTTAGCAAATGGCTAACTACAGGAGGGAGAGAAAGAAAAAAGGAAAGAACACATGGAGGACATGTCAACAGGTACTGAAAAGGAATAGCCAAGAAGGTGGGGAAAAAATTGGAAAATGTGATATCAAGACAAGAGGAAAGAGTGTTTCAAGAAGGGAGTAGCCAAAGAGGGACAAAAAGTATCCACTGCACTGGAAAGAAAAAATATAAATGTTAATAAGGGTTTACTCTGAGTAGTGGGAGGACAAAAAACATTTTTCTTCATACTTTTCTGTATTTTCCTAACATTGGATGAGTATATATATGTAGTACTTTTATAGTCATAAAAGCAGCAGCAAATAAATGTTATTTAAAAATATGTTCAGGTAGAGAAAAAAATTTCTTAAGCATAGGAGTGGAAGGCAAAGAGGTTTTACTTGCCATAATTTCAAACAAACAAAATAATGATTAGGTTCTAAAACTAACTGGATACTAACCTTACTTGGCCATCACCTCTTTTCGTACCATGTAAGAACTCTTTTTGAACCAAATGGTCATCAACAACAGAAGAAGGACTTTCCTTTTCACCTGCCAATAAAGGCTGTGCAGCACTAGAACTACTATTCTCTTCTGAGGAAGAAGATGAACTATGAGATCGTAATGGTACTTGAAGACTAAGGTGTTGAGTTTTTCTCTCTACTTCTATTCCCACTGGCTTGCTTTCCCATTCTTTCCTTTTCATGCCATTCACATTACCTAAATAAGCAAACAAAAAAAAGTGGGTTAAGTGAACATAAAAATTTCAAAAGCAATTTATGAAAAATATGACAAGCTAATTTTTAATTGTTTTCAAGGATAATCATTTTTTTAAAAGTACAAGTATCTAAAGTCACATAGCAATATGCTAAACATTATTGAAATATATCTACATAAATAAGGATCCAAGACTGTGGACACTGAATTTTTTTCATTCTTTTTTTTAAACCTTTCATTGAAAATTTTCAAACACAGAAAAATTTCAAGAATAGTACAAAGAACTCATACTTACCTATTTTAAATATTTTGCCCATTTTGTTCTATTTATATGTAATGTAAAAGATACTTTTTGAACCATCCGAGCAATTTGCAGGCACTGTGGCTTTTGTACCCTAGGTATTTTAAAGTTTATTTCCTAACAACAGGAATACTAAATAGCCACTGCACAGTTATCAACTTAGTAAGTTTAGTATTGATACAATACTTCTATCTAACCTACCATGTACCCAATTTTCTCAATTGAACCAAAAATGTCCTTTAAAGCACTTTTGCCCTCTCCAGTATAGAATTCAATCTAGGATCATATATTACTGTATTTGGTTGTCATATCTTCTTTAATCTGAACATTTCCTCAGACCTTATTTTGTCTTTTATGGAATCAACAATACAGCATCTTTCCCCCACCCTTATTTTAACAATGTTTCTCATTTTGGTTTGTCTGTGGTTTCTTCATGATTGCATTCTGCTTTACCATTCCTGCTGGTATTACCTGTGTATGTAATACTGTGTCCTTCTCAAGATATCACATCTGGAGATAAACAAGGCATGGATTTTAAAGAACAGTAGTTCTCAAACCTGGCTAGGTTCAAAACAATCACTTGTGGTTGAAAAAAAAGAAAAAGAAAGAAAGAAAGAAAAAAAAAAAATAAAAACATGACCCACTGAATTAGAATATCTGGAAGTAGGGAATGGGATCTTTTCTTTTTTTAATTGTCCAAGAGTTATTTACATATGTTTATTTGCTTATTGAATCCTACTACTACCACCATCATACACATAAAATATAAGTTAAATGATGTAGGAATTGTATCATTTATCATTCACTTATGTATATCTATCATTCAGAACAACAATGCCTGGTACACAGAAAGCACTTGACAAATGTTTTGTTGTAGTTGTTTTTTTTTTTAATGAATAAATGATTGTATAGCCAGAGTGGAGCTTCCCTGTTTCTTTCGGGGTGGGGTGTTGGTCGTTAAAGAAGAGTTCTACAGCAGCCTAGATCCAAAAAATAACTCTTGCCCAATTTCCCCCATTCCCACTCCCAGCCATCTCTGTGTTACCCAAGCAAGGGCAAAAGGGAACCTACCAGCAGAAGAAAACATTCTCCTGAACAGAATGCAGTTCTTGATGGAAGTTAAGGGGTAAGAAGACTCAAAAACTTAAAATATAATATTTGTTTCTATTACCACAAATATAAAAATTAGAACTGAAAAAAAGTCAAAAAGAAAAATGGTTTTGATTCACTTTGAAGTGATAGGACACTAGTGCTCATTGACTTTCTAAGGAGATACTCATTCTACCAATATGCCTTCCTTGATTCTATTCTGACACTGTTCAACATCTAAACTTAGGTCCTGGCAGAGTCAACAATCAGAAAATCAGATACTAATACGTAGGGGTGAATTCTGATCCTTCACGGACAAGAAACTTAAGGCAAATTAGCAATTACAATTCACTACAGAGAGACTCATCAGGAGGTACAGATACTCCCTAATTATACAATACAAGAATTATAATGACCTCTGTTTTGCACAGTGTTAGAGAGGGGATTTGCTAATCTGCCCCCTATCCCCCATCTTAATACTATGTGTAGAACTGCAAATTTTCTTTCTTGAGTTTGAGATGGTTATATTTTTTAATTGCACACAGAAAATCAAACAGTCTTTATAATTAGTTCTGGCTGTAGTACATCAGAAAGATTACCAAACTAGCCCTGATAGCCCTAATTCTAGTCTCTACTAAGCCATGTACTTGGCTGGATGAGTTTATGCAAAGGAGTCTCAGTGAGGAGCCTCAGTTTCCTCACTATAGAACAGAGATAATATCCACCGCACATGGTAGCTGTGGGGTTTAAATGAGAAAATGTCTGTAAACGCATTCAAAAACCAACATTATTCAAATGTGAGAAAACAATGCTGTATAAAGGCAGCTAAGTTATTTATTTAGCATCATTCTTACTTAAATGCCAAGACCTTGTGTATTTGCTAATTAATTATTTAAGATAATCTGCTGTTATTCTAACAAAACAATCTTAAAATAACATTCATGGTAATGTATAAAATTCAGTGAAAAATCATTTAACCAAGAATTTGGTAAATGCAGTCCTCCTCTTTTCTCTAAGAGCTCCTTATATATGGAAACCCAATCTGACAAACTCTTAAAGCTAAAATTATCTTTGTCTACCAACAAAAGGCAAAACTAAGTTAACGTTTTTAAATGGATCAAGGAATAAAGACTAAATATTGGTGAATTATCAAGACTTTTTTATATTTTACTTCTTTACAGAATTGCAACCTAAGCAGTAAATACTGCCCTTAATTGTAGGAACAAACAACTGAAAAACCCAAAGGAAAATCTATTTTTCAAGTATTTAGAGGAAAGTCACTACAAAAACCTAAATCTAATACATTAAAAGCCTCCATTCACTGCTCATATCACACTAATAAATTTACAAAGTTATCTTATCTTAGAGGCTCTAAGGGAGGACATGATTTATCTTGCTGACATGTTCACTTTCAGTGATAATGAAAATAATCATTACAAAATATTTTGCAAAAGAAGTTGGAAACATAGGGAACAATAGTATAAATATTATTATTGATAAGTCCACCTGCAAAAGTAAGCGCATAAAGCAACTGTTACCTTAAAGCATAGCTATTTCTAAACATATATCTGGAAGTTAAATTACAGGAAAATGACACATAAGGAAATATTTAGAAAAAGTTTGGTTAAGGAAATCACCCATGTCAACAACAGAAGATTGGAATACTAGACCTACTTTTGCCTTGAGTAAAGTCACCTGTAAAACAAAGGTATATTACACTGAACTCCATCCATAAGACTGCTCAAAAAAAGTAAATGAGTTGAACAAAGTAATAATGAACTTCTCTCAGAACAGTGCAGGGATGAAGGTAAATAAAGATCAGCACAAGTGACAAAACGACATATTTTCTTACCATCTATAATTTTGGGAATTTCCTTAGTAATAATCCATTCTCCAGGCTGTAGCAGGGACTGTCCATAATACATATCGGACTCTGCACTCGTACTTGAAAATGCAGAGCTACTGGAAGGTGTCAACTCTTCCAGTTTGAAGAAATCTAGGCCAGTCACCGTGCCACCAAAGAATCTGCAGCCACCAAGACAACCACACTTGTTCCTACACCTCTTATTCTTCAGGGTATCATCTGGCCACAAAAACCACAACCTAAACAGAACCCAAAACAAAACAAACAAAGAAACAACAACAAAAACTAATTAAGAAATGAAAATCTTTTGGGCAGATAATGAGCTAAATGTAAGTTAATTGCTACTATTTCTCAAAGACTGTTAATATAAACACATAGGCTTATTATTTCTACTGTGGTATGCCTTTTTAATCATTTTGCCTTTCTAAAAAAAATAACAGTCTCACCAGGTGTGGCAGTTTGATATTGTTTATGAATTCCAAAAATACAAATTGGATTATGTTTGTAAACTGGTTTGTTTACATTATGATTAAATATGATTAAATTATGATTAGGGCTTTGACTGGGCCATGTCAATAGGACGTTGAGTCCCCACCCCCTTGGTGGGCGGGGACTAACAGAGAAAACTACATGGCAGAGAAGAGAGTTGGAGTTTTTGAGCTGGAGCCCGGGATATAAACACACAGAGAAGCAGATAGGGCAGAGGCCCTGGGAACAGAGATGAGGCATTCACCTAATAATCTACAGCTGGTCTTGTGAAGAGAGCAAGATCAGTCGAGCCCTGAGAGGAATGAGCTCCAGGAAGAGAGGAATCCAGGAAGCCTGAACCCTTGCAGATGTTGGCAGCCATCTTGCTCTAACATGTGGCAACAGACTTTGGTACACAGGAATTAACTTAACACTTAATGGCCTGGTAACTGTAAGCTTCTGCCCTAAATAAATACCCTTTATAAAAGCCAATAGATTTCTGGTACTTTGCATCAGCACCCCTTTGGTTGACTAATACACCAGGGTAAAATGAGACAGAAATGAATAGGAATAATAATAATAAAGATATAGCATACATAAATAAAAACCAGAGTTCAAAAGAAGCAAATTGAAAAATTAGATATTTAAACCCAGTTTTTAAAAAGTAAATAAAGCAAGATGGTCCCATCCATCTGCCCCATGAGATCTAAGCCCACACTCAATTAGAGGTGGAGAGGGCATCACCATCCCAAAATCCTCAGGATTGGGGAATGAACAATGGACTAGAGTAGACTTACTGGTATTCTAATATAGACTTATTGTAATTCTAGCAATGGAAGAACTTATATCATTGATGTGGAGGCAATGGCCACTGGAGGTTCTGAGGGGAGGGAGAGGGAAAAAAAGGTATTATATGTGGGCATTTTGGGGACTTAGGGATTGTCCTGAATGACACTGTAATGACAGATACAGGCCATTATATGTTGCCATAAATTACAAAATTGTGTGGGAGACTGTAAACTACAATGTAACTATAATTCACAGTTAGTGGCAATGCTCCAAAATGTGTTCATAAATTGTAACAAATGTACCACACTAATGATGTTGCTAAAGTGGGAAAATGTGGGAGGAGTAGGGAGTGGGGCATATGGGAACCCCCTACATTTTTTTTTTTTTTTTTTTAAAGATTTTATTTATTTATTCATTTATCCCCCCCTTGCTGCTTGTGCTCGCTGGGTCAGCTAACCACGCCGTGCGGGCGGGCTTGCCTTCACCAGGAGGCCCCGGGAACCGAACCCGGGGCCTCCCATATGGTAAATGGGAGCCCTACTGATTGAGCCACAGCCGCTTCCCACCCCCCTACATTTTTTATGTAATATTTATGTAATCTAAATATCTTAAAAAATAATAAAAAATATATTTAAAAAAGTAAACAGTCTCAAAAGGACTAAAATTGTTACAATATTAATTTAAAAAATAAAACTATTGGTATAATTACATTTAGTGGATAACTTATTATCTTTAGCATTCCAGGGCTTTCAATGGCAAATTTAGCATACCAAAATATTATAAATATGGGATAAGTAAGACATCATCTATCAATGAAACCAAAATAATGTACTATTTTAGATTTCAGAGAAAAATTATTCAGTTCTACTCTCTTGTAATAAGGGCTACAAATAAGATATTAAGAATTAAGACAATGGGAAAGAATATTTACAAAATTCTTCAGGGTCTGTGCAAGTAAACCCCGTGCAAATCTGTCAGTCTTTATTAAATCCCCTCCTTTCTTAAAAAATACTAGATAACAAATCATCATCCAATCCAGAAGCTATATCTTTATTCTTTTTTCCTATGTTAAATAATAAAATGACTTTATATTAACAGTTCATTTTTCCAAGCATTTTCATACACATTATCTCATTTGATTCTCACGGCCCTTTTAGGGAGACGGAACAATTATCATCATCTTCATTTTTCATTCATTTAACAGATATTTATCTAACTTACTATGTACCTAGTATTGTGTCAGGCAATACTGATACAGGCCTTATCCATATCAAGTTTATACTACAGAGGTAAAGATAGGTCATAATCAAGAAAATAATATCTAGTCATAAATCATGGTAAGTGCTATGAGGTAAAGAACAGGGCACTGTGACAGAGAAAACAGGAGGAACCTTTCAGGAGGAAACAGTTAAGTGGAGATGTGATAGATGAGATGGGATGAGTATATCAAGTTAGGGGGCATCAGTTTCAAGAACACATTATGTGAGAAGGCCTTAAGAATAGGGAGAATCTGAGGTATTACTTCAATTACATATAATCGATTTCAAATCAGTCCTCTATTTTAAAAAATCAATATTTAGTCATTCAGCAAAAATATCTGAAAGCACTATCAAAATAAAAGATCTTATATACTTCATAGAGTTTTTGTTTTTTTAAACTTCATCTGCAGCAGAAAGTTTAGCAGACATATGGCTTTGGAATCAGCTAGACCTGGGTTCTAATTCTACCTTTATCACTTACTATTAGCTCTAGGAATTTGGGGAAGTTATTTTTCATCTATGAGCCTCAGTTTCCTCATATGTAAAATGACAGTATGATACGCCTTATAAGACCGTGGTGAGAATTAAATGGCATTAACATATGTATAGAACCTGATGCAAAATACGAAATATTGTCAAAGTTACACAACAAATATTATCACCTTTCCTTGCCTTCAGTGCACTAGTTCTCAAACTTCAGCTTGCATCAAAATCACCAAGAGACTAATTTCTCAAATTAGATGGCAAAAATCTCTGGATTATATAATCCTCGCCTAATAAAAGAACACAGGCCAGTAAGCCAAGTCCTCAATCTTAAGGCTTATACTTAGGAACCTTATTCCTGTATTAATGAAATTAAGCCTAAGTTGAATTAATGCTTAAGAGTTTCTCCTGAAAACCTCCTTGTTATTCAAATGTGGCCTCTCCCTAAGGCAAACTCTGCAAATAAACTCACTACTCACTCCCTCCCTGACATGGGACATGACTCCCAAGGAAGAGCCTCCCTGGCATCAAGGGATTATTACCATGTGCTAATCAATGATGTATATGGAGAAAGACTTTGACCAAAAGAGGGAAATATTAAATAAAACAGAGTGTTTATGGCTAAGAGATTTCAAAGTGAGTCAGGAAGTCATTTCGTAGGTTACGCTTATGCAGAACTCAGCCAGACTTCATAAACTGCCATAGTAAACAAAGCCTTAAACAAAAGTGCTCCTGAGGATCTTACAGAAGTCTGGACACCATAGGTAAGGCATATGGCTATATGAGATCAATGCCCCCTCAATTGCCCCTATCTGGGAATATATATATATATATATAAATCTATTTCACCAATATAACATAGTTATACTCATCTATAAATCTCCTAATCTTGATTCTTCTACTCCTTTTATCTGAACCTGTAATTTTCAATTTATGTGTTAAGTATATTTCTCAGAGAATTAAAAGTCTTTGGATTGTTCACATGCTGGCTGAGCTCTGAAACCTAGCAGATATGCAGTCAACTCCTACTCTCCAGTTCTTTGGGCTTGCCTTGGACAACTAACAAAACAATGAGGATAGACCAGCTCCACCCCAAAAACAAGGAGTATCTTCAACTGCAAGCAAAACTATTCCATTCCTCTGCCCCATAATATCTACATCTCTTCCCAGCATGAAGCAGTCACAGCAGACCTCATTCCAAATTCCTCAAGATTAAGAAATAAACAAAAATGGAGGAGAGGGGAAGGAGGGGAATGCAGCCACTGAAAAAGCATATTTATTGTTGTTGTAGCTATTACCATGTATTTATTGAGTAACTTGTAACATTGATATAAATTTTCAAAAAAATCACCAAGAGCTTGTTACAATACAGTCAGCAAGGCTCCACCCCCAGAATTTCTAACTGAATAGGTCAGTGAAGGGCCTGATTATGTAAATTTCTAACACCTTCCCAGGAGATGCTGATGCTGGTGGTTTGGGAACAACACTGAGGAAACAGGACTCTAATGAAACTAATGGGGGTGTGTGTGTGTGGGGGGGTAGCTTTTCTAGTAATATTTAAAAGAATGAATATACCTTTTCTCCCAAACTCCTCAAATATTCACAAAGGCAGCCATGCTGAAGACAGTTACTATGTAGACAGAAGCAATCCACCATGGGCCCTATGCATCCCTGCATGTTCTTGCTGTATGCCCAGAATGCAAGGTTCTGACCACTGTTTTCTCAGGGCATTTCTCATGATTGTGTTCCTAGCAAGCAATCTGGAGGAATGAAGTAGTGTTTTACACTAGAAAAGAGCAGTCTTCCACTTACTATAAGTGTTAGATTCCTTAACCTCAGTATTCTCCTCCTTTAATGCAACCCACTGTGTGTGCAGGCATCCATTATGGGCCCTTTGAGTCAACCCCACAGGATTTAAGGATAGGACTGCCAAATTTAGCAAATAAGATTATCCTATGCAATATTTGGGATATACTTCTACCAAAACATTATTTGCTGTTTATCTGAAATTCAAATTTAACTGGGCATTCCATTTTTCATCCTACTTGAGAGGCATGAGGAACCAATTCAAATGCATATGAAACTCTGGCTACTGCTCTTGCTGTAAGTAATAAAGCCCTTGGTCTCTAACGTACAAGTCTTGTATCTTTGGCCAGCATCCATGAACCAGTGGCAGCCTACTTGTCAGTTTGTAAGTAGGATAAAATCCCAGATTCATCACCTTTTTGACAAATCAAAGCAAATGAAACTAACCTAAATGACCCACATAAAGCAAACTGAGTTACCTGGAACCACCACCTTAGTTTCACTAGCACCTTGCTTCAAGCACCTTACCTAATCATACACAGGCATTTTGTTCACACTAACAGGCTTCCTGAGCAATAATTAACAAAGACACCCAAGTTTTTTTAAACATTCTCCACATATGAGCTTTCATACTCAGATTTACATGATTTACTCAAGCCTTCTTAAATTTAGATGAATGTAATCTCAATCAAAAACTCAACAGAATTTCTTCTAACCTGAAAAATTTAGTCCTAAAGTTCTTTTGGAAAAATAAATACATGAAAATACCTAACCATTTTGTGGAGAAATGAAAATAGACTATGTGTAAATTTTTTTCTCTTTATTTGTGGATAATTGCAGAAAAATCTTACCTATATTCATACCCACATCCACATACAGTCCAGTGGATTAGTGTTTTATGTTAAGGAAAGAAAAAAGTAAAGGAAAAAAATGAAATACAGTATAGGGCTAACTTTCACTCCTTAGGAGAGAAAAGTAGCTTTATCTGAGACCCCAGAACTGACTCAGTATTACCAGGAATTTTTACAAGGGAATTTGGTTTATTACAATGAAAGCATATTTTCATTCTGTTATAGAAAAAAAAAAATCTCTGCTCATTCTGTAAATCTAAGATTGGATTGCTTTCCAGGACTGTATAATATTGGAATGATTTCCAGAATCATTCCAAACTTTTTATTTATTCATTCATTCATTCATTCATTCATTCATTCATTCATTCATTCATTTATTTTTTTTTTTTACCAGGAGGTACCGGGGATCGAACCCCGGTCTCTCCATATGGTAGACGGACGCCGAACCTCTTGAGCCACATCCGTTTCCCCAAACTTTTTATTTTGAATCATCACTTAAGAACATAATATGTGACTACAAATTAGTTTTCATTTTATTTGAATAATCCATCATTCTAGATAAATTACCATTTGCTTTATGTAATCCATTGAAGGAACTATTGTGATCCAAATTTTGATAATTTGTACTAGCATTTTATTTACCTTGCATATATAAAAATGAGATTATCACAGGATCAAATATGGAAATGGCAACAGCAACCTCTGCCTAGTACAGAGCTGAATATCCCTGTTATTCTGTTCTACAAAATGTACAGATCTATAGAAACTTTTTCATATGTCTACATTAAAGTACACAAAATGTTTCAACCCTAATGCTTCCACCCTAAACTAAAACCAAACCAACCAAACCACACCAAACCAAAGAAAATAAACTTTCTTTTTATCTAGTATTTATACATAGCTAGATTATAGTGGCTTCTAGACATCAAGAAAAGGATTTCATTTTAATTCTTTTTATAATTTGGAAAATGTAAGACTGACTTTTGTTATCTAATTTGAATTTGCAGTCATTTTATTATATTAGTCTAAATGCTTTCTTTAGCACGTCAAAGTCATTCCGTTTAAAATTTTTCTTTAAATGTATACATACACATTACTTGAACTTTTCAAGAGACCAAGAAATTGTAGTTGCATAAGCTCCATTACTTCTGATTTTCTATAAAACATTGATTCATGATTCAATGTATATTCTTTTTAAAAAATAGCAAATACCTCAAGAAGGGTGAAAAAATAATTTCCTTTTCTCTTCTGTAATGCTAATTTACATTTTGAGCCTTAGTTTACTTAGTTCTAAGAATTCAACAATAAAAAGTATAACTATATTAAAAAAAAAAAAAAAAAAGAAATACAGGCACCAACTGATTTCCAGGAAAAGAAGTATTTTCTAAAAGTAGTAGAAGAAACCACTCAGGGAAAGACTGTTAAATATAAAAATTATGGTATGTGAATATATCTCAATAAAACTGCTTAATAAAGAAATAATTGTACAAGAATAGCCAGAAATAGCAGCTATATACAGTAAGGGAAGCAGAGAGAGATTGAGAGGTGAAGAATTTTATTTGTTTTTTGTTTATTATTATTGAAATAATGAAAATATTCTAATAATGATTGAAGTGATGAATGCACAACTATGTGATAATACCAAATACCACTGATTGTACAGTTTGGATGAAGTGTATGCTTTATTAATATGTATCAAAAAAACTGATTTTTTAAAAAAAAATTAAAACCTGCACATAAGAATTAAAAAGTTAAAAAATAAAGCAAACTGGAAAATATTTACAGAGATCACAAAAAAGGTGATAATTTATAAAGAGCTCTTAAAAACTGGCAAGAGAATATTAGGAATCCAATAGATAAATGTATACAGAAAATGAACGAACAATGAAGAAATGAGAAAATCAAAACAGCTAAAAAAGTATGAAAAAAACGATTACTCTCAGAAACAAAGAATTGCAAAATAAAACAGAGATTTCAGTTATAATAAAACAAAGAATAGCACAGGTTCGGTGAGACAGGAATTCACCTAAAAACCCACTGGGAATATACATTGAAATAATCTTTCTGAGAAGTAATCTGTAAATGCATTTCAAAATTCTTAATTTTTAACCCAGTAACACCTTCTAGGAAACAAAAGAAAATAATCATGAAATATAAAAAATGACATTAGGGGTGCAGAGATGTTCCTCTTAATATTATTTATAATGGCAAACTCAGAAACAATTTAAATATTTAACATAAGGACAATGGTTAAGTAAAACATGGAGTATCTTTTTGGAGGAGTATTATCTTTAGTTTAAAATGATCTTCATAAACTTTTCAATAATGCAGGCAGATGCTTAGTATATAAATATAACACAAATGTAGATTTTTAAAATGTAAATACAGAATGATCTCAAGTATTTTAAAAAAATGTTAAAATACTGGAAAGAAATATGACAAAACTGTGTGGGAGGGGTATGATAATTATTTTCCTTTTTTCTTGATAGTTTCCTGCATTTTTAGAATAAGCATGTATTAACTTTATAATGGGGGAGGATAAAATGGAAAAAAATCTTAGTCATTTTAAAAGGAAGTGATTCAGGAAGAGGTTCTGGCAGCATTTTAAAAGGCAGATATAATCATTTCTTAAGGACCAGTGAAGGGAGCGGATCAAATGGTTGAGTGCCTGCTTCCCACATGGGAGTCCCCGGGTTTGGTTCATGGTGCCTCCTAGGGGCAAAAAACAAACAACAAGCAAACAAACGAGGGACCCAACTCAGGAGAGCCAATGTGGCTTAGTGGTTGAGCGCCAGCTGCCCACATGCGAGGTCCCAGGTTCAATCCCTGGCCCCAGTACCTCCAACAGAAAAAAAAAAAAAAAAAAAAGGACCAATGGAAAGAGGTCTGCTTTCACTCAGTCTTCACTGAAGTTCTGATGGCCCACAAACTGAAGAGTTTTGCAGAATGCATGGTGATATTAATGGTGGCTTCTAAGAAAGATGAATTGGAAGTGGAAGGCTGGTGTGAGGAAGCAAAGGTAGTGCTCTACAAAATGTTATTTGGGGACCAGTAATTTAAATATGTTTCATTGTTCACAAATATAATTTAAGTTTAGAAACGCATCAGAAAATAATGTTAATTACAGCAACCACACCATCACTATAAAAATAGACAGATAAAGTATTTATCTAATTATCCCTCCTTATATATTCCACTGAGGAAAAGCAACACAACCTTACTAGGCATTTACTTAAAATGTTCTTATTCCATTCTTACAGTACAATTTCCTCTAAAATTATCTTGTATTTTTCATCTTAATCTGAGACTATTGCTATACTTAAAATTTTCACTTACCTCTTAGTTCTGGAATCATGAGTTTCTAAGAAATGTCTTTGTGCCTCATGTTTAGAATGATGATCAGCAGCTAATGCAATATCAACAGTAATAAGTCCTAAATTGGCTGACCCAGCTTCAAGCCAATAGGCCCTCCTAAGCACTGCAGGCTGAAGTCCAACTCTGCAATTATTTAATTGCTCAATGTACTGTCTCACTTGAAAATCTTGAATTGCAGCACTTATTCCTTCCCCAACTGACTGATTGTGAAGATTACAGTTTGCAACCCGAATTGCGCCCATCTAAAATTGAAGAAAATGAAAACAAAAATTGTAATTTCTGTATTTTTATAAGCAGCTCAGAATAAACTACAGAATAGAAAGTTCATTTCAAAAAAGAGCAAAGGGCAAGTAACAAAAAGAAAGAGATGGGAAAAGAAAAAAGAAAAGGAAAGGCAAAAAGTGGAAAGGGAAAGGTAAAATAAAAAGTGAAAAGAAAGGAAGGAAACAAAAGATAAGTACAACAGAATAAAAATAATTAAACATTAAATAAGAAATAAGAGGATAAAAGGAAAAGTCAAAGGGTAAAAAAGGAAAGAGAAGTTAGATGGGCAGTAATAACATCACAGAAACTTAACAAGGCTTGATTTTAAACAGCAATCCCTAAAGTAGAGGTAGCTAACAAATGGTTTTAGGAGCCAAGCAGAAAACACAAATGCATAAAACCTAAAGGCATTTAAAAACAAATCACTTAAAAACACTACCAGTGTATATCCCTGCCATACAAGCAACCTACTAGTTTATATCCCTGCCACAAAGCAATGTTATAATAAATCAGTTGGAATAAAAAGGTGGTGAAAGGTATGCCTTAAAAAAGTAATACTGGAAGAGAACGTGGATAAGTAAAAAAATAGAAAGCTATCTCCTTAAAATGTGGTATTCTGTGAGATGATAAACCATAAATGAGTGTATATTTCAAGAAAGAGAGTTTGGGTTTAGTAAAAAGGAGAAAATGATAGCGGCCAAAAAAAGATAAACATTTACCTTTATATTTGAAGCACAGCCGTGCTCCACAATATAAATATCAGCTCCATCTACTGCTAAACGAGTCATAGTATATTTCAAATCATCTGAAGTTGGACAAGGCCCAGGAATACAGCTCAACTAAAATGATAAGAGATTTTAGAATTAATTAATCAGGACCACCTTTTTAGATTCTTGAGTCTCCTTAAATAAACAAACACATACAGAAAAAACAAGATTCTGGGTGCATGTGTATTTACAAAAATCAGAAAGGTAAATTGTATATTTTTATAATAGCAAATAGAATCATCAGCAATTAGTGTTACCAATTAGAAAACTATTCATAAATAACCATGTATCATTTTCATTCAAAAGTGACAAGTGGCAAGCATACTTAATAGAATAAGTATATATAATTTGTTATAGAAACTGAAAAAAGAATAGTAAAGGTTGTAAAAGTAACAATGTCACAGGTTTAGAAGAATTGTATAGGAATTTAAAGTCAACCCTCTATACTGATATATTTCCTCCATTGAAAAGTAGGCCGAAACAGACTAATGTGAAGTGACAAGCAGCAGATAAGTGGTTACCTGAAGTAGGGGGCTGACTATGAAAGGACACTATAATTTTTGAAGGTAATAGAAATGTTCTACAAACTGGTGGTGGTGGTTACAAAGGTATATCTAATATTTGTCAAAACTCAAAACTGTACACTTTTAAAAGGGTGTGTTTATTTTATTAATTTATGTCTCAATAAAGTTAATTTTAAAAGGGGGGGGAGATGGGGCAGCTAAAAACATGCATAAATTATCCATAGGCAACTAATTGCCTGACATATGCCTAACCAATTCCCTGAAGCCCGCTAATATGTTGATAACAAGAAAAAAAGAATTTTGGGGCGGATGTGGCTCATGTGGTTGGGCGTCCGTCTGCTATATGGAGGTAACTGGGTTCAATCCCCGGGACCTCCCAGTGAAATAAAAAAAAACAAAAATATATAGAAGGCTCACGTGCCGCCAGGCCCCACACGCAGGTATGCCAGGCCCCGCCAAGCCACACAGCAAGATGATGACAATGGTTATCATCTCTGAGTTGTAGAATTTGGATAAGATATTTTTCTTTTTTGAAACTATGATGTTTTCCAGGTTTTCTGAAATGAGAATATTTCTAAAATCGGGGGGAAAAGTCCTTCCCCCCAAAATTTATAAAGGGAAAGTAGTTGTTGTCACCTACATTTCACTGCCACTGTACACGGTCTTAGGGTTTACCACATGCTTTTTACAACTCTTGTGAAGGTACTGTAATAAAGTATTTGTGTAATGTAAGACAATGTAATACAGTGGAAAGAACAAAAGATTTGGAGTCAGGAAACTTATCAAACACCCAAAATTTGGAAGTCACATTATAGGATAATAGGCATGTACCAGAATGCTGCAAACCATGTCATGTAAAGAGTCTAACCTTCCCCTTGCTTCGAATGCCAAATCTTCTACATAAATATACAGCTATATCCCAAAGAGTTAGTATAATTATGCATAGAATGTGAATGTTAACAGTATAAATGTAAAAGGTAAGATATAACTTTTTTATATCTCCAATTACTTGTGAATATATGTATTTTCAGAATTATCTCCTATCTTAGATAAGACTAAATAGCAACTGACTAAGAGTTTTCAAAATAATTTTATTAAACAAAAAAGTGAACTATAATGTTTACTTCATGGCTCTGTGCATTTTTTATTTAAAGATAATATCCCAATCTTTCATTTTTCAAAATCCATAAATGTTTATGATACTGCTAACATATTTGTTAACATACCTTGGAATCACAGAATCGACGATCAATTCCATGCTGACATATTATTACTGATTTTGGCCTTTCCAGTTCATACTCTCGACATACCACATGAAAAACAAATGTCTGCCCCCACTCCAAGAGACATGTCAGCTAAAAGAAGCAGTGATAGGATAACAATACTGTTAGCATTCTAAAAATTGTTCCAAGTTTAAAACTTTATTAAGAATATAAACACAGTTGAAAGAACCCAAAAGCTGTCTTAATACCTGAAGGACCTCTACTTGTTGTTAGCCAATGTTGATTTTTCTACCTTGACATTATTTATAAGCTTCTGATACTTTTCACTTGTGAATGACAAAATATATTGCCAAAATTAAAATTCATTTCGACTGAAATATTTCACTCTTGCAAAAAGCAAATACTTTTCTTCAAGGTTTTATCTTTCTTCTTATATGACTAACTGGAATCCTTTGTGGAGAAAAGCATCTAAAATTCTCTACCTAATAATAAACCAAGCTTTGATGCGAAATTTTTTAGTAACTAGTTATCATACTGAGGTACAATTTTGGAAAACTAGGTATCTTGAAGATTAAAGCACTTTTGTTTATGTAAATAGAAGCTTAATTAAGCATATATCAATTCTTAAATAATCAAGTCTTGGGTAAAAAAAAAAAAAAAACTTAATTTTGTAATTGATTAGAATTGTTAACAATAAAAACACCAAGGAATGGGTAGACAAAATATCTCCCCCCCAAAAGTACATAATTTAAACTCTTGGAAAGCATGAATTTCACCTTTAAAACATACAAAGAATGGAATACAAACTTAAAGCACCTATAGATTTATGAACCTCACAGGAAACAGTGATACCAAGATTCTAGAGCATAAGAAAAAGAAATGTTTCTTCACAGGCCTTACAATAAAGGAATTGTGTACAGTTTTATAGAGCCAGCATGGCCTTATTCCCTCATTAGGGAATAAGATGCTTTATTATATGCTTCAGCTATTACTTATATATTTAGAGACAGGAAATGGGAGATAATAAGGAGACAATAGTTACAAGGCCAGTCTGCACTGAACATTTCATTTCACCCATTTTCATATATTCCCATATATATTCTAATATTATGTTAAGATGTCATTCAATTCCAAAATATCCCTTTTCAATCCTATTCCTTCTCCTGCTGTTTTCTAGAATCTTAATTTTTGCTGCCCTCCAACAATTTCTTTCAGATATACAAGGTACCCAGATTTTTTATTTACCCTCTTGTTGCTACTACCTACCTCTACTTTATGTTTCATATTCAATCTATTAACGTTTTATCAAAATTGAGTTGAGTATATGCATTTCTACCACAAACCATTTTTTTGATAAACATTCATATTATCATAAACATATGACTCAAGAGGTTAAATGTTAGAGTAATAAGGCTATTGAAATAAATTTTAATGGTCCATTTTTAGAATCTAATAATCCTTAAGGCTTCTGGGTCTTCTAAAGATAAAGGATGGGAGGTTGAAAGGGAGAATCTAAGAGAGTCACACCTAGCATCTCTGGTAAATTCATTTTTCTTTTTTTCAAACCAGTAACAACAACACTAATAGCAAATACAAATGATGTTATCTTGCTTTGGAGCCTGACAAATAAAGAAGTGTTCTATCTAATCCTTAATACCATAAGGGCTACTTTCAAGTCCTACATAAGAAATTAAAAAAAAAAAAAAGCAAAGTTCTTGGAATATTATTCCATGTACTGGAAAAAAGAAGATCATTCCAAGAATGGAGAATCAAATAATATAATCTGAGTACTATGTTATTTTGATTTCCAGGACAGTTCTCATCCTGCGTTTTCCCCCTAAAAAAGTCTTGAATTCTTGCAAGTATTATGTAGAACTGTACATCATTACACCTGTCAAGCACACATAGCTCAGAAAAATGAAACTTGCTTCTTATTCATCCATTGCTAACAAACATCTGAATGGCAAAAATGGCTTCTATTCAAAAGAAAAGCGTTATCTGGCCATCAGAAAGCCATTAGTGCAGGAGTTCTTAACCATTTTTGTTCCATGGACCCCTTTGCCAATCACGTGAAAAACATGGACCCCCTTACTAAGTCTATACTATATTGTGTATTATTTAATAAATATATCACACCTGCACCAACACAGCCCCAACCTTTTTTGTTCCATGGACCCCTTTGCCAATCACGTGAAAACCATGGATCCCCTTACTAAGTCTATACTATATTGTGTATTATTTAATAAATATATCACACCTGCACCAACACATCCCCAAAAGAATAATGTTTTTTTGAAACTTTTTTTAATTCAAGCTCACAGACCCCCTGAAATCTTTCCACGGATTCCTTGGGGTCTGTGGACCCTTGGTTAAGAATCCCTGCATTAGTGGAAATGCAATGTACATTTATAACAGGCATACGAGTTACTCTTGAGAACATGGGTGAGGAAAGGAAAAAGAAATTAAGTCAAGTAATAATACTATCAGAATCATACCTGTGGTGCTGTGACCTTAGCTGTAAGACTTCCAGCCTGCACATCAATTAGCCATGCATATTCTAAGGAATCACTTCCCAAAGGAAGACCTTCTGCTGAGAACATAGCATGCGCTCTCAGTTGCAGACCTGACAAACTGATGTGACCTTCTCTGAGTACTTCATCCACAGGGGGTCGCTGCTGAAAACATTAATATTGAAAGTATAAGAAAATCACACTGTAATTTCTAGTTGCTTCCCTCTCCCCTCAGAGATTAACAGTAAAACCATGTTATTTGGAAAATATAAGCTCCTAACACCTTGGACCCATAAAAGAAGTCTGAGTTAAGCTGCTTTAGCGATAACACCTTTAAGTCCAACTACAAAGAATCAAGATAGCCAAGTCCTAAAAAAGTATGCAGATTTTCTCTAACTGGAACTGCATCTAAGAATAAAAAGAAATTAATAGTCTGACAGGGAATGTAAGAGGCCAACCTTTTTGTAGGAAGTTTAGGAATCATGAGACTAAAATATTAAAAAGAGTAGGAGTAAATGTGGCTCAAACAGTTGAGTACCCACCTCCCACATGAGAGGTCCTGGTTTCAGTTTCTGATGCCTCCTAAAGAAGACAAACAAACAACGAGCAGACAACGAGCAGACATCGAGCAAAAACAACAAGCAGACAACAAGCAAAAACAATAAGCAAAAACAACAAGCAAAAACAAATGACCAGGGAGCAGATGTGGCTCAAGCAGTTAAACACCCACCCCCCAGATGGGTGGTCCTGGGTTCGGTTCCGGGTGCCTCCTATATTAAAAACAGACAAAGAGCAAAAAACAACAACAACAAAAAACACAACACGCAAAAAAAGCAAAAACAATGAACAGGGAGGGAGCCATGGGGGTGGAGGTGGGGGCGGAATATTAAAAAGAAGAAAATAACATGGAAAAATGAAGACCAAGAAGACCATAAAATGAAGAATTGGGGTTAAAAAAAAAAAAATCCAATTCTATATATATTTTGAGCACTACATAAACAGCCAAGGGGTAAGTAGTTTTATCTTAACCGAGAATAATTATAAAAGCAGTATATATTTCAAAGAGAAAATTTCTAAGACATATTCAGAGAGATAAAGGATATATCCTAAAATAGGATGTTCCATGGAATACTACTTCTTCAGAGCTCTACCATCAGTTACAAAGTTCTGTTGAATCTACCTCCAATTTCTATCAAATGCACTGACTTCCTTTTATCTCCATTGCTATCATCCTGGTCCCAAGAATATCACCTCTTGCCAAGACTTTTGCAATAACCTTCTAAGTGGCCTCTCAGCATTCACTTTTATATCTCTCTGCTCCATATTCTACAAATGTCCACAGAGATCTTTAAAAGGTAAATCTATCATGTCATTTCTCCATTAAAATCTAATGCCATTGGGAATGCATGTAGCTCAAGCGGTTGAGCACCTGTTTCCCACATATGAGGTCCTGAGTTCAATCCCTGGTACCTCCTTAAAAACAAAACAAACAATAAACAAATAAATGGAAAAAAAAAAAAAAAAACCTCAGGGGAGCAAATGTAGCTCAGTGGTTGAGTGCCAGCTTCCCATATATGAGGTCCCTAGTTTGTTCCCTGGCCCCAGTAAGGTTTAAAATATATATATATATATCTAATGTCCTTAAAACTGCATGTACATCCAAAATCCTTATGTTCTCTAGCTCCTGTTAATCTCTTCAGCTACATCTCTTGCCATACCCCTGTTCTCTTTCGGTTTCAGCCACAACATACTTTTCTTGGTTTCTCAAACACATCTGTTTCCTCCCAGGCCTCAATAGAAACTACCAACATTTTATACAATTAGGTTTTCTTTTATATATAAATAGGTATATATTTATAAAAAGTTATAAAGTATTTCTTTCCATTTCTAAAACCAAAAGATGTTAGGATATATTGTTTTGGATCATATCAATAGGGAACAGGAAAAAGAAAAAGAAAAAAGTGATATTCTTAAAATACAGCTTATTATTAAGTCCATAATACCCAAGTGTCTATGTCTGTATCTCTCATATATATACACATACAGACTTATAAAACTTCTTAATACAGTTAAATTATGAATCTCTGAAGAACCATATATTCCACTTACAGAGGCTAACACATTGTTTTGACTCCATAAATATTAATAATAAAACTATGTCTCTACCATAATTCACTTTCACCATTACCTGATAGTTATCGCTGACAAATACATTTAGAGGCGAAAGGACAAGTTGCAACATGGTCTCCCTAAATCCTTTTTTCATTTCAAAACATAGTCTTTCCAAGAAAGCTGTAGGGCACTCAGGACCATCAGCTGTTCCATGCTAAAAGTCAAGCAAAATACCATAATCAAGATACATAGAAACTGGAAACCAAGGAAGTACAGAAAAATAAAAATTACATTTATCATAATTAAGCTTGATTTTTAAAAATCAAAATGAAATTTACTGATAAAAATAATTCTGTACCCCAATAAGGACTGACAAAAATAACTATTTTGTGCCTCAATAAGGACATTAGATGTATTAAACAAAGGGTACATGACAGTCAGTATATAGCACAATGCTCTAGCACCATCCCCTCCCTATCCAGCTTAGCTCCTAAGCCCCTGGATCCTTTGGCAATATAATCTCATTCCAGGTCATCTCCAATAGGTCCAAGAGGCATCCTCTGAGTGGACTAGGATATTGTGTTGCATCCAGACACAATTCACTTCGAGGGTCAAGCCTGGAATTGAATTTTGGAATAGGTCCACCATCGGGCCCAAATCTGGTCTAGGGTCTGCCCCTAAAGGTTAAGAAATGTAATATCCTAGAATATCCATCAGACTAACTATAAACCCAGCAATTCTAAGTCATGAAAAAATATTCCAAAGTTACACAGAACAGCAAAGGAGAAGCTAAAGTGAAAGTAGAAAAACAGAAAGTAAAATTACCAATGATCAACTAATAGCATGAAAAAAAATAATGTTAGGCTTTATAAAAGTAAAATTATAAATTTAGACGTTTTTGAATATGGTTTTTTTCCTAAATGTGTGCACACACACTGATACATAATTGCCTATGTTATGTGTATTTCATAATATACTCTGGACTATTTTGATATGTAGACACTTACAACAGGAAGACGCCCATGAACTTTGTACAAATTAACAAGCACAGTAATAACCCAAGGACGCAAAGTAAGTGGATGAATTGACTTGGCTGCACTTTCATTTTCCTTTTTGTCACTTTCCATTCCAACAGCAGTCCACCCAGAGCTGGATGATGTTGACAATGACAAAACAGGACTTGAAATAATCTCTTCAAAATCCATATACATGTCATCTTCTCCAAAATAATTTTCCTGTAATAATAAGAAAAAGCAAACTGCTATAAAAAGAGATATATAACAATATATTTTCACCTAAGAGCCCTAAATTTCTAAACAAAGCATCCCCTTAACCTATTGTATTTAATAAAAACCATTAAGTATCTTTCCTTAAAATAAAATACATATCTATATCTATATTTACTTAGCTACATAGCAAAAAACCTATTCTGTAGCAAACAACACAGTAAGTTACAAAGGTTTATAGTAAAGCTTCATGACAGCACTACCCAATTCCAGCAAAAACTCATAATATCTTGATCCTAGGAGGGAACTAAGAAGATCTATATGGTTCAGTGGTTTTTGATCTGTGCTTCATAGAATTCTAAGACAATACACACCAGGGAATCCTTTTGGGGAAGCAGATCACTCCACTGAAAATCAATTTGGCTAAATTCAATTAGCTAAATACTCCAATTCACATTTTTCAGTGTATTAATTTAACTGGGATGTTTTAACAGCCTTAATAAGAATGTCCAATTTTGGTTACTGAGATAAAAGTACCTGTTATTAACAGTAATCAAAACTTCCTTTCACATAGTTCATTTCAGTTTTGATTGTTGGAGTGTTTTAACTATGAGTATTCTGATTTCTTTTGGGTGTTTTAAGTTTAAATTTAAATTCAGTTTTAATTGAATTATTTCTTTCCATTGATGCTGAATTTAAATCTATTTTATCTACCAGGAATAGCAAAAAGTTATTAAAATATTCCTATTAACACTGTTAACTACATTTGTTAAATATTACAACCAAGTCAGTGTTTTGGTAAATTTTTCATTCTGATTATTGACAAACTGATTTTCTGCCTAGGATTATGGACATTAATATCTTTTTGAAGGCAAAAGATGTTGAAGTATAGATTGGACTTAAGGTCATACGGTAAACCTATGGCAGGACTAAGGTTAAAATCCCAAATCTACTGACTAATAGAACTGGTGATTTTCCCTCTATTTTCTATTGTCATCTGCCAACTTGAAACCTGCTTGAAACTTTGATAATTATCCTTAGAATACAACCCTGAAGCATGGACAAATTCAAATACTAATATACAGGTAAATAAACATTAGGTTACATTATAAATTCCAACATTAAATTTTAAAAACTGAAAAAGAAATGTCTAATTGATTTCAATAAACATTAAAAACTTGAAGGTATTCAGAGCCATAGTTCTCTCTTAGATCATTTAGGAAACATTTTTCAAATACAAATGTCATCCCAGCCCCGTAGACTGGTTCAGTAGGTTTGCAGTGAGAAAGGGGTCCAGACTTATGTGCAAAGTGGAGAAGTTTCTTTGGTGATTTTTATCTGCATATGGTCATCTCTGGCCCTCCTTTGCTCCACACAACTGATCTAACGAATCGATATGCATTGCATGTGCTTAACAGTTACCAACATACTAATAGTTACCAACAAATCATTAGAAATAATTTACATATTTTTAGTTTATTTTTAATAATCCTAGACTTCAAATCTCTTATTTATAACAAATTCCCTTGAGTCTATTACAGTTTCAATATTAATTTCTATGTTAAAAAAGATTCCTAAAGTTTATTACAATTAAAAGAAAAAAGCTTCTCTTGGGTCTAATGTTCAATTTGCTACTAAACCAATCTCCACTCAATTATCTGAAACAGAAATAACTCATTTCAAATTCTTTAGGGAACACTGAATGTGCAGCATAGTAAAGGACATTTGCTAATTTTTTAAAATGTGCAATGACTTTGATTTTAAGGAGTTATCAAAGGCTGAGTCTTTTTACATTTTTATCTACTGAATATGATCAACTAAATGTACTTTTGAAAGTATAGGTCCTTTAACCAAATACTTTAAGTCACCCTGGAAATAGTCTTTGTATTTGACAGATGAACCACAAACACTGGTCAGGGACCTTGACAGCCAGTATAGGAAGGGGATAGTAAATAGGTTGCACTAAAGTTCTTACCAACTGAGATAGCTGGAAGAGCGTACAAACCAACAGCTCCTATTCTGTAAAGTTTCCTTTAATTAAAAAAAAATCAAACAAAAATGCTAAAAGTCAAGCAAGAAGGAAAAAGAGAAACTGGGCTCTGACAGAAAAAAAAGTGCCAATGTGAAATTAACTCCTAAATTCATGTTAGTCATCTTTCTAGATTTTTTTTTTTTTTTTTTTGGCACTTCTTTTCTACTATAATTTAAGGATTGAGATTGCGGTTTGCAGTCCACAGCATATTCTCAGCAGAAATAGTGGCTAATTGGAAAGTGTAGCTTGTTCCAGGTCTGTCATGCTCAATCACTTAAAACCGTAATTTGTTTGATATGAACATTAAGCATGTAGACCTAGTGCAACACGGGAGCCACTTAGAAAGTTTATGCAATTAATAAACTTTCATACATAATTTACTATTGAGTAAGCAAAATTTCAGCCACTTCTCTACACTTAAAATTTCATTGTATATGTGAATTCTCCTTTCTTAATTGGGGAATGTAGTATTATATAGAATACTGTTAAACTTATTTTTAGTCCTATTTGACATTAACTTTTTTCTTTTTTTTTAAACCAAGTTAAGTGCTTTTCAGTAGCTATCCAGTGTTTGTACTTTAAAACTGTGATTTCTATGTCTTTTGCACCCAGCCATTTTAAGTATTTTGCTTTGTTTCTAGAAATTCTGTTTTGAAACACAAAATAAAGGCGGTGTTAAACGAGTATGTTATCTTATTAAAATGCTGTCATAGCCACTGCAAAGAAAGAAAAAAAAAAGTACAGATCCTTTAAAAAGCCAGTCTAACTTTAAATGTTTAATACTGCGTTCCTGATTCAAGCTTTTTTTTTTAATATGTAAATTCCATCTAGAAGGGTTAATTAAGAATACACTAAAAATTAAAAATAATAATAATAATAAATACCAAAGGGTTGACCAAAGTGTTAAGATAAGTTATAACATATTAGGAAAAACTTTAAAGGGATTTTAAGATTAATGAATATACAAAAATATTTACAAACACAAATAAGCCTTCCTTTTGTTTTAGGTGGCATGCAAAATTAAACTAAATCTTTAAAATCAACTCCAAACAACCTTAGAAAAAAAATCACTGGTTTTGAAAACTGGAAAAATGTGAACTCAGTTCAGATAAGTCTTCATAACAACAAACCTTTTCGCTGACCAACCCTAATCATCCTTGAACCTTTCCAGACTTAATTACTCCTATTACTATATATTACCGGATTCCCTGTTAGCTAAGTATTCAATAGCTAAACCTCTGCTGTTGTGAAATTGCAAAAGGAAACAAAAAAGCATAAAATTAGGACCAAACAAACATCCCTCAAATAACTCCAAAAATTTATGATGTTAGTGTTTTGATAATTAGGCTCTCTTACTATAAGATGTAGTAAACGTCCAACAGGACCATGATAATCAAAAGCAAAGTGAATTTGTAAAATCTTGAAAAAATGCAAACCTTGATGAAGTTGGTCAAAGTATGATGGAGAATGGCTCAAATCACAGATAAAGCTATCAGTGATAAATTAGGATCTAGAAGAGGTAGAGCAGCTGGCAATCAAGAAAAATGGGGACTTTTTAAAAGTATCATTTGAATAGCAAAAGAATAAGAGCAGTCTCTATAAAACTGACAAAGACCTCAAATATTTTTCTTAAAATAACACTCTTCATAATCATGCTACAGAAATCAACTTTGAGTGCTATTACACTGTGCAATCATACAATTTCAGGGGGAAAATTATACCAAAATGAATCAACACTGATTTGATCTTTGTTCTAAGAATTGGTATCTATTCATAACTAAAATTTGGTTTACTCTGAGAAAATTTTACTTTAAATATATTTGCTTCAATTTTTAAAAACAAAGATCAAAACAAATATTTTACTCATTATTGACCAAGAAAAACCTGTTTTTAAAGGATACATCTGAGGTAGACTTTTTTTGGTACCAATTATCCTCAGATGACAAGGTTCTCTTGTACTTCTATTGCTGTATTAATTATGCTGTATTAAAATTTGTTCATATATTTGTCTCTCCCTCTAGCCTATACACTCCTTGAGAACAGATGCAATATCATCTCTGTATCTAGAACCATTCCTGGAACATACTAAAAGCTCAATAAAATGCTACTCGGAAAAAGTATGCTTTCTGTAATTTTTTAATGGAGTCTACATCCCAAGTCCAGTCAATACACATAATATCTTCACATAATCTAACTCATACAAACTGACTATTTCAAATGGCCTCAATTTCCTTAGATGTTAAAGGCTTTGCCTATGTTCAAAAATATGTAAGTTCTATTTTAAATCATACCTTTATACATAGAAAGGCATTTAATAGAGGTCCATAGAGAGTTATCTGAGAATCTGGGGAAAGTTCCATTTCTACATGAAGTTTATCAGGTGCAAGTTCTGAGGGATCAATAGGTGGGCGTGAAGAAGTAGAAGGAGAAGAAACAACTCTGTCTGACATTTTCTGGGTTGGTCTTAATACAGATAGCATTGTTTCTTCCATTTCTGACACTAGAGAAAAATTGAAGAAAAAAAAGTTATGTATGGGAGGGGGGAGAAGTACATTATTAGGAGTAAGTCAATGAAATATTCACTAAGAAATTATATTTTACAACTATGAAAGCAACTATCTTTGATACAGTATCTATAGTATACAAATAAAGCAGACCTAAAAGACCAATAATTAAGAAAGCAAATAGGAATAGACGTAATTGAAATAGGTAAGGAAATACATAAATCAGATTGCACAAATCAATGAAAAGTTCCTGTTGACATAAGCAACAAACATTCTCTCTGAGTACCTGTAATATAAATTTAGGTCACTGTGAGGCTTTGGACATTAAACTGTAAAGTTGTTTTCACACAAATAGCTATTCATATACAATATGACATTAACAGGCCACCAGGCTTAAACAATAACGAAAACTATTGAAAACAAACTCACTGAATAAATACAGGACCCAGGTAATACTACAAATTATCTTCAAGGAAACATAAGATATGCTTCAAAGAAACTAACTTTTCACAAAATCAAGCCCTTTATATAGATAGATAAAAGATATAGATAAACACAGATCTTGTTTGATATTCCGGCTTTGCCACTTCTAGGTGGTGAACCTTGAGAAAATTACTCTCCTTCTCTGAGTATTTCCATAACTCCAAAATGAGTATAATATAAACCTCATAAAGAAATGAGATAATGCAAGCTTGGAAACTTCTTGGCCCAGTATTTGATACACAGTAAATGCTCAATAAAAAATAGCTATAATTATATCAAAATCTACAAAAGATTATCAATGTATACAAATGTATCAGAAGACTAAATGTAGTTTCAAAATTTTGTTAATTTCTATCTCTGATGATAATCATAACACCAGCTGTTTTAAGGTTCAATTATATAAAGAACACTTACATGATTGTTTTAGTTGTTCATCTGCTTTTTGTGGATAAATTGGATGCCATGTGTAATCAATTGTAAGCATGACACTTGGGACAGTCCAACATTCCACCCAACCAGCCCTTTAAGGAGAAAAAACAAAATTTCTAGTTAAGTACTGTAACCGTCGGGGAATTTGATGTAATTATGAATTCCAAAAATATAATTGGATCATGCTTGTAAACTGATCTGTTAATCTGGGTATGATTAGGGCATTGACTGGGCCATGTCAGTAGGGCGTTGAGCCCCACCCCTTGGTGGGTGGGGGAATCGAATATAAAAGGCAAGGCAAAGGACAGTTGAAGCAGTCTTTTGAGAAGCAGTTTTGATGTTGGCAAGAAGTCCCCAGGAAAAGAGAAGCAAGTCGTTCGCCTGATCGTCTACAGCTGACCTTGTGGAGGAAACAGGAGCTAAGCCTGGAGAGAAACGCAGCCCAGGGAAGAGAGGGACCCCAGAAGCCTGAACCCTGGCAAATGCCGGCAGCTGTCTTGCTCTAACACGTGGCAATGGACAGTGGTGAGAGAAGAAACTTAACGCTTTATGGCCTGTATCTGTGGACTTCTACCCCAAATAAATACCCTTTATAAAGACCAACCCATTTTTGGTATTTCACATTAGCACCCCTTTGGCTGACTAATACAAGTACTTATTCCCTTAATTGTACACAGATACCAGTTAATCAAATTTTATTATTCTTTAAAAATATAATATTAATAATAATGATTTCTCCACAAATAAACATAAAATACTTAAGTCACTAATTTCATGCACTCACTTTTCTTGAGTAATATTCCGCCATTTTGGTTTAACTGTTTTCTGGCCACTTTGACACTCAGCAGGAATAACAGTATCATGAGTCATTTTATTTGGGTGGCAATCCTTTACCAGCATAAATAATGAATATTTACTAGGATGGCAATCTGGTAGAAACAAATGAAGATCAACATCTTCTCCCTATAAAACAATTTATAACCATCAAAATTAATAAAATTGGTAAATAAATAGGTAATAATTTATATCCATATATAGCTACAACAATTTTGAAAGTAAATAAGGAAGAAAGAAAATTTTCAAAGGGCAGATTTTACAGTGAATGGTCAGGTAAATAACGGTAATGAGATTTTACATGAACTAAAACTAAATTCTGACTGAAAATACAAGGGGAAAAAGCAAGGAAAGAAACAGGATATTTTTCATGTAGCAGTGAAAATGATAAAGGCAGTTGTCTTCCACAGGTTTCCATGGATTATGTCACATCACCCACTTAAAAAAAAAAAAAGTAAATCACCTCACTAACATAACCTTAGATAGAAATGTTTTTGTTTGTTTTTTTTTAATTGAAAAATTATTAGTGTCTCCTTTGATTCTAGTAAATCTTATTTCTTAAACTGGCTTTTAATAATTGTGAATTGACATTGCTAAAGATCTTCATTTGGTTTCACTTACTTTCCTCTAGGTCCTCTAATCTTTGTTCATCTTTATGACTGATTTCTTAATAGGTAGTAGAGTACAGTGGTCAAAAGAATGGATTCCTAAGCTGTACTGCCTGAGTTCAAATTCCAGTTGGGCCACTCATTAGCTTCATGACAAGTTACATAAACTCTGTTCCCCCAATTTCATAATCTGTAAGTGCAAATAATAATAACTACTCCCAAGCACTTGGTTCAGTATCTACAATGGAAACTGTTTAATAAGTTTTAGCTGCTCTTAATATTGTTATTACTCTTGTTACCACCATAATAACCATTAGTACTATAACTACTATTACTTGCCCATGCCCTAAAATTATATGGTCCACAAAATTTTGAGTTTAGGAGAAGTTCCTATGAGCTGGCTTTCAGATAAAAAGTAGAAAGTTGCTTATGGTTATTCTCTGAATTCATGGTTACAAACAGGAAACAAAGAAAATAAAATCTAATTCATAGCCCTAGTGAACATTAGAGCTAGAAGTAGTCACTAGTTTTAAGAGAAATTATAGATTAGCCAACAGAGGTTAGAAATGAGCTCTAACAAAATAACTCACTCAGGCAATTTTTTCCAATTGTCTCACTTCTTAAGGGCAGTAAATTACAAGAAGGAAACAGCAGCAACTCTGATGTTAAAATTCATTAACAATGGAGGAAAACTAAAATACCTTAGCGTAGCACTGGGATAGGCAGAGAAGAATAAAGATAAGCTTTGGAAAAATCAAACTTATTAATTAATAAACCTTGTGGTATAAATAATGTATCCAATTATACATACCTTTAAAGAGAACTTGGTATTACATGTCACTGGAACAAAGTCCGTAAAAGGCAAAGAGAAATCAATATTTAGTGTTTCCCCACAGGCTGCCAGATAAACTACAAAAACAACAACAACAACAAAAAAAAACCTTTTAACTTCAATACAATTTTAATTAAAAATTGTTCTAAATGCACACATAAACAAAACTGAATTTAAGACAATATGCTTAGTCCAATACAAACTCTGAAATAGTCCTCTGAGAGTCTCATGAGACAATGGGGGAAAAATCAATTCTAGAATCATTAAAACTACTAAATCAATACTAACTTTCTTTGTTGCATTTGTCTTAATGAACAGAATACTTAACCTAGTTTTTTAAGATTTCTTACCATTTTCTTGTTGTTTAGTGGAACAGTCAATCCAATTGTGTTGGTTAGCAGCCCAAATCATTTCAAACTGATGAAACATGATTTTAAAATTCCATGTATATGGAACAAATGAAAAAATGTCCGGAGCACTATCACTAGACCAATCTTGAATTAAATCTAAAATTATTGGAATGAGGGACAGAAAATAAAATGAAATTCAAAAGACAAACACAAAGATTCCAATATCAGGTAAAAATCAATTTTTCTTTTCTAACTTTTATACTGAAATATTTAAAAGTTAATTAAGAAGTGGATAAACAATTTGACAATAAAAAGATGTTTACTTACTAATCACAGTTCCAAACAAGAAAAATGTTATACATTTCATATACCTACTGCATAAAGAAAACAGGAAAAAATATCACCTGATAGTCCACTACCCAAATATCCAACACAGTCGATACATTTCATTCTTTTTATTCTATATATATTTTTACACTATCCAAATGCATGTTTCTTATATGTTGCTTTTTTCTTGAACTCAGGTATTTTTACATGTTATTTCCTATATATTTACTTTTGTGTAATAATTCACTAGGATTCACTTAATCATTCCCTACAGTTATATATTTAGACTGCAAACTTTTGTATTATATATAAGGCTAGCACGTATATTTTTGTGCAAGGTATTTTACATATTTAGGATTACTTTGTCAGCATAGATGCAAGAAGTGGAATTGCTGGGTCAAAGTTTAGGAATTTTTTAAGGCTATTATAAATTACAAAATTGCTTTCCAAGAGAAGTGAATCCATTTATGAACCCACTAGAAATGTATGCTTGACTACCTATTTCATTGCACCCTCTTTCTGCCTTGTATTTCTTTTTTTTTTTTGTCATGATAGTTAATAACTATAAAATGATAGCAAGTGAATTGCAGTTCTTAATTATAAGAACCACTGCACATTTTTCTTATTGTTTTATTTATTAAACAAATGTTTACTGAGTGCTTACTGTTTTCCATGCATTGTTCTAGACTCTTGAGAATATAATGGTGAATGAAACATAGACTCAGCCTTCTTAGAATTTATAGTCAAACATCTTTGTTGATTGTTGATGTGTTGTATGCTTTAGATGTGGCTTTTTAAAATCCTGTTCATACTCTTAGTCTCCTTAGCCTTTGTTATCTTAATTTTTTTTCGTCTCAATATGTAAAAGCTCTTTATATAAAGATATTAGCCTGGGTCTATCACAATAATTTCCTCAACTTTTTCTTCTGGTCTCCACCTTGTTTACAGGCACTGTATACTTCTGGCAGTAATAGCTTCCAATAAAAGGCCTCTTCCCAGAAGTGTCAAATTCATCTTTGTAATCTCACAGTATGTATCACAGTACCATGCATATAAAATTAGGGCCTTAGAACCCTGTGAGAGAGTGAGTGTGTGTGTGTGTGTGTGTGTGCATGTGTGAGAGGGAGACAGAGAGAGAGACAGAGACAGAGAGACAGAGAAAGAGAGAGAGAGAGACAATTGAAAGCAGTATTGTTATAACATAGACTGTGATACCAGATAGTCCTGGGTTTAAATTCTGGATTTATTTTTTAACTAGCTATGAAATATCTTGGGCAAACTACTTAAATGCTGTCAGTTTTCTCTGTTTACAAAATGGGGATAATTTCAAAGACATTGTGGGAACTGAGGTGATACACATGAAGTTTCAGCATAGTATCTGGCACAGGGTAAACACATCCACAAATAATAGCATTTATTACTACAGATATTCTAAGGAAAATAATAGGTAAAAATTGTATTAAACATTTACATTAGTATTCCTTGAATTTTAAAGAGGATTTAAACTAAAAAATATTAAATTCAGTAATGAAATCAGAAATCAAATTTATCCTACATAACATCATATGAGCTCATTTAAAATTTAGCTGCCATGTACAGAAATTGGTGCACATATACTATGAGTGAAACTCATCTTTTACTAACATGGCAAAATAATGCATTAAATATCAAATTTCAGTAGTAATATAAATTAGCATTAATTAGATGTAATTTTATCTTATCAACGGTATATGGCTATTAAACTGTTCTATTAATATAAAAAGGATAATTCCACTTACTAAATTTACTTTAAATACATATTTATTTCATTTAACCAGCAGTCAAAACACTTCATCATGCTTTATAGTATCTATGCTTAATTCTACTTTTTTACTTCTAAGTGCAATCCAACTTTAACCAACCTGATTCCATCCTTACTTTCTAAATCTATTCTTTAGCACAATGTCTAGCACTTGGGACATACCAAAAATCATCGGTGGAATTAATCAATTCCACAATATATACTTACCATTCATCAGGCTGATTTCCTCATTTTTCTACCTCATAAACATTTCTGGCTCAGCACTTTTACTTAAGCTTCTCATCCTATCTTAAATAAATAAGTTCTTTCATATCTTCTCTGTTGAAGGAAAACCCTAGACATCTTTCAAGAAAGCATAATACTTAATAAAGAGCACAGGATCTGCAGCCAAAAAATTGTTCACAAATGTCTCTTTCACTAACTAGCTTCATGAGTCTGGCTAAGTCACGGTATATTTCTGTGCTTCAATTTCCTCATTGTTAACTCTCCCTTTTTTGGGGGGTCATTATGAAAAAAATTTAAGTGAACACAATTTGTAAATGGCAAAATATTATTGAGTTCATTATCAAAGACATTTCAGTCCTTAATATCCTTCTATTCTTTTTCAGATTACCCTCAGATCACAGAGATGTCTTCCATATTCAAGTCTTACTCATATGCATTTGTCAACTTTACAATTCACACTTGCCTTTCATACTTTTTGTATTGTTTCATTTGTCTATTTCTAGTGCACATGCCAATATACTTGAAGCTGATAAACAATACAAAACAAGATATGCCCACAAGCTGTCTGTAGGCAGAGATCATGTTCATTGTTTGTTTTGAATCATTAGTGATATAAAAGATTTTCAATTTATATTGATTGCATTATCTACTTTAACTTCTAGATTAAAAGATTGAGCTATAAATGCCAGTAAAATAAACACCAATGCAAATAATCTACCATGTATCTCTACAAACCAAAGAAATTTTACAACCTTAGGAGCCAATTTTTATTTTAATAAATCTTGTTAGATTTGTCTTCAATAACTTATACTTATTAATTCAACATGCCATTATTCTAAATTATAGTTTTCCTATCAGCTTCTACAATATTTTTAATGACAAATATTAAAAATTATAGTGCAAAATATTCCTATTAAGAGCCTCAACCACTATTTTTATTATATATTTCTCTTTAAACCAAAAACTGCTTTCATTACCAGTTGGTCTTATCAAATATTCTGAACAGAAAGGTAACATTTTCGTGACGCCTGTCTTATTAAGGAGACAATCTAAATATTAGTCTGAAAAAACCAACCTACAACAACACACTTTATAATTTGCTGTTAGGTAAACATCCTGTAATATGTCAATCAATTAGTACCAGAGCTTTGCTATACTGTTATACTGTTTTCTTCTCCTGTGCTCAGAGTAAATCAAAGTCGATTTCATTATTCCCAGAAGAGATTTCAGCTTCTGTGTTTGTTTTACAACTTTCACTCCTGAGGCTCTATATTTATCATAAAGCTATCTTTATCCCACATTGAAATCTCATAAGAACAACTTTATCTCACTAATAATTGACTTTTGAAGAATATCAGGCATTCCCTCCCACTCATGAAACAGATAATTTCATGTCTTCAGAATTCTGCCACTAAAGAAATATAAGGCTGAGAAAAAAGGAAAACAATTCACACACTATCACCAAGTGTGTTCACTCAAAGGCTAAACTAATATTACTCTCTAATATTCATCCTTTTCAAAAAATGAATAATTTAAGAATAACTCGAGTTATTTTTAATGTTATCTTTTAAAAGCAGAAGTAATATGATCAAATGTTACAGCTATTAAGTCTGGATAAAGAGAATTTAGATGATAGATACATTCATTTTTGTAGCTTTCTATAATTTAAATTTTTTTCCAAATAAATTTTAGGAAAATAAAAACCAAAAAAGTGAGTTTCAATGGTATAAACATAAAGGTATATAGAGAAAGGAAATAATTTAAGGAAAATGCAATTATAATTTAGGGAATGTGTACTTGGCTGTTTAAAGTAATTAACACAATATTTAGTCTAAATATTAATGCTACTACAAAACTAAAATTTTAAAAAATCATGAAGAATTCATACTTCCACTCTAACTATCTGCTAGAGTCTAATGATATGAAATATCTAGAGGAAAAATAATGTAAAGGATTAAAAGCTTGAAAATAGCAATCTACTTTAAAAGATTAGCAAAGTAAGAATTACCAAAGCATACGTGATAAGGAAGTGTACAGTCAGAGAGATAATATAACAAATTCTTGGGCCAGAAGACCACTTAGGGTTGAATCTAAATTTGACCGATTTGCTAGTCATGTGACCCTAGACAAATTGACCTCTCTGTAACGTATTTTCTTCATCTGCAAAATAATAACAATAACAATAATGATCTCAAAGAGTTATTATGAAGATTCAAAGATTTAATGTGTGCAAATTGCTGAGATCATTTCCAGACACATAGTATACACTATACGTTTCAGCTATTAGTTTTTCATAATTCTGATAGTTATTTAGAAATTAGAGTGCTTACTCAATATTCAACATTCAACTGACAAACATTTAACTTGCCAAGACTTCTGTCAAAATTTCTACTATGGGGTTCCTGACTCAAGTCTTGGGGAAAAATTGCACACCAATCCCAAGAAAGCATAAGCATTCAATGTAGTAACCCAAATAAGGGTCCCAGCAAACTAGCAAACAAATATAAATGACTTATGGTTGAACATATTATAGTAATGGCATTATAAAAAGCCATAACTCTAGCAATAGCAAAATTAGGGTAAAAATTGTTTTTCCTATTTCACAGACAAGGAAGTTGAAGGTTAAACAATGACATAATTTGACCAACATGATAGTGCTAGTAAGTAATGTGAAGAAAGGATTTTTATTCCTTATTCATCACTATGACCCCAAATATCTGACAGTATTCAGCACAGGCTAGATGCTTAGTAAATGACTGTTGCATGAATGCATGATTGACTGAATGAATGAACAGAATAAGCAGTCAAAAAAAAATTAGGTTGCTCCGATGTAGCCATTTACCCTAGCAGATCATACCAACTATGTTTGGCTAACCTTTATAGCAGAGGACTCAATAAATGCTACTTACTTTTATGCAGTAACAATATTTAGGTTATTCACAGACCAAGATGACATGTTGCTATACTCATGAAAAATGAGTAGCTATGCCTTACGAAATAAAAAAAATTTTTCCAACTAGTGGCAGCACCAACTCAATTATCCATGCTAATGGAATGTAGTGTTAAGTAGGGGCTGCAAATGCAAAAATAACATATTTTGCTATTTGAGTATACTAATTATGAATTAAAATGAAATAATGAAGCCACACTGATGCCTAATTCACGAAGAAAGAGGAAAAGGAATTGGTTCATATTCCCCATCTTATCCCACACTAGACTGTACAAGCATCAGTCTAAGATGAGTTCTTTCATTTCCTTCTAAGTTCAACTTTTGGTTCACATTTTCCTTGTTTGGGTTGGAACAGAGCAAAAAATGACTTTATTTAAAATTTCCTTTGATATCTGCAGTACAAAAAAGTATTAAAGTAAGAAAGTATAAATGGTGTCATCAAATCCCAATGTAAAATTAAAAGCAAAACTTAGTAAATATAAACAAGTTCACTGTTATAAATTGCATTGTATTTACACTTATGAGAAAATTACCTGTAAAGAAGTTCTTCTGTGCAAAGATGAAGTGGTAAGTGGCCTTATAAACCTCTAGTTCACACTGCCATGTCTGTGGCATGTTCCATATTCTGGGGTAGCTGGCATTAATGTGGAACTGCAAACCAAATGTTAAGTAAAAATGTTACAGCTTAAAAGGTGACAGTGTGTGAACCGTATTAGAAAAGAAGTCACACATACTGGTGAGTAATTAAAATTTATTACCCTACTGAGCTAAACATAAGGCCCCTCAAGTTTCTTAATCTTGCTGTGGCTAAAGGTCAGTATCCAAAGTTACATCTAGCTCCTTAAAGTAATAAGCTATGATGTGGTGAAAACATGAGAACAACAAATCAGGCTACAGTTCTGACCATGCACTCCAGCTAAACTAATGGAGTAGTAGCCAGTGTCCCTAATTCCTCCTTAAGCCTCATCTGTTAAGTGAGAGGCTGAGTGTCAAAGAAGGCGAGGTGCAATGTATACTGTCACACAGAAGTGTGGCTACCAGTGCTTCCAAGGGCTCCCATTTGACAGCACAGTAGTTACAGACCTAACACAGTACTCTGTTGGCATAGTCTACCTGAGAAAGCTTGGCATTCCTGCAAAGGCAAAAGCTGCCTGCCCAGGAATATCATTGTTGTACAGCACTATTTATCAGTAATAGCTCAGGAATTGATTAAAATGCTGAACATGACAGTTAACTAGATATTTATGGTGTTTAATATATTCTTGATAATTGCAAAAGTTTTCTCTTAATTTACATATATATCATGTGATGTTTGCAACAAGTGATTAAGTACTATGGCACAATGTTATATGAAAGAATCTTCTCTGAATATCAACCATTCTATAGAGTGGCTTTTGTTATTGTTTTTGTTATTGTCCTTGATTAAAAAACAACAATAATCTGCCTGATTAATGAGTCCCGTATCTGCAATTTTAATCACATTTCCGTAGTGTTTGTTTCTTATATGAAGCATCCAACATATCGATATTTTTTTTCCTTTTACCTTATTCATCGTGTTAAAAGCACAGTGAATTACATTTTTTAAGCCCTAGGAAAACAATCAAATTGGGCTAGAAAACATATGATAAAAAATTATCTTTCTTACAACTCAGAAGAGATTTAGTCCAGCCATATAATGAGGCTTAAAAGTAACATTCTACCAACTTTACACATTTTTATAGACCAAAAAACCACACACCAATGCTTTTTATTCCCTTTCCTCATACTAGAGCAGAGCAACAGAGAGATGCCAAAAGGAGTCTCTGGCACTAGGAATTCACTCCTCCCAAAGACAGACCCAGCAGTACCTGGTGGTTCTTGAAGGAGAAGATGGACCAATGACTTCCTGATTATTTAAATATTACATTAAAAAATTAAAACCAAATCTGTATTTTGTGCACGTATGCATATCATCATAAGTTCTAGACTTACTGCTAACATTTCTGCTTCTAAAAGGGTCCGGTATTGCATGCTGGTAGTGGCATCAACATGTAAGAGTTGTCCTTTAATTGCAGGGGTGTAACCTTATAAATGGAAACATAAAAATTAAGAACCTACAAAAATACATATAATTAAAAATCTCTGAACTGGAACCAACTCCCACCACTACCGAAAGAAAAATCCCTAAAAAATGGTGGTCAGTAACTATTTAAATATACCCCAGTGACAAGGAGGTTGTAACCTAATAGGGAAACTGTCTCATTTTGGACAGCTCTGAAGATAAAAAGTTCCATCTCCATATAATGTCTATCCATTGGTCCTGATTGGCTTTCCAGTGGAAAACTACAAGTCTATTCTTTAATGATAGCATTCAAATATTTAAGAGAGTTCTCATATCTTCTCTTCACCTACTTGCTCAAAAGGGTACATATTTTCATCATTTTCAATTACTCCTTATGTAATGACAGTTTCAAAAGAACATTTATTTGTTATGTAACGACAGTTTCTAAATACTATAATCTTATTCTATATAAAAGCAGGAAAGTCTAGGACATTATGCTTCCTTTACTGATGAATTACCTTCCCATGAACACTAACTTTATGATCATTAGTATACTGCTAGTTCAACACGTATCCTGCTCTGACCATTTTCTTTCAAACAAGTAGATCTCTAGAAAGTTTTAACTTTTGTTTGTTTGGAATTATATTTTATTCTTGCCTAAGACCTAGGTACATTTTTTGACTTTTCAGACAATCATCCTAAAAGCCATCTAACCTTTATACCCAAGAACCATACTGGACTTTCCTTAGACCCTTAACTCACTTAAACATTCCACAACCAGTGTCCTGTGGCATTTGCAATTAATTCGTTACAGGTATATTTGAGAAATGGATCTCCTCAGCCTTCAGGAGGCCCTGTTACCCTAATGTATCATACCTATCTGTATCATAAGGTTTTAAGAAAGAAAAAGTGGAAGAACTCCTTTAAGTGAAGCATTTTCAGTTTTGTGCAAACTGTCTTTTTTTATCCCCATCATATATCCATAATTAACACTTCTCTAAAAGTTGCTAATTTCTACTGTATACTCCAAATCACCATTTCCAAGCATCTCCTTAAAATTTAGTATGATTTTTCTTTTAAAACTAGCTAAGATGAGCTTTATTTCTTCACTAAAATAACACCAAATTTAAAGGGAAAAGATAAACTATGCTATTGCCAGTCACTTTTTCACTTGATTTTCTAAGCAGGTACATCCCACTGCTACCATCTCATGCAAGCGAATAAACCCAGTCAATCTCTCTGCCTGCTTTCTTCTTTTATCAGTTCCAAAGAAAAGTGACAGAATCAAGAGGAGAGCTAATAATTATTTAAAAAATTCTCTAAGTACACTTGCAATCATAACATTGCTGGCTAGTGATTTAAAAGTATAGATAAATTCTAATTCTCTTTGCTCTCAAGAAAGTGATAACTAAGGCAAAATTTCATCTTAACTGCTCTCAATTACAAATGTTATAAGAGAATGGGAGGAAGAAGGCAAAATGAAGAAGGCTATATAATAATTTGATAAAATTAACAAAAACATTTAATCATGTTATCGATTAAGTTGTATCAGTGCCCAAAATTCATAATGAACTTAAGATTATCTCAGCTCAGATGGAACTATAGCTATCAAGGCATTAGTTAATATTTAAATATGAAATGTTCTGCTTTCTTAAAGTTATGTTTTTCAAAGTAACTAATGTATTCTCTGACAAAATCTATTAACAGTATAACCTAAAACAAAGTGTAGTCATTCAATTACTGCCCATGTACCACATGCCAGGCACTGGGAACAGCAGGGGGATACACTAATAAAAAGAAAGACACAGCACCTTCTCTCATGGAGCAACAGCTGAACAGGCAAAACATATATTAAGAAAATTATTCTCATTCCTACAAAAGAGATGTATAGAATATAATGAAAGCATAGACTTATACGACTTGAGTAGAAATTGTGCTCATTGTCTCCAGGTGATCAAACAATTTAACTATGTAACGTCTACCCTAATAATTACAGGTACATCAAAATATAGTTTAAAATTTGAAAAATAAAACTCTATTAATGTTAGTCCTAAGTGACTTTAATTAATTGGATTCTTTATATATTATTTCCCTACTAATAATTTAAAACAGAAAAGTAATAATTGCAGCTTACCATTTTCCTCAACTGTCATTGGAATATTAATTTCTAAATAAGAACCAGCTCCTACATTTACATGTACAGCATTTGTTTCCTACCAAAAGAAAAATATTAATTCATATAAAATATTCATTGTAATTACACTCCTACCCTCTTTACTTTTCAGTTATTATCAAACACTGAAATATTTACTATTGCATAACATACAATTATGATGATATTAAATATGTATTAAAAGTTTCTAAGACAGAAAGTTCAAATTTATGCCAAAATACATTAAGACTATTTGGCCAGCTTTAAAGGATAAAATAAACTAGATTATAGTACGACATTCTACTATTATTAATTCCCTTTCCATTAATTGGCATTTACTAGAAGTCTAAAGTAAGTAACATACATACAATTACTTGGGAAAAAGAAACTCATAGAAATGAATCTAAATATAGGACTAGTCACCAAAAAAAAAAAAAATCTGGAAAATAATGCTAAATTTTAAACACTAATTTTTTTCTACTACAGTATTTTAATAATTACCCGATTTTTGGTAAATAGCAAGTCAATTGTAGCATCTGCAATAATATTCATTCGTAGCTCAAAAGCAAGGATTTGTCTTGGCCTCCCAGGCTGTGCAATTTCAGAAACTTTCAAAACTTGATAATCAGGTGGAAAGAAAAACTTCCATAAACAATCTCTATATAAGGCGAGAGAAGGAATAATAACGTTATTAAACAGAAGAGCCCCAAATCAGTCTTGTAACTTTATATAATCATTGCTATCTCATTTGACAATTAGACAAGAAATATAAAATTTTTCAAGTCAAAAAATGGTAACACCTACTATGATCTCTAACCTTTACGTGAAATTGCAAGATGGTTTTCCCCAATGTTTTATACTTCCAGAGACCAATGAGCTTTGAGCAGGTAACAGATATACTATTATCAAATGAGACACAGGTAGGGCCAATCTGCACTATTCAAGTGGACTGTGAGAAATTAAGACATTTCACAAGTATATCAACTGTCCAAATGCCAAAGGAAGAATTGAAAGAAGATAGTTTAATCAGTATCATCATTCTACCCTAGACAAGTTACTTAAAACTTCTGAGGAAACTTGACCTGTTTCCCCTTCCATAAAATAGAAATAATATAGCCTGACTCATAGAATGGTTCTGAGGATTAAAGAACACCACATGGAAAAGACTTGACAATGCGTGTCACCAAGGAAGAAGTGGCTGTTATATTATTTTCAAAATCATTATTTTTAATCAATACAAGTGTAAGATACTAAAGGGAATAGATTTCTGAAAAGTAAATGGGTGTCCTGAGACTAAAGCACTGATGTATTTACCTTCCCTTCTTACATGAAAAAAAATGAAAGAACTCCAAAAATTTTCAATCAAATCTTCAATGTGAGCCAAAATTCGTACATTGTTTCTCAGGCATTCAGGGAAAGTGCCAGTTTGGATTTTAAAAAAGAAGGGTTGAGGAAGAAGTGACCAGTAAAAGGAAATGCTGCTTGGAATATATTAGCATAGGAAAAATAAGAAGACCAGAGCAAAATGTGTTAAACTGAACCAGAACAGACTATAAATAGCCATTATTAAATTAAAACATATAAAAGGAAAATGTAGTTTTGCAAATGATTTGACTAAGACAGACAAACATATAAAACTAATAATATTAAGGACAAAGAATCCAGTATGATTAGATGATGATGAACTACAAGGTTGGTTACAGAATATAACAGAAACAGCAACAGACTTAATGGTCTGGTTTGAATCTTGTCTGTAGCTTCACTACCTTGCTGTAGCTTCACTACCTTGCCTAAATCGCTGAACTTCTCTGCATAGCCATTTTCTCCTAGGTATAAAGAATTAACCACACCTGTCATATGTATCTCACTGGGTTATAAGGATCAAGTGTGAAAATATAAATGAAAGTACATAAATGAAAGCAATGAAATGTCACACAATGTCAAGAATGTGTACATTTTTATGATTAACATCTAAGGATTAAGTTCAATTCTAATAAAGTTTTTCTCAACTTCATCGTGAAAATTCTTAAGAAATTATCATGAAGAAAATGCTGAATAATATCTTAAAGATCCATAAAATAATGTAAAGGTATTAGAACTATCCTCAAAATCTATGCACTAAAAGGTCATGCTACATCAGAGATCAATAATTTCTCACAATGCTGAGAATGAATTATACAAGAGCAAAACAGCTGAGATTTCTTCCTCTACCACTTATATTAATACAAGGATGCTAAGAAAACAGACTTCAGTATTCATATGTTATTACACTTCATATTTGTGAAAAAAATTAATATGGGGAAGAAGAAAAGGAAATTGCTACATTAGAGGAAATGCACGTAAATGAAGACACAACTATTGTAGTAGTAAACTAAACACATGTGAAAATAATTTTATTTTTAATAAACCTGAATAATTTTGCTAAGTCCAAGTAAATATATTGCTGTTCTCTCTTGGCAGTGGCAGAATCTACCAAAGGAAATGTGGTAAAGTGAATTCCTCTTCCATGTTAACATCAGTGTCTTTTCTCAATATAATACAAAGACCACCCCCAAAGTGAATATGATTATATGAGAATTTTAGTATAGTTGTCATGTAAATACACCAAAATACTTTTTTGAAATATATAATAAAAGTAAATATAGCTTAAGAATCACATTTACTCAAGTGCTAAAAATACAAAAATATGCCATGTGTCTGTGCAAAAGCATTATTTTAGCAAATCAATTATATTGATACATATTAATAAAGCATACATCTATCCAAAGTGTACAGTCAATGGGATTTGGTATCATCACATAGTTGTACATTCATCACATCAATCACTATTAGAGCATTTTCATTATTCCAACAAAAAAAGGCCAAACCAACAAACCAACCAAAAAAAAATCACCTCTCAATCTCTATGTATCCACTGCCATATATAGCAGCTATTCTGTTTCCATCTCTCTAGTTTATTTTTATTTATATTTTGTAGAAACAGTCTTATATATGCAATATTACCTATATTCTTATTTCCTATGAGGTTTCACGATTTTATACAGTCCCAAGTTCTAGTAATATACATGTACTTACATTTTCCCTTTCAACCACTGTCATACCCATATAATAGCGATGCTAATTACAAACACTATGATGTGCTTTCACCTTTCCTATTCATTTCCAAAGATTCACAAACAACCTTTTTACCAATTCTGTACAAGTTAACACTCACCTTTCCATTCTCTACCCTCATTTTATTTTCTGACCTATATTCTAATTATTAACACCATAAGTTTACACAATATATTTAGTTCATAATAGTGCAATCAGACAACATTTGTCCTGTTGTGTCTGGATTGCTTCACTCAACATCATATCCTCCAGGTTCATCCATGTTGTTATATGCTTCACAACTTTATTTCTTCTTACAGTGCTTACATTTCAAAATGTGTATATACACAATTTGTTTATCCATTCATCAGTTGATGGATGTCTGGGTTGTTTCCCTCTTTTGGCAATCGTGAATAACAACACTATGAACATCGGTTTGCAGATGTCTGTTCGTACTACTGCTCTCAATTCTTCTGGGTATATACCTAGTACTGGTATTACCAGGTCACATGGCAAGTCTATACTGAACTTTCTTAGGAACTACCAAACAATCCTCCACAGTGGTTGTACAATTCTACATTCTGAACAACAGTGAATAAGCATTCCTATCTCTCCACATCCTCTCCAAAACTTAAGATTTCTGACTTTTTAATAGTAGCCAGTCTAATAGGTGTGAAATATCTCATTGTAGTTTTGATTTGCATTTCCCTAATTGCTAGTGATTTTGAACGTTTTTTCATATGTTTTTCATCATTCATATTTCTTTTCAAGACATTTGCTCATTTTTTTAATCGTGTAGTTTGTCTTTTTATTGTTGAGCTGCATGATCTCTTCACAAATCATGGATATTAAACTCTTATCATATATGTGATTGCCAAATATTTTCTCCCAATGAGTTACCTGCATTTTTCCCCTTTTGATAAAGTCCTCTGAGGTGCAAAAGTGTTGAATTTTGAGGAGGTTCCATTTATCTATGTTTTCTCTTGTTGCTCGTATTTTAGGTGTAAGGTTTAAGAATATAACACCTACCACAAGATCTTGAAGATGTTTTCCTACATCTTCTTCTAGTTTTATGACTGTTGCTTTTATATTTAAGTTCTTGACTCTTTTTGAGCTAATTTTTGTATAAGGTGTAAGACAGGGTTCCTCTTTCTTTCTTTTGGATATGGCTATACAGTTCTCCCAGCACCATTTGTTGAATAGACTATTCTGGCCAGCTGGGAGGGCTTCATAGACTTGTCAACAATCACTTGATCGTGGATGTGAGGTCTATTTCTGAGTTCTTGATTCAGTTCCATTAGTCAATCTGTTTGTGTTTATGCTATTACCATGCTGTTTTTACCACTGTAGCTAAGTAATATGCTTTAAGTCAGGAAGTCAGAGTCTTCAAAGTTTGTTCTTCTTTTTAAAGACATTTTTGATAATTGGCTTTTCCATTTCTGCAAAAAAGGTTGTTGGGATCTTTATTGGGATTGCACTGAATCTGCAAATCAGTGTGGGTAGAACTGACATCTTAATGATATTTAGACTTCCATGAAAACAAAATGTCCTTCCATTTATTTGTCTTCTTCGGTTTCCTTTAGCAATGTTTTGTAGTTTCCTGAATATCCTTGCATGTCCTTGGTTTATTCCTAAATATTTGATTCCTTTAGTCGCTATTATAAATAGAATTTTTGATCATGGTGTAAGATTCCTTTAAGGTGTTTTTGGATTTGGTTCGCAAGTATTTTGTTGAGGATTTTTGCATCTACATTCATTAGATATTGGTCTGAAATTTTCTTTATCATATTATCTTTATCTGGTTTTGGTATTAGGGTGATGTAGGCTTCATAGAATTAGTTAGGTAAGGTTCTCTCCTGCTCAGTTTTTTGGAAGAGCCTGAGCAAGATTGGTATTAGATCACCATTGAATGATTGGGAGAATTCAACTGTGAAGCCATCTTGGTCGTGGGCTTTTCATTTTGGGGAGGTTTTTGACGACTGTTTCAACCTCTTTACTTGTGATTGGTTTGTTGAGGTCTTCTATTCCTTCTAGGTCAGTGTAGGTTGTTACTCTGTTTTTAGGAAATCGTCCATCTCATCTACATTGTTTAGTTTTTTGGCATACAGTTGTTCATAGTATCCTCTTATGATCTCGTTTTATTTCTATACAGTCAGTGGCAATGTCCCCATTCTCATTTCTGATATTATTTATTGTGTCTTCTCTCCTTTGTTGTCAGTCTAGCTAAGGGTTTCTTAATTTTATTGATCTTCTCAATGAACTAACTTTTGGTTTTATTGATTCTATTGTTTTTTTGTCTTCAATTTCATTTATTTCTGCTCTGGTCATTACTATTTCTTTCCTTCCTTTGGGATTCATTTGCTGTTCTTTTTCTAGTTCCTTCAGGTGTGCAGTTAGAGCCTGAATTTTGGCTCTTTTTTCTTTTTTAATGTAACCATTAAGTGCTATAAATTTCCCTCTCAGCACCGCCTTTGCAGTGTCCCATAGGTTTTGATATGCTGTGTTCTCATTCTCGTTTGTCTGAAGACATGTACTGAATTCTCTTGCAATTTCTCCATATATTTATGAATTTTCCCTTTTTCTGTCCATTATTGATTTTTAGCTTCATTCATTATGATCAGAAAAAGTGTTTTGTATAATTTCAATCTTTTTAAGTTTATTGAGACCTGTTTTGTGACCCAATATATGGTCTATCCTGGAGAAGGATCCATGAGTGAAAAGAATGTATATCCTGCTGTTTTAGGGATGTAATGCTCTATGAATGTCTGTTAGGTCTAGTTCATTTATCATATTATTCAAGCTATTTATCCTCTGTCCAGATGTATTACCCAATACAGAGAGTGGCGTATTGAGGTCTCCAACTATTATTGTAGAGATACCTATTTCGCCCTTCAGTGTTGTTAGTGTGTGCCTCATGTACCTTTGGGCAACTAGGCTAAGAGATCTGTGTGATTATCATTGATTGGTTGTTTAAATCTATCTCTTCAGGATATTTGTTTTTTTCCTTTGGCAGGGCCATCTCTTCCTATTTCCTAGTACAATATATAATTTTTTGCTTATGTGTAGGCATCTGAATATGTTGGTGAAATTACTCTGATAGTCAATTTCTCTCTCTTGCCTAGTGTTTTTTTGTTGTCCCCCCCCCCACATCTCTTCTTTGATTTTTGGTTCAACTTACTCTGATTCTTTAAAATTGCCCAGCTTAAGTATCAAAACCAGGCTAGGGACTCACTAATGGAGCGCAGATTTTCTCCCAGGGGTTGGGGCTAAAAAGAAACCTAATAACAGTTTTCTCCTTGCAATTTCCTGTCTGGCCAGCAGATGGTAGTTATCAGCAAACTTTCCACAGAGGTGTTTCTTTCAACCTCTGCTTCCACATGTTTCTGGTCTGGCCAGAGCTGAGATTCAAAGCAGGCCTTGCTGGCCAAATTCACTGAAGAGAAACTACTCTCCTCCTTCTGATACACCCTCCCTCTTCAGGAAGGAAGACATCTGTTCCCCTTTCAGTCAGTTGCAGTGACCCAAGGGTTTTATCCAGGCTTAATATTTGAGGGTGGGGGATGGGAGCTGTTCCCAACTTTTGTGAGGGTTTAGTAACTCGTGTCTGTTGTTTTGGGTTCTTCATCTCTTTGTCCCTTGCCTCCCTGGGGGTTGCATAGTACTGCCCTGGTCTATTCACCCCCAAAGCACGTGACTCGGACAGCTTTTAGCCCTTTCTCCATTGTTTGTGTGAGAGAATTGAAACCTACCTGCGTACTCCAACATCATCTTCTGAGAACTCCTTTAAAGCATTATTTTAATTTTTCCTCCCAAATATAACAAAATGTAACTATTTTACCAGCAAAAAAAAAATGAGTTTTTTCTTGAGGTTTCTGAATATAGTTGAAATTGATTTAGATTTGTTACTTAATGGGATGTGAAAATCCTCATTTTCAATTGTCTCATAGTGTACATAGCATGGCTTAAAATGTATGAAAAATTTTATCATAAAAGGAAAATTAAAATACAGTAATATGAAAAGCACTGCTTTCTAACTTGAAAATTTAAGCTGTTTATTTCCAAGTTACTAAATGATCTTAATAGTAAAATTATATAAATGTTTTTCATCAGTATTAAAAAAATGAACCACACTAATGCAAACTGTTAATAAATAGGGTGGTAAATGGGAACTCTCTATTTTATGCACGATTTTTCTGTAAACCTAAAACTTCTCCAATTAAAACAAATGATATGTTAAATAAATAACCTAACCCAAAACTTAGTGAAGTGCAAGAATTTTTCAAATATAGAGCATGAAATTTTCTAATATAAACGTATTTATTTACCATACAATTGTTAAATAGCTACTTACTGTGCTCAGTATTCCTATATAACAGGAATACCAAATTAACAGAACATTGTACTTAAAAGTATACAAAGTTCTTCTAAAATGCAAGGTAGATAGCATATTATAAAACTATGAAATATAAAGTCAGTACATAAAAAGTATCAAAAGTATCAGAACTCTTTCATATAATATATCCTGTAGTGGACAATTTGGTTTGCATTTCTCCATTCAAGAAAACTAGCTCATGAACAGAAAAACTGAACTAACTCTAAGAGATGTCTATTTACATAAAAATTCAGGTATTCCTTCATAATTGGTGGTAAATATCCTCTCCTTTGCTTAAAATTCTTCCTGCAGAAAGATGCGCACAATATATAAAAAGTAAAAATTACTTTGAAATTACTATAACAACTACACAATATTTCAAACCTTTCTCTTTATCTTTATATAAAATCTATACATCTTAACTACCTATAAAACTCAGAAAAGAACCAATTCTCCACCGTTCTCATGCATTTGCAAAACTCTTCCCTTTACCTGTCTCCTTACCCTGGCTAACACCTATGTATCCTTCAAAAACTCACCTCACATATTATCTCTACCAAAGAGTCTTCTCTGATTCTTTTCTCTCCTTAGAAATTTATCTTTTTAAGTTCTTCATAGAGACTCTTTGCTTACCTCTATTACTGCACTTAGTCAAACTCTTTTGCTTGTTTTCCTCCCCCACTAGAACTTTCGTCTCTGAATCTCCATTCCCTGACAATCCGTGGTAATAGTGATGTCAATAAACAAATATTTATTGCTTAAATACAAAAGAAGAAGTAAAGGAATTTGCTCATGCACCATCTTTTTGGTGGCTTTTCTCATCTTTCAATAAAAATTATAGTTAATATCTCAATACCTTTGAAAGATTAGAAATAAAATTTACTCAAGTACCTCTGCCTATCAGCCCATGGTCCATAGTTGAAATCTGTTCCTTTACCACAAACTATATCCAAGCCCCAACATGGAGGTAAGTCTTGTAATTTGCAATCCTCGCTGTTCATTTCTCCCTCAATATTTTCTTCTGTTTCTTCTGGAACAAGTCCTATATTGCAGAATATACCATATAATGTAGTTACTTTTAAAGGACAATCAAAAAGTTTCCTTAGAAGAGCCTGCACAAACTTTTGGTCTTAGGAACTCTTTACACTTAAGAACAATTGAGGACTTTGTTTCTGTGGATTACATCAATATTTACTGCATTCGAAATTAAATTTGAGCAATTTTTAAAACATTTAATTATTTTCAAATAACAGTAAACCCATTACATGATGACATAATACACTTTTAATGAAAAATAACTATATTTTCTAAAAAAAAAGAAAAAAGTTAGTGGGAAGTGTGGCATTATTTCAAATTTTGGCAAATTTCCTTAATGTCTAGCTTTAAGAAAACAGGTAGATTCTCATATCTGCTTCTGCATTCAATCTGTTATTGAAGCATTTGAAGAAAATCTGGGTTCACAGATTTTTGTAGTATTTTATCAGGTTTCCCAAATATTTTGGATATTTTCTTTGATACCATACCAAAACTCAATAAGTAGTAGTTTCTTAAAGGTTAGTTGCAATGTGGAATCTGAAACCATATTGCTCAACTTTACATACTCTGTTATATTAAAATCTATGGGTCTCTCTTGTACATTCTTCTACTTTGAACAGATCTTTTACTATGCATGATTTTGTAACATTAAGCATTGGTCATTTGGAAAATATTAATTCATTAAATTATGCAGATTTTTTTCAAATACTGGCAAATTTCACCATAAAATATTTTAAAAATCACAATTTTTAATATCATCAGTGATCTTAATCAGAAAAGTCATTACTGGGAAGCTACCATGTTCAAAGCAGCAGATCTAAGTTTTCCAAAATTCTAATATTCACTTGAAAACTATAGTTTGTATGTTAGAAGTTCTTTCAAGTAAAAATGATTTTCTATGAAAAATGGAAATAAGTCACCACCTTGCAACTCAATCACTCAAGTGCTTTTTCACAGGACACAAATGGGCCTTAGTATGCAGCATAAGTGGCTTTATTGTATACCTCCCATTTTGTTATAATGAAAAAGAATTTAAGAGTAATGGTTTGATAAAAATTAATGATAAAAATTAATCAATTTTGCTACTGCTTTATCTATATTGTATTAAATATCAAAAGCTCAGGTCTCAATTAAATATTTTATCAGGTCATACTGCAAACACATCAGATAGATTAACTTTGGTTTCTGCACTTTCCATGTGTTTGTGGGTGGAAAATTAATCAGTGTTTGTTTGTTTTAAACAAAGATACATATTGCCTAATTTAAAAAATTAACCAAGAACTTTTTTTAAAATGAAACTGGAATGTTTTGTTTTATGGTGAGTATGTAACAGAAGAAAACTACTTTTGGGGCTGCTGCCTTGATTCATGCTAAAGCAACAGGTTTTTTTAAGCATCATCAGTACAAATTTCAACATGGTGAAAAAAAGCAAATGATATCCTAATTTTATTATAATAATTTTGACCTTGCAAACTCCCTGAAAGTTCACATCAATCCTCAGGAATTCACAGATCAGTTTGAGAACTGCTACCTTTGGACAACTTCAAAAATGTGTAACCCACATGGTTTTGGGGTCAATACTAACATATAAGAACATAAGTTTTTTGTTTTTTGGTGGGAGAAGGGAGAGGTTTGACATGAAACAAAAAGATCAGAAGTAGGAAAATAGAGCTAAAAATATAGTGTTTAAAAACATTTATAATACTGAAGCCACCTGCAAAGCATTTTAACAATCTGGATTTCACTCTTTAAATTTTAAGCCTCAAATCTAACATACTGTGATTTTTTTTCCTAAATTAAGATGAATTATCTAAACTATCACCACATTATCAAAACGTTTTCACTCATGGTCACTTGCATTCTCAATTTTTGAGGAATTCCTTAAAAATGGAATTTAAGAAAGTTAATATATTGTTCTCTTGTAGTCTACAAATACTAAAGTAGTCTTCTACCTTTGAGAAATGACGCAGATATTTTTTAGGAAGCACTCTTATCATTTATTGATCTATATTTATTTCCTAGACAAGTAAACTTAAAATATTATTAAACATCAGCATTTAATAGAAGAAACAGAATTGTAGCTATAAAACATACTTTTAACAAACATTACCTGGCTCATCCATGTAGTAGTAAATGTCAACATCATTTGACTGCATCACCACAAAACCTTCTCCCATTAATCTTGGTGGCCTATAAGAAGTGAGGGAACGGCAAACTAAATATAGCTCCAGAATATAATGTTCAGTATCTTAGGCAGTGACCAAAATAAAAAGGGAAAAAAAAAAAAAACTAAACTAAACTAAACTAAAAAGTATATCAAGAGTAGTATCTTGAAAAGTAAAAAACATCTTTCACACAGAAAATCATCACATTAAATTATACCATAATTGTATTCTATATTAGACTGAATAATTACATGTCACTGAAATTTTTTATCAGTGAATTAATATAAGAGGGCAAAAAAGAAAAAAAAAGGCTTTGGTTTTATATTTTTCATTTTAAGTTTTAATTGGGGGAAATTGATTAAAACAGTTTAAATACAATAAAGGAATATTGACAAATGGAACAGAATAATCATATTCTGCATTTGGAACAAACTGAAATTAGATTTAAAAGTTAACCATTTTATATAAATAACAATAAAAAAACTGAATAGGATATATCATTTTATCATATGATAAAGTATAACAATTCAGAAACATGAAGAAAAATGTTGTCATTTTTATCTTTAACAACTTCATAATACCTATTTCTAAGAATATTTAGGTGATGAACTTGAAATAAGTTTAAAGCAAAATATGTTGAACTCAAACTCTGTAATGAATATTTCTATGCCATCAATCAATTTCTCACGAAACGATTAATCTTTATCTGCTTTGATTTAGCAACTCTTTTTGTCATACACTGCAATATTTTCTTCCATATCAAAATAAACAATTCTCAATTATTAGATAATAAGATGGCATATATAAATTCAGGAATCTTCTTCTCAATGTACTAAATCACAAAGGTTAACATTAAATTCTTTAAGAGTTTTTTCTCCATGCTTTTTGAAGAATGCAAAATACAAGTTTAAATCTCTTTAAACAAATGATTAATAGCAGAGCACATTTTCATATTACTCTCTGGTAATTTTCACAAAATCCAGATTTATTGCATGGTATTACCTTTACCCATAATTATAGAATTGTGTGCATAGCCCACATCCCAAAAGATGCTTAGCAAAGTCCATGATCCTGGAGTGTGAGGCCAGGTAGGCCCATAGCCACCACTACTTAAGTAGGGAAAACCCTCTCTATCATTCAGCCGATTCCCAGAGAATCTAATAGCAAGCCAGCAAAGGACTAAAAAGGAATGATCGGCATTTAGATGTTCTATGAGCTCCTACTGAGGTGTGCATAAGAGTTACCTCTGGGATGACCTCCCGAGTCTCTTTGAAGTCTCTTAGCCACTTGAACTCATTTGTCTTTACCGTTTCCCCCTTTTATTCAAGGTCTTTTTTCAGTTGTGTTGCCAGTTGGCACTTGGGAAAAGTTTTCAATTAGCAATAATCGTGCCTCGGATAAACCTCATTGGCTACGATACTGCCACTGTGTTTCTTATAATCTCATAAGACTTTACATTGCCTATGCACAAAAAGAAAGTTGAGATAGTATAGTGGAGACTAACTTACAGGGCACTTAAATTACACAAATTCAACCAGAGTTTCCTTCACAAAAAAGAAGATTGAGAATAATGTAAAAATCACAAGATCCCAACACCCCTCTCATGAGCATGTGGCCTGAAGTCTGACGGAAATTATGAATCCACTGTTCCATCATGGTCCCAGTCCATTTGTGTAGAAGAATCCCACGACTCTTGACTGTGAGTCTAGTGTGCATCATTCATACAGTGTGCCCCTAAATGCAAGCAGCTACTTTGCTGAAGGAAAAAAGTATCTGGAAAGCTAAGGGGGAAACTGACAGTTTAGGATTTAAAGAGATGCCAAGTAGGTCTCAAAACTGTAGTACCCTAACTTCAACAACCTTCCAAGAGTAATTCTGATTCAATTTCCAACTTTGATAAACTCAAAATGGAACTCCAGTGTAATTAATCTGTTTAATTTACTAATTATTCATCCCTTCTGGAAAAAAAATAGCTCCACCTGTAAATGTGTATTTCCTAACATACATCATGGCTTAATTGCTCAAAATAAATTTCCCAAATACAAGAAGGAAGAGAAAGGGCAAAAAATAAAAGTTATAATCATACAGAAAGATATTTAAAATTAGAATTAATATATAGCATATTCATCTATCCTATAAAGCAGAACAACACTGTAAATTGCTGTTATAGAGAAAAAAACTAATTACTGCATAACTTGAAGCAAAGAAATTGAAAGAACACAAAAGAGGTTCTAGTTGATAATCTATATTAGATATAAAAAGGCTATTTATTTTTACAAGTCTTGCTTACTCATCATTTTGAAGACCAACATATCTTGGACTAGGAACAAGCATGACTCGAACATTTTCAAGCTTTCCTTTCACAATATGCATAAATTGGTCAAGATGACTCGAAGGTGGTTTTGTAGTATAAGTTAAGAAAGCATCATCAAAGTTAATGCATAAAGTCTGAGGTTGGTAATGATTCCCAAAGGCCAAACGTCCCTTTAAAAAAAAAAAAAAAAAAAAAAAAGCTAAGAGATATTATACCATGCTGTTCTGGTCATATTTTCTTCCTTTAGCTGACATAACAACAAGCATTTTCAAGCAACAACTAAACGATCCCACTATATGCTATTTAAATTATTCTACTGGTCAATTTGGACAGTGTTTAAAGAAATTTAAACACTTGTGAATAAATAGCCTGTGCTAAACAGTATTGGCTTATGGACAATAGTAACAGTAATATTGTACTATTTTTGCAGAAATGGCACAGAAGATATTATATCAATTGTAAGGGACAACAATACGGAGGTATAAGGGTGTATGGGATTTTTCTTTTGGAGTAATGAAAACGTTCTAAAATTGACTGAGGTGACTCAGGAGAGCCAATGAGTGTACACTTTGAATGGATTGTACAAAGCATGAGACTGTATAACACAGGGAATCCAGTGGTGGAAGGATGGTGGTTAACAGAACAAATATGAAAATGTTCTCTCATGAACTGTAACAAATATATAATACTAATATAGAATGTTAATAATTGGGTGGGTTGGGAGGAAAATACACCAAATGTAAGATAAGGGCTTTAGTTAGTAGAATATTTTAACAACGCTCTTTCATAGTTTGTAACAAATGTCTCACAACAATGCAAAGAGTTGGTGGGGGGATGATACATGGGAGCCCTGTATGATGAAATGCATGTTTGTTTTGTAAGTTCACAACTTTCACTATATACTTATTGTTTATGCATGTACATGTATGTATGATCTACTTCAATAAAATGTTATTTAAAAAACAGTATTAGTGTTAAAGTAATTCCCTCACACTTTATGGAAGTAAGAACCAAAAAATCCACAAAATTACTGTATTTTCCCAAGTGAAAATTACATTTGCAAAAAATAAATTCCTCAAAAAAAACTTCTACATTATCAAGCCACTAAACATTAATTGTGACAAAATTTACTTACTGTGCTCACATTGACCTTTATGACTGGAATAAGTGATCTCCATGAAGAAGTGGGGTCTTGGGATTCTGTTTTTACTTTAACTCTGAGAAATATTAACATAAGTAAAAAAAACTTAAATAACTCACAATATACCTTATTAATATCAACTGTACCTTTCCAAACGCTTCTGACGATTGACTGCCCCAGTAAACAAAGCAATGATCATCTAAAGGAATATTCATAGTACAAAAATGTCTCTGGGAATATACTTATATCAACTTTCAGAATTACAAGCTATAAAAATAAAACTATGATTTTAGAAAGATAGGCTATAATAACAAAACTATGAAGTACACATATGCTGTCAATACATGTATCATCATACCTATTACAAAACAGTCAAAATTATTACCAAAATAATATGTGATCAAGGCACATGTCACTTTGATGTACTCCATTGTTTAAGCACTTTTGAAACATCCCACCTGGGTCCTTTTTCTTTCCTTCCCCACCACCTTCTGCCAAAATAATTGCCCTCAATTAAATGAAAATAAGGTATACAAAGTAAGAAAAGGGAAATGAGCCATACACAAAGTGCACAAACTTTAGAAAATAAAAATTTCACAGCAATTCATTAAAGATTTCAGAAGAAAAGGTGAAGCCTATCTCTTCAATAACTAGATGACTCCTAGATCACTCTTCTGAAGCCATCTTCACTAATGTGTCCCTCAGCACTTAAAACTGAATTCAAAACTGACCTCACCACTTCCCCCTAATCTCTTCTTTCTCCAAGGTTCCCTGACTCCACATGACCACCGCTCAAGTTAGAAATTTGGATTCACTCTTGACTTAAACCTTTTTGCTCATTCTGCACATCTGATCAGTCACTATCTTTTTAATTCAATCTGGAATCCACCCACTTCTCTCCCTTCCTCTCCACTGCTCCCACCCAGTTGATGATCATCTCTTGCCTGAATTGTTACCACAGTCATATAACACAACTGCCTGCCTCTAGTCTTGTCCCCCTCTGTTGCCAGATTCAACATCTCCTCATTTCCACCTCAAATAATCCATTCCAGCAAAAATAAACTATGTTTCAATTTCCGATCACATATGATATTTCATCTCTTCATTTCCTTCTTTGCCTATTTAACTCATTCATCCTTCAGGTCCAGCCCTCCCTGATCTTTTGGTGTATGCCCATAGAATTCTACTCTGTCCCTACAGTAACACTTTTTACACTATATTTGCGTATTTACTGATCTAACTCCCCCTTTAGACCATAAATTCCCTCAGGTCATAATAGTCGCCATATTCCCAGTATCCTAGTAATTCAGGAAATTATCCATTAAATATTTACTGGAGGAATAAATGTCATCTACTTATTTTTTCTTTGGGGGTAGGAAGCTTTGGGATTGACATAAATGGTTGAAGCAAATAATAAAGACACACTGAGAGGTATAGGCAACATAATGTTAGCCATAAATCCTGTTTCTTAAGTACCAAATTTTACTCAAGAGATTCTTTATGAAACTGTGTGATTTGTAAAAATCAAAACCATTTTAACAACCTCTTCCTGCATTTTAACTAGAGATTCTTCTTTATCATATGTAAAAACTGTTAAAGAAATGTCCATTTATTTAACGAATCATTCCATTTAATAATGAATTTCTAATTTATATATGACATTAATTTTCTAGGGTTTACATTAAAATATAAAATACAGACCATTATACCTAGTCTCAACATCATTTAATCTTTCTTTGGTAGTTCATTACTTCAATATATTTCTGTGCCAGCAATCTCCCCTTCCCTCTTGTCTTAGAATGTGTCCTTCTTCCTTTGCAAGACAGCCTCATCAATCTGTGCTTGCTTCCCATTCCTCAACCTTCCTCTATCAATCATCATGCTCAGGACTACTCCTTGCATTAACACACACACACACATAAAGAAAACAAATACGTTCCTTGATCATTAACCCCTGAAATAAACATTTCAATCTCTTCATTTTTCCGTAAATAATGGGGGTGGAAGGAATGGGAAAGGGAATCTAAAGTAGTTACCATCATTTCTTCAGCAGATTCATTTCTAAATCATTTTATTTACACTGTCTTCCCTATAACTCTACAAAAGTACTCTTCAGTGATCTAGTTGCCTTCTCTTAAAATTTGTGTTTTTCTGAATTTTAAGAGAAGATGCAACATTGTTTTACTCCTTTCTAAAACTTCTTCCTTTTTCTTCTGAAAATTATTCTTTCATATTTCTATCTGCTCCTTGTCTGTCTCTTGCCTTGTCAACAATATATATGCACCAAGATATACCATACTGCATCATTTTTAAGAGTGATATACAGATGTCAAGGTTAGAATGATTATTTAAACTTTGGTAAACCACTTGATAAATGTTATCTCACCACTAAAATTATAGTTATTAATACAATAAAACATGTCAAAATTCTTATACACAATATTAAGTGTAAAAAGCATGGATCCAATATTATTACAACTTCATGTAGATATGTACAAAAAAGATAGCTTCCAAATTTCTATTTAAAATTCTGACCTATCTTCTCCTGATAGCTTCACAACCTTAACTAAGAGCAGAACATCTCCATTTGGGTATCTTTCAGTCACTCCAAATTCACTCCAAACCCTAAAACTCAACTACTTATCTTTATCTTCAGAAAACTCTCCCCTCTCGACTTCTCTGCTCTGAGATTCAGGTTTTTTCTTTTTCTATTACAAAGACTCAAAAAGCTTACTGTAATTTTTTTGCTTATCCTTCCTCCCTCCAATTCAACCACTACAGATAATCTATTTCTAAGCTGATCTTCCTTCATGGTATATATTGTACCTCTCAGTTCCTTTCCATTGCTACCAGTATCACCTTAGTCAAGACCTTTCTCACCTAACTGGGCCATGTCTTGGCCAATAGCACTATATCTCATTTAACCAACTGTCTTCAGGTTTTTGTAATTTATTCTCTACCAGGGGTCAGCAAACTTTCCTTGTAAAGGACCAGATAGTAAATATTTTAGGCTTTGTGAGCCATATGGTTTCCATCCCAACTATTCCAACTCTTCCACTATAGTACAAAAGCAGCCACAGACAATATGTAAACAAATGGGCATGGATATTTTCCAGTAAAACTTTATTTATAAAAACAAGCAGTGGCCTGGATTTGACCTGTGGGTCAAAGTTTGCAAAACCCTGCTGCAGAATAATACTGTATAGAATTATTCTATATAGAATAATAGAATACACACTGTATGAGCCCATATTTAACTTCTTAAAACATTCAAAACAAAATCATGTATTTGTACGTGCACCTTATATATGTCTATGTATGTATATATTTATGTACATACATTCAAAAGGATAAAAACCAAATCAATAACTTAAATTATCAATGTGGAAGGAAAGAGAATTGGTGAGTAAGAGTGGTAGAACGGGACTTTAAAATTACTAATTCTGTAGCACTTGAATTTTTAAAGAATTATATATTTATGTAGCTAAAAGTTTTCACCTACAAAGAAAGATTATGCTGTGTTTAGGAGAACAGAGACAATGACACTCTGACACTCTGATAAAGGCAAATATTTAAATGTCAATTAATAAAATTCAAGTGTGATATTGAACCTTTCAATTTTCGACTGAGTTCTTGTTCTTCCATTTTCCCGTGTTTTATCATCCTCGTTCTGGGGTGGAATTATTGTTGGCTCCAAACCAAACAATTCTTGAAGGCGTCCATAAAGAGCTGAACGATTGTAGACATGAAATTCAAAGTCATTGACTGTGATGTATAATCTGGTTTCTGCCTTTGGATCTATACACAAGATATTTAAAAAAAAAAAAAAAGAGGTTTTAGTCAATTACATTTTTTCACAGCTAAGTAACTCAAATGACATTAAAAAAAAAAGAATTGTATGAAAAAGGGAAGTATATTAAATACAAAACACTAGGCAAAAGAAAGAAAAAAGTTGATGTTACTCTAGGATTTTAATTTAGTACCCTTAAAAACAACCCGAATTTCTACATTCTGACTCTATAATGACTAAATTATAAAACGTTATGCCAAGATCAGTAAAGTATCATTTACAGGGCAAAAGAAAGTAAACTTTTACCCGAATATAGCCATACTTTTATGCTAAAACATACATAAAACATTCAAAGAGTGATGTATTTAATAAACTTCACATTCGTACTTAAACTTTTGTGTCACAGAAACTAGGATTTTTCATAAATACTAATTTGTTTTTAAAAACGACACAATACTAAAACAAAGGTTTTATGGATTGCAGGTTTCAAACAATTTTATCAAATAACAGACATAGTTAAATTAAGTGTAAGTAGTAACAGTAATTAACATCATCTACAAGGTGATGTTTCTCTTAAGGAAATAATTTGAGACAGTTGATCTTTTCCCAAATAGAGGAAAATAACACACATCGCATGTCATCCAGAGGGTCAGAAAAAAGGTACCATTGTCAGTGCTTTATATTATGAAATAAATCATATATATTTTTGAGACTTCTCTTTTTCAAGTTTTATTCATTTTTATCTCTATCCAACAAATTCAGCTGAAAACAAATAAAATTAGACATGACTTGTTAGAAAACTTTGATTAAAAAAAAATGAGTGGAGAGAATTTTTATTAACCTTCATTTTAGTAGCTTAAGGTATGATTTAAATGTGAAGCACATATCCTTTAGTAAGATACTCAATTTCACCAAAATTAATTTCTTCCTAAGTCATTAGCAAAAAGACATGAAATATCAAATCCTTCAAATAAATGCAAATTTTAGTTTAAACAAATGAAAAATACACTGCAACGGATATTTCAAAAATAAACTAAGGAAAAGAAAGCAACAGCATTCATTTTTCACACAGTAATACTTTTAATTAGACTCTAATCTAATTTTTTTACCTCATTAGTTCTGAAGACAATTGAAAAAGGAAAAAAAAATCCCAATCCTTTAAAAAAATTAATGTTTAGGTGCTATAACTATCCTGACATTTTAAAAACATCTCTTGGACCTATTTTCCCTCCTGTTTCTTCAGATTTATTATATGACCACTAGCTAAGACAGTCTCTAAACTATTGTATCAATTGCTACATCTCTTTTTCTTGGTGTGGATCAAATTCTTAAAAGTTAAAATTAAAACACTGGTTTTAAATATATATGAAGTATTCTAAGATCTGATAGGGATAAATATCATATATTTTGAACAAATAAATCAAACTCTTTCTCTCATATATTAGGTTTTAAACCTTTCCTCGGTAATAACATACATCTCATACATGGCTGGTCAAACGTATTTTCCCACCCAAACCTACCCCATAACAGTCCCCATCTTATTCATAGTGAGTCTATCTTTACAAATGTTCAGACCAAAGTACGCAACTGCTCTCTTTGTCTCACATCAAACCCTGTAAGATTTCCTTTCAACATATATCCAGAATCCAACCACTTCTCACCACCAACACTGCTACCACCCTAGCCCAAGTCACCATCATCTCCCACCTGTTTTCTGACCATAACTCTAAGGAGTTTCCCTGTTTCTGTCACTGTTCCCCTCACCTAACATATGGGCCAGATCTTTTTCAAAAACAAAAACAAAAACAAACAAACAAAAAAACACTTAAGGGAAGCGGCTGTGGCTCAATCAGTAGGGCTCCCGTTTACCATATAGGAGGGCCTGGGTTCGGTTCCCGGGGCCTCCTGATGGGGGCAAGCCCGCCCGCATGGCGTGGTTGGCTGACCCAGCGAGCACAAGCAGCAAGGGGGGGATGGATGAATAAATAAATAAATAAATCTTAAAACAAAACAAAACAAAACAAACAAACAAAAAAAAAACACAAGATCATGTCGCCCTGTTCCAAATCTTCTGATGGCTTCCAATCTCACTCAGAGAAAAACCAAGGTCCTTTAAATGACCTATAACACCCTGTAGGATGATCTGCACTCCTCCTACCTCTTAATCTTCTGTCTCCCACACCCAATTCAACTTTCCTAGCCTTTGTTTTTGTAGTGAAGGAGGAACAGACCAACCATAAAATATTCTTACTCCAGATATTCACAATGGCTCATTTCCTTCCCTGTTACAGAAACATGTTTCTGCTTAACTATCTCCTACCAATGAAGCCTTTCCTGGCTTACCTATGTAAAATAGCAACCTCTCTGCAAACCAGCACTTTCTATTCCATTGACCTTGCCTTTTACTTTCCTCAATTTTCCCCATGTATTCCTCAATGCTGTATGTATTTTCTTGCTTATTAACTGTATCCCTTCTCCCACTTGAGTAGTAAGCTCCATAAGGGCAGAGACTTTGTATTTTACTATTGTTTCCCTGGTGCCTAGAACAATGCTTGTTACATAGAAGTGCTCATTTATATGGGACGATAACAGAGCATCTTCCTACAAGCTATACTGCTAAAAACAAAATATCCACAAACAAAACAGACCTTAGCTTAGAAATTTTGAAAACTCCATCATGGGGAAGCCTAATAAATGCAAAATGAAATCTTATTCTCTTCCCAGGTTGATGTACTCAAGTAGGAATTAACAATTCTTCAAGGTCATGAAAAGCTCAGAATCAAAATTTATCTCAAAAGTCATTTAAGTCATTTGTTTTCAAATTTACTTACTGAATGTTTACCAATGATCCCTGAATACAAATGCCCACATCATTAGGAATATTGATTAAAAACTGGTGTATGGGCTGCAGAAGGAGCAATGGGGGAAAATAAAAGAGCCCTGGCTAGCTCCTAAATGAATGCACAGTGATGAACACACAAATACTGATTGTATAAAAATGGCAACACAAATATTCTCAATTTCATCTCTAACTTGCTGGACATGGAAAATTCATTCTCTTCGTTCAATGTAACTGATTTGATAGGAGTATGATGATACTCATTTATTAGGGACACCAAGGCATAAAGATGTAGGTATTAGTTTCTGAAAGTATTATGACAACATGATTAACACTAAATACTTTAACACTGCAACACCCTTTTTCAATATTCCTTATCCCATTTTCCTTAATTTATTACTATTTTTTTTTTTTTTTTGTATTACTAGTTTCTGTCTGCCTCTCCCTATTAGAATGAAAACTCCATGAAAGAGGTTTTACTTATGGTACTTAATATTATATCTCTGATGTCTAAAATAGTGACTGGTACAAAGGAGGTACTCAATAAATATTTGTTAAATCAGTGAATAGAAATAATACATGGTTATTTTAAATTTTTAAGTAGGATGGAACAAAATGACTGAACCACTATTTCTTTCTAAAACTCATTTTCTAAGCACTCTACTCACATAATCTCATTTAATCTGCACAGAAACTCTAGCAGAAGGAGTCCAAGGTTACACAAGTAGCAAGAAGTAGACTGGAGACCAAGTTCTAAAAATACCACTCTTAATCACACACAAAAAGTTGCCTATCAATTATATTAATGAATACGATTAACTGTTTCAAAGCAAAAACTAATGTTATTAGTGCCCAAAACCAGAAAATTTTAGAAAGATTTCAGTTATTACTTCATATCTTATGAAAAATTTATCAATATTTAAAGCTTAACTGCAATATTTAAAATTGTAAAATTCTGTTAACACTAGATTTCTCACTGACATTTACATCTCTAGAGAATTTAGAAAGGAGTTTTTATGGTTTCATTCATTCTGCCTATATAAGACATCAAACTGAAAACTTTAATTTATATATAGCTTTTAAAAGGAATAATAAACTGATTTTTACATCTTATCTCTACATTAAGGTTCTGCTATTCTTGAAGGCAGATATTTTCACTGTTTCTCATACTTTGTAAATCTTATCCACTGACAAGTTGGCATTAACACAATGGCCCCCAAAAATATATTTTTAAATAAAATGCGTAAGAGACACAAGCTATAGACATAAAAGGCTCTTGACTTAACAAGCAGTTAATTTATGTAGCAAAAGAGTAAGTTAATGTTGTAGAACAGCGCAAATCTCCTGAGCAAATAGCTAATTGAGACTTCTTGTTTTCCAAATGGAAATTAGGAAAAAGGCACTTATTTAATTATGTAACTGGGACACATGCTATTTGCAGTTAAAAAAAAAAAAAAAGTTAAAGTGCAGAAGTACTGCCAAGGCTTTGTAATATTTAGAATCAATACTTGGTACAAAGTCATAGTCTACTAACCTTTTAGAAATTGTTCACTGTAACAACATAAATAAAATTTGGATGCTATAAATTTCAAAAGTACTAGATTATATTAGGCTAAAACTTGTAAGGGTCAAAGTAACAGAAAGGGACATGTTTTACCATCATCTTTGCACTTCTTAATAATGTAAAATTCCTTCTGGATAAAATCAGTGCATGCCTACTTAGATCAGTATTCACTTAAATACTATGATATGAATATATCACCATATGTAAGAGGCAACCAGTCATGCTATGTGATTACTTTGCAAAAGAATGGCTTAAAATCAAATATTCTAAAAACAAAATGAAGATTTTTGACAGATATCCTTAACTGATTAGCCTTTAGCCAACAGATCTCTATAGAGGATCACTGATTCTATGACCTAGGGATAAATGTGTAACAAAAACTTTTATGGCAGACAAATTAGGCATTTTCTGTTTTCTTTTTCTTTCTATTTTTAAAGTACATTTTATATATTGGACTGTTAGGATTACGAATCTAATACCGTTCCTGTCTAAAATTATTCCAACCAAGCGCTATGGCATAGAATTTGGATGCTGATTCATCCCTCTTTTCTTCTAGTAAAAAAGTTCTGAATCGTCCTAACAAAAATCTTGGCTTTACCCATAGATACCTCTTAGCCATTTTTCTTAAAGGTCTGGGTGGTCATCTATCTATTCAAGCACACACCCTGGTTAGGCTTCTGAATTTTCCACCAAGAAATGTCAACCATCTACTTTCTGCTTGGTTAGTTGTCAAAGCTCATGGGTCTGCTCGTTAACCAGTATGAAAGAATACCTGGATTATAAGGTCTTACAAGAATTCTCTATTGTCCAAAAACTTAATTTACGGGCCATTCATTCCCCTATGTACTATATTCTAAGTTCTGTCCCAGAAATCAAGCTAGAATAAAAATGTACTTAGACCAAACTGCTTATACCTGCATTACTATTTGGTATTATAACTTTACCTTCAAAGGGTATGACTACAGGCATGTTATTAAGGACACTGTCCTCTAAAATACATTATTTCCTTTAAAAGCACCAGAAGAAAAACTTCTCTGACCATTCACCAAAGCTGTACCACTCTTGGGAAATACATAAATTTAAATTACTAATTATTTACTCATAGGTAAAACTATCAGTAAATAATTAGTAATTACAAAAATAATAACTGATGAGTCTACCAACTTCTCCTGTCACCTTAAAATGGAGGTGAAGAGCCTTTTTTTTCCTATTGAAAATCACTGGCACACACAACATAAAAAAGATGACACTATGACCTAATTTAAATTTTATTTAAGTATTAAAAAGAACAAAGATTTGAGGATTGAAATGGTTGAAACTACAACGTTGGAAATGTTCTTCTGGAAAATATGGCAGAGGAGGATTACGGGTTTAAGGTACTGGATGTGGGGGTTACGCAGGACAGAGCGCACCTGGGGCAGGCTTCTAGGGAGTATGTAGCATTCATCTTGTCATAGAGTATTGTATCAGTGGGTGGAGACTGACATAATAAGCAAGAAAGTATTCGACCCTCATCCTGGAGAGTCCTGCTCTGATATCAAAGAGAGGGGAGGGAGTCTCTTGAGAGCATAAGCAGTACCTAATAGGGGAGGACAAGGACAGTATGTCAAGCCCTCAATGTTGTTGCTAGTAACTATGAATATTGTCCTTCAATGAGTTAATCTTGGTGGTTACCTTGGGTTCTGAGGGAAGGGGGAGGGAGGAATAGAATAGATGGAACATGAGGCATTTTGGGGGCTATGGAATTGTTGTTCTACAGGATCTTGTAAAGATAGATACAGACCATGTCAAACTTCATCAAAATCTATAAAAGTGAACGATTCATAATGTAAATCACTGACCATGGTTAGTAGCAATGTTTCAATATCTGTATGTCAACTGTAAGAAATATACCATCCACATGTAAAATGTTATTAATAGGGGAAAGGGGAAAAGGGGGAGGATGTTAGGCAAATGGGAAACACCTATATTCTGTACGTGACTTTTCTGTAAACTAAAGTTTCTTTGGAGACAAAACGAAAAAAATAAGACAGTGGGGGAGTAAATGGAAGAAAATGTCACTGTACATACAAGACAACAGATCCTACAGTAATGAAAGACAATGTCAAAAAATTTTTATTTTATATTTTTTTATTTTTTATTATTACAAAATCTTAAAAAAATTTTTAGTATATTATTCATTATTTTTAAAACTATCATTATTATATCATTTTCCAATTAATTGTATTTGGTTACTTTGTTGATTTCAATTTTGAAGAAGTTTTGGCAGGGGAGGATCACTGGGGGAGGGTGTCAGAGATGGGGGATACATGGGATGAGTTCCGCCTGGGGCGTACCTATAAGGCATATGAATGTGTTCAGGTGTTCATGGGGAATCATCACAGTGGGTAGAGAGTCACATAATAACCAAAGGAATTTTGAATTCCCATCTTGGGGGACTCTGCCACATTCTCTAATGGGACAAGAATCCCCTGAGTACAGGGGAAGTGACTAGGAAAGAGGATGGACCATTGACGGGCTCTTGATGACAATACTTATGAACCATTACTTTTGAAACTGAAACTTAGCCTAGTATTATAGGGTGCATAAGCATTACCTCCTGAGAGCCTCCTTGTTGCTCAAATGTGGCCTCTCTCTAAGCCAAACTTACCACTGCATTACCTTCCCCCCAGCATGGGACAAGACTCCCAACAATGAGCCTTCCTGGCACAGAGAGATTACTACCAAGCACCAACTAGCAATGCAACTAGAAAAAGACCTTGACCAGAAGGGGGGTAAAGACAAATGCGTTTAAATGGCTAAGAGAGGGAAGCGGCTGTGGCTCAATCAGTAGGTCTCCCGTTTACCATATGGGAGGCCCCGGGTTCGGTTCCCGGAGCCTCCTGGTGAAGGCAAGCCCGCCCGCACGGCATGGTTAGCTGACCCAGCGAGCACAAGCAGCAAGGGGGGGATAAATGAATAAATAAATAAAATCTTTAAAAAAAAATAAAAAAAATAAAAATAAAAATAAATGGCTAAGAGACTTCAAAGTGAGTCGGGAGGTCATTCCAGAGGTTATGCTTATGCAGGTCTCAGCAGGAACTCATTGACTGCCAAAGTAAATACTCCCTCAAATGGCAGGGCTCCTGAGGGCTCTGGAGACATCCAGATACTATAAGCAGGGTAGAAGCTCAGGAGTTTGGCACCCTGCCAGTGGGTCCTACTTTAGAATTTATGGTTCCCAGTGTGACAGAGTTGGACTCAATGGTAGTTTCCCTACACATGGCTCTTCTTCCCCTTCTATTTGAACCTACAGTTAGTACTAGAGTTGATAGGTGTATGTCTAAGAGACTTAAATCTTTGGGCTGTCCATGCACAGTTGGACCCTGAATCTCAACAGAGTTGCAACAGCTACTCTCCATTTCACTGGACTCACCCAGGACAACTAACAAGGAGAATATGATTGACAACGACAATCTCAAGGAACAGAGAGAGTCTGCAACTGCAAGCAAGATAGTCCCATCCATTTGCCCCAGGGGATCTAAGCCCCCTCTCAATTAGAGGCAGAGTGGGCATCACCATCCCAGAATCCTCAGGATTGGGGAATGAAAGATGGACTAGAGTAGACTTACTGTTATTCTACTATAGACATATTATAACCCTAGCAATGGAAGAACTCCTATCATTGATGTGGAGGTAGTGGCCACGGGAGGTTCTGAGGGAAGGTAGAGGGAAAAATAGGTGCAATCTGGGGGCATTTTCGGAACTTGGGAATTGTCCTAAACGACATTGCAATGACAGATCCAGGGCACTGTATAACTTGTAACAGCCTACAAAAATGTGCAGGAGAGAGTGTAAACTACAATGTAAACTATAATCCACACTTAGTGGCAATGCTTCAAGATGTGTTCATCAACTGTGGCAAATGTATCACACTAATGTAGGATGTTGTTGTGGGAAAATGTGGGAGGGCTAGAGAGTGGGGCATATGGGAATTCCCTATATTTTTTATGTAACATTTATGTAATCTAAGTTTCTTTTTTAAAAAAATTAAGTATATTAAAAAGAACATAAAGTATTCAAAAATTATGATAATATTTCTGATCAAGTTTATCAACAATTGCACAGAAAAAGCAGAGAAACATAGAAATACACTAACAAGAGTGACAAAAGGAATTCAAGACACGAAAAGAAATGAGGTGATAGTCAAGAGAGACCAATATTTAAGCTATAGATATTTAAACTAGGATGTATGACTCTGAAATAGTGATTACATTTTGCTATGTCCTCTGAAATAAGCTAAGTTCATGTCACTCTCCTGGCCAAAAACCTTTAATGGCTGTGGCTGCCAAGTGTTCAAGATCCTCTCTAATAAAACCTCCAAATCATTCCTTATTAGTTCTTTACCTTATATTTATAACCAAATTGAATTATTTGCTAATTCCTAAATACACCTATATTTTCCAAACTCAATGTCACTGGTCAAACCAGTAATTCCAATGGAGCTACCCTCACTTCCACTCCACCTTGGCCTTACATAATCCTACTCACTGTCATCACCAAGTATGCTGCTCAGAAATGGGGATTTCACAATAGCCCTCTGCAATGGTTAGGCTAATGTGTCAAGTCAGCCAGGTAATTGTGACCAGTTGTTTGGTCAAGCCAGCACTGGGCTAATTGTAATACAAGGACATTTATGGACTTTAGTCATCGTGAGTTTATTTCATAGATGGCTTATTACATCTACAATCAACCAAGGAGATTGCCATCAGCAACAAGTGACATTTTATCCAATCAGCTGAATGCCTTAAAAAGGGAAGTGATTTCAGCATTCTGAAAGAATTTTCCAGCTCAGCTTCGGACAGCCAACATCTCTTAGGAATTCATCAAGGACCTTCATCAGAGCCCCTGGTTTGCAGCCTGCCTGCAAAATTTGGACTTGTGCATCCCCATGGTCATGTGAGAAAATTTTATAAAATCTTATGCTACTTACAGATATCTCCTGTTGATATTGTTTCCCTAGAGAACCCTGACTAATACACCCTCCATCTAACATTCTGCCTCCTAAAGAATGGGCAGAACTCTTAACATCATCAAAGCATGACCCTGATGGGGTCACACCAAGTGGTCCATACCAAAGTTGGAAATTTTGAAGATGGTTCTCAATATTTTCTTTAGCCCATGCTCAGTGCTCCCTTTCCTCTTTAATTATTGTTGTATACATGCATCTATTCCCCTAAATAGATTTTAGTACCCATTTCCTTCTTCTTTATTTTAGCCCTGACCCCTCCCAAAGTTTAACACGATGATCATTAAAGTGAATGCAAAATAATTATCTGTTAAATAATGTAAATATTTTATCAAATGTTACCTATTTCATAAAGGACTTGGGTCAATTACTTTGGCCTCATCCATGCATTTTAGAGAAAAGCAATCTACTTTAAGACATGATATTTCATGATAAAACGAAGTAATTTTTTTCTTCACCATCAAAAAGCTATAAACAATTTTAAGATTTTAGTCCTTACATTTTAAAATTCTTAAGGTGTAGCTTTAAAACTTGCAGATGCCTCTGGATACTGGAAATGTCTTCATTCCTTCCCATAAGCTGTAATCAGTGTTTATGAATAAGAATTTCCAAGGACCTATTGGGTTATATTTAAAGCAAGACTGTTTTATGATATAAGGAGCACTACACTGGAAGCTAGGCAACCTGGATTTTCGTCATGGCTTTAACCATTTCAACTACATGAATTTCTGTTGCTTCTCTAAAATGGGCAGTTTTGAGAATGTCAGCTTTTTCAAAATTGATGAGGGACTTCTGAGAATAGCAGTCCTTTTCAAACTATGTTCCTTGGAATACTGGGAAAAGTAGCATGAGGACAAGGGTGTTATGTCAAATGAGCATATTTCTCTACTTCCCAATCCCACTATCTCCTACAGCTTTACCTGTCCTGTTGACTTTAGTTCAGTTTAAGACTCCACTAAAATCTCCTGGTCTAGTTTACCTCTAAATCTATCTCTAAGGGACAAGCTGGATAGACTTTACAAACTAACAGAAACAGAAATGCTGGATCTGCTCAAAGTTAAGTGAATATGTCAAAGACTAGGACTGAACTCTAAAAGGATTTAGCTCTAAGAAATGAGCACTAGCCATCTTCTGAAGTGAAGCAGGCAAGAAATCTTTACTCAAAGGCCACTTTATAAGGCTTACAGCCAAATAAAACACAAAAATAAACAGGCATTTTTCCCCACAAAATGTAACATGGATACTAGTATATGAAAAGTGACTCACAAATTTGACTTTATTCATAGTTTATGAAAATCAAAACTAAAAATTCCCAATGTACTAACATGTTGACCATTTAAAGAACAAATTTTTGCTGTGAAAATGTTTATAGTAATTGCTATAGAAAAGAGATAAAAATGCTAGTTCAACAACTGATATTCTAAAACCACAGACCAGTTATAATTACACACAAACATTCTAAATTACAGAAGAGAGACTGAAAAAGGCCTATTTCAAAGTCCCACAGAATACTTTATTGTATGAAGTCAGCCTCTGTTCAAACTTACCTAATGAAAAACTCAAATTATTAGAACATTTTTTCCCAGACACGAAACCTGCCCGTTAATCTAATTTCTAATCATTCTAATTTCATTAATTCTTCAGATGCCAAATTCTAACCCATTTATCCCAGCCTCTTCAAGAAAGAATACATCATATATTGTATAAGGGGAGGAGGAAGGGCAGCTATGTGGGACAGGGGAGTAATAAGTAAAAAAAAAAAAAAAAAACTAAATAAGGAAATCTAAAGCAAAACAGTCTAACTAAAACTTACAAAAATTTTTAAAGTTTTTGAAACTTTGAACTTCTTTGCCCACAGGAATAAAATTATAAATGATGGTAAGATATCTAGGTGAGTCAACAACAACAACAAAAAAAAAACCCCTACAAAACCATTTAATTGGAAAGTTCCAACAGTTATATAAAATCTAAACCACCATTTCAGAATTTCAACCTGGGGTACCAGAAACACAGATTATCCTGAGAGCTAAGAAAAGATGGAGGGGTTCATCTCTTCTTACTTATACTCCCAGGCCTCAACTATAATATTTTAGAACAGGAGGTCTCAAAGTATGGCCCAAAGACATAGGTGGCCCCAAACCCTTTCCAGAACTATTTTCATAATAATACTAAGATGTCTGGCTTTTTCACAGTCATTCTCCCATGAGTACACAGTGGATTTTTCAAAGGCAACATAGCATATGGTATTTCAACAGTTTGAAAGCAGAAGCAGAGATGAGAAAAGATCTTCTATTAAGTCAGACACTGAAGAAATTTATAAAAATGTGAAACAATGCTACTCTTCTCACTCTTTATTTTGGAAAACAGTTATTTTTCATTTAAAATGTTATTTATTTTAATATGTAATGGGTTTATTTTTAATAAATTAAAAAATAAATGTTTCTAAAATTCTCAGATTTTATTTCTAAGGCAATATATATTTTGACAGATATAATTCACATAAACAAAAGCTCTTTGGGGTCCTCAACAATTTTGAAGAATGTTAAGAGCTCCTGGGATCAATAAGTTTATATTATAGAAAGTATAAGGAGGGTCTACTCTCCCTTGAATCCACTGGTGATGGTTAATACAGACTAGAAAGGTTAGGGGCAGAGACAGGAGGACCTAGAGGATTATGAAATGAAGATTTAGGGTGAAAACTCTTAGGATGAGGTAAGGCTCTGCGGAGAAAAGTAAACCCAGAAGGAAACCCAGAGTCCGCCTGTCCTCCTTTTCTGTTCATCCTTAACAGAGTAGATAAATGAGAACAAGTAGCAGTCTTAGGTAGAAGAATGAAGAAAGGTATAGAGACTGAAAAGTATGAGGTGTGTTAGCATAATCATTAGAGCACTAGGGAGGCCAGCTTAACCAAAGATACAGTGGGAGGTAAGTATAGACATGTAGGTAGGGGTCATACTAAGAGAACCCTGAATAAATAACAGGCTGAAGAGTCTAAATTAACCAGGCATCGAAAGCCACTGAAGGATTCTGAGCAGAGTGGTGATAAAATCAAAGTTTTTAAAAACTCCAGAGCTTTTAAAAATATTTTCATCTATTATAAAATGTGAAACATTTCAATATTCACAAATGAAAATCTGATAATATGAATGAATATTTATAGTACATAAAAAATGAAAAAATGAAACTCACCATGCTGTTTCTGTTTTGGGTTATACATTTTCCACCACCGAAAAATGATAAATCCATCTTGAATTCTAAGCAAAGTAAATTACAAAAATTAGAATTTAAGTAGCAATTTACTTAACTCATTTCTTAATTAGATGTTATAAAAGGCATAACTGATAATGAATAAGGATATACAGAGAACTCCTAAAAGGACACTGGTGTACTTAAATACACATCTTTTGGAGAACTAAGAGTTGTTGAGTATAATGTTTCATAATCTTCTCGTTGAAAAAGGAAAAGAAGCCATGCATAGCTCTAAATTAAATTCTTCTAATTAGGCAAAATTTATTGTCAGATTATGTTTAACAAGAAAATAAAGTGCTAACAGAGAGACTTTTTTTAAAGTAATATTTTCTAAATGGTGTAAAAGTATATAAACAAAAAGCTAACTCATTAAAGAGGGATAAGTTAGCACACTAACAGAAAATTTTAAAGATATTCCTTCATTTCTGAAAATCATATATATCACCCTTATGCTCCCAAAGAATAAACTTAACTTTTATTTTTTACTTTTAATATTGAAATAATTTTAGACTCACATAGAAGTTGCCTCCCAATGTTTTAAATAAGGTGTGGGTATTGACGAACTCTAGCACCTCTCAACTAATTTAAAAACTTCAAATTTTAAGCCACAAATTTTAAGAACATCACAAATAATAGAGTACGTTTTTCTTTCAAGATTTATGTAAGACAGAATATTTCAAACATATTAATTTTCATTTTTCATTCTATTCAGATTCATGTTTCCTTCTTAGAATAAAATTAGAGTTGCTAACAGATGCTAAACAATTCTAAAAACTTATTATCTCTAATAAGGAGATAATAGATGAGAGCTATTAAAATCCCTTACCCTCATATTATTAACAAATAACCACCATGGATCCTACAACAGAAATGGTCAGATAATTTAATGGTTCAATTTTTCATCTAGGAATGAAATGAGATCATAATTCATTTCTATGTTTATTCGATAAACATTTTGAAGCCTAAACCTTAGCTAAATTAATTCTTGATAAAAATATTTTAAAACATCAACTGTCCCGGTATTATTTACTGAAAAAATGGTTTTTGTTTTATGGTTTTATTTGAAGAAACAAGTCATATTAAATCAAGCTTATCACAGAGAAACTTTACAATATTTCAAATTTGGTTTTATTACAATGGTTCTTTTTTATTTTTTTTTTTACCTGATAGACATGTCTTCTGTAATGTAATAGATTTCACGAACCATGACTTTTCCAGAAAGAACTGAAAAAGAGAAGGAACCTGTTGTAGGAAAAAACAGTAGCAATTAATGTAATTGTTTTTGATAGATGGCAGAGCCTTTAAAGATTCAAATAATCTTACCATTCAATTTATTCAATAATTAAATGCCCTCTCCCTACTCTCTTACTGATATCCTTTCAGCCTTACTAATTTTCCATCATCCTTTCTTCAAATGTAACACAAATTGCCATCACTATGAACAAGCTACTAGATAACCATGAGGGCATTAATTTTAATAGCTGCTTTATACAGATAATTCCCTAAACTATGCAATTTTACACAGTCATTAAATAAGTGCAAAGCAATGACTAATTGACCATCTTTCTCTATTAATTTGAAAGACTCCAGGAAACAGCCACTGGCCCAAATTAATGGAAGACTACTCATTTTTGAGTGAAGTTTCACTTATGTTCACTAAGAGGTATTCAACTATGTGGAAAGTAAAAATGTTCTATCCAGTGACTCCCTTTTTCCACTTATTTAGGGTTTTTCAAAGCACACAGCTTCCTAAAACACCTTTTCTACCTGCTAATTTCCCACTTATGCGTAACCAGAAATCAGATTATTGTATACTCATGAAGTAAAATCAAATTAATAATGCTAACTACCAAATGAAAAACAAACATGATTCCAACTGTATATTTTTTAAAACAGGATTTTTAAAAATAAAAACAGCAGAAACTAAATTGAGTACTAGAAATTTTCTTTGGACAGTAGAACCTTGAAAAATTTCTATTTCTATATTGTATAAGTGTCTAGATTTTTCTAATTCTTTTTAAAAGCATCTTTTATAATTAAAAAAAAAAAGTCAAAAAGTTATGATTACTACAGAAACACTATAAGAATGGGGTAAAGGATGTAACCAAATGGTAGTTCTTCTCTAGTCATGAAGTACTAGGTGAGACAAACTCCAGTTAAACTAGTAGTTTAACCTTCATGAAACAAAGGTAAATTTCTAAAGTTACCATCAGTTTATAAAGCATAAATTTTAATATACATCTCAAGATTATATGGAGAGGGAAAAAAATCAGTGTTATTCAAACTTACCAATATGGATATAGCCATGTTTGTATAATCTGTTAAGAACTAGTGTTAAAATAAGACCAACATTCCGAGAATTATAATAGGTGAGATAAATAATCCATCCACAGGACAAAATGGTAGCTGTTGGGAGGAAAATACAAAAGGTTCTCAATGTGTTTCCTTTCAATCATTATAATATCTTAGTAAGAAGTGTATTAGTAAAATAGCATTTATCACATTTAGAAATGTCAAGATTTACTTCCATATAGTAACCTGTTCTCTTACAGTTTAATACTTGGAATTTCAAAATCAGAGATGGATTCTACTTCATCCAACTTCCCTCCATCTCTTCAGCCAATAGCCAGTAAATAGATTCCAATCAAATCAATTAGAATTCTCCTTCCAGTATATCTGCTTTCCTTTTTTTCTATTCCTTTTTTCAATGTTTTGTACTGTTTCAGTTACTGAATATATGTAAAGATGCTCAAGGGGCAGAAAGCTGTCTCTCTGAGTATTCTGAAAAACAGTCACCTTTATTGGCCAAAAGTTCATACATAAGCTCTTTCCAAGGTATTTCCTAAAACAGATTATAGCCACCTAAAAAGAAAGCTCATGATTTTTAAAATCAGAAAAAGACTTACGGCTTTACAAATCAGCGGTCCTTGCTTTAAAAAGGTAATGGAAAAGAACAGGGAATTTTAGCCTAATTAAAGGCATATCTATATTAAATATAGGCCACCTTAATTGCTAAGTTTAGCACCTACTTTTAAGGAACGCCTTTGCATATGCTAGAGTAAATGATATTCTAACTTTGACCATTTCCTCATGAAATGTTTATAGTCACTTATAGACTTTATAATACCCCCAAAGAAAAATCCAATTCATGAATACAGAAAAGCTAAAACACAAGAAAGCATTGTTTTGATAAATAGCTTTGATGTAGAGCAAGTGCCATGTATCTGCCCATAAAAATCATTTCTAGAACAATTCTTTTGAAAAGTTATTTTGATGAAATGCTATTATGTTTTAAGTTTAAAGTCATTTTCAATTAATTTTCACTTTAAATTATTGTATCAACAGCAGATTGTTGTGGGTCCTCCATAATCTAACTCAGAATTGTAGCCATGTCATCATTGTATCATGCATCCCCTTCCCCCACTTCAATATCATATGGCCACTAATAAAACCAAGGTATTAAACAATCAGTCAATATTTGTCTGGTCACTACAGTTGTTGTTGTTTCCCTGAAGAAAGGAATTGCATGGAACATAAAAAAGTCACAGAAACACAGATTAAAATCCTCTTTCCTAAAAATAACCAAATAGTATTAAACACATTCCAACTTCAGTTAACCACTGTGTAAAACCTGGCAGTTGTTAATCCATATATACAAAATAATAAAGTACAAGAAAATATATTCCACCTACCAACGAGGAGCCAAACAACATTGGAATTGTGTTCTGTAAGAAAATCTTCTAATTGAGTGATACTAGGAACAATACTGTCATTCTTCCTCTGATCCATTACTGCAGATTTTCCAGAGCAGCATCTAAAGGCCCAAAAGAGTTCAAAAGTTAAATTCAGAAACACAGATTTATTAAACTACAAGGGAAATCATGTAAAGGAAAAGAGGTTTCATGAAAGTTTATTAAATCACACTCTGGTTCCTTCAATGATGAGAATGCAAAAATAAACGACAACATATTTCCACATTTATAACTAAAATATATGACAATGGGTCGGTCATATTTTAAATGTCCTGACTTCACCATTATAAATATGAGTATAAACTCAAGTTCACTTACTATACTAAAAAGGACATGAATACTCTTAAATCTAATCAAAGATACCTATTTCAACAATAAGAAGGGATGAAGTTTTAATCATCTACATTAACAAATTCACTTATACTTGTCCCAAAAACTGTCACTTAACATTATGTGTTAAATGGATTAATCCTCTTAACACCTCCATCAGCTCTGTGTATTCCTCATTATTTTTAGGAAACAATCGTCTTAGTTCAGATCATTCCAAGTAGAGTTTAGACAGTAGGCAGATCTTCTGTTATCAGATAAATACTCAGGATATATTTGACAATATGCTGTCAAATTGTGACCAGACATGTGAAGAATGTATACATATGCCCATTACCAGGATGAGTATGAATATTTTGATGTACTGAGAATGAGTAAAGATGTGAGGAATACAAGTTCTAGATTTTGATGCAAAAAAAACAAGAAAAGTAGTCCTCTGATAGTACAGAATTAACATGACAAACCCAATCTGCTAACAGAAGTATCTTGTCATAAAACAGAAAAATGTAAAAAGGTCAGACTTAAATGCAAAAAAATGTTACACAGTTAATACTCCTTTTAAGGGGAAGCAGATGTGGCTCAAGTGAGTGGGCTCCCATCTACTATATAGGAGGTCCAGGGTTCGATTCCCAGGACCTCCTGGTGAAAAGCAAGCTGGCCCACGCAGAGTGTTGGCCCACATGGAAAGCTGGCACAGCAATATGGCGCAACAAAAGGAGACACAGAAGGAGATGTGGCAGACTAGGGAGCTGAGGTGGCGCAAGAGATTCAGCACCTCTCTCCACTCCAGAAGGTCCCAGGATTGGTTCCCAGTGCCGCCTAAAGAGAAGACAAGCATAAACAGAAGAACACACAGAGAGCAGACAGTGAGTGCAAAACAACAAGGGGGGAAGGAAGAAAAATAAATCTTTTTTAAAAATAATAATAATCCTTTAAGACCAAATAGCACAGCTGATTGTACAGAAATCAACCTATTTTGAAGCAGGAAAAATGTGTGAGGACAACTTTCTAGGTTAAATTCAGTAAAACTGACCGGTCAACTTCCTAAATATGTTTTATTTACCACAACTCTTCTAAGACCACAAAACTAGTTTACAAACTGGGTAAAAGAACATTGTCAGACACCAGGTTACAGGCTTATTACAATGTTTCATACCTCTACATCACTTAAATCTTAGTATAACTTAAAAAGACAAATTAAACATGGTTTTAAAAAAATAACTAAGAGCTCAGTAACCAAAGGCGGGGGGAGGCAGCAGTAGTACCTCAGAATGTCAAAGCCAGAGAGATGACGAGAGTGTACTTGCAGGGTACACCCTGGCACATAGTACTGGAGCCTAAGTGGAAGAATGAAGACATCCATGGAGCGGGGGGGGAGGGAGAAGGGGGGAAGGGAGGAAGGGAGGAAGGGAGCAGCAGAAGCAGTCCAGCTCAAGGTGCCTGAGCAGAATAAGGAACCTGAGAAGAGCATTTGCACAGGCAGGCTGCCAGATGCAGGGTATCGAGAACCCAAAAGGAGGGCCTCAGACTCCACAAAGGTAAGTAGGGCTTCCTTGGAGGAAAACAGCCTGATGTAGTGTGTTGGAGCACAGCAGCATAAGGAGGACATCTGTGTGGGTGGTGGTCAACACAGGAATTGGAGGGAAGGGGATTGATCAAGTAAGTAAATCTATTAAGGATAATAGAAGCCAAGTTTCTCACTGATAGAATGAACCCTGTGGGGTTAGATAAGAACTGAAGGTATGGTTTTACAATATGAATAAATATAGAAGTAACTATAACTGTAAATGTATATATGTATATGTAGATATATGTATATATTCACAGACAAGTCCTGGGAGCAGCAATACCCAAATATAAATGAGAACACCTAGTGCCCAGAACTTTGCTTCTAAAAACCTTTCTCTACTAAGAGGAAGCAGAGTTCCTTGAAGAAATGGCTGATTCCACAGGGTGGACAGGGAAAGTCAAGATAAGCTTGTTTTCCAGAAAGTAAGGAAGGGCTCAGAGAATGATATGGACATGTCAAAAGGACACAGAAGCCAGCCTGAAGAGGTATCCACTGGCAAAATCTGAGACAATTTAGGCATTAAAATAAATGATAGTATTATTTCCATTACAACCCATTGAATAAAATAGGAATCTATGAGTCCAAACTGATATAAATAATAAATTGAAAATCTGATGAGCAACAAGATATTCATATAGTCTCAAAGTAAATCCCAGAAAATACTTATTAATGACAAAGGGGGAAAGAGCACCTTTAAGAAAAAGCCAGCAGTTAATTAAGTGTTCAAAGTAAACACCAACAGTAATAAGATAAACTGAAATTATGTAACACTTGGCAGAGAAACACAGCCTCACTTCTGGGATATTCCTGCCAAAGATGCGTAACCTGAATCTAACCATGAAGAATCATCAAATGTTTATTGAGGAACATTCTCCAGACTAACTGGTTTGCAATCTTCAAAACTGTAAGATCACAAATTGAAGGAGGTTAAAGAGTAATGACAACCAAATACAGTACATGATTCTGAATCAGATCATTATGTTATAAAGGACATCATTGAGACAACTGGCTAAACTTAAATGGAGTCTCAGGATTAGAAGGTAGTGATGCACCAATGTTAATTTCCTGAACTGACCTTGAAGGAGTTTGATAAGTAAGGTCAGCTCAAGTGCCTTCTCTCTTTAGAAGTCCCTGTTATCACTCATGCTATTTTTTTTAGCAGTTTTCACAGCACTTCCTAAAAACCTTGATTATTGAATTTATTAAATTATATTACTCTAAAATAATGTAACATAACATATAATTATACATATTGTGTATAATTATAATATATCATTATATATAATACATTAGCATAGTATAATTTAATGAGTGCTAGAATAGAGGTACAGGTATATATAATATATAATATAGGTTTATAATAGAGCCATAATATATATATTATATATACAATAGAGACTATATATATTATATATGATATTATTATATTATATTATATATTATATTATAATATATATTATAGGTACTTGTTATCTTGCCTCTTTCCCCAGATGGATTATGATCTCATCCCTAGGGACTGTTTTATTCATCGCTGTATTCACAATACTCATGACAGTGCCTTGATCACAGCTACTTGTGTTCAAGTATTATGTCATTTTAAATGGCACTTTACCTATTATGCATGAAAATAACACTGATCTACATGTTATAAGACATGGTCTCTCAATATTTTCATGATTCATCTATATTCTATTTGTTCTTCCATAAATCCATCAGATTCATTTGTAAAACTGCTATTCAGCTTTAGAAAAGATATCATCATTTTAGTCATATACCAAAAAGAGCATGAAATGTGAAGTAGTTTAATCAGAGTCACAGCACAAATCAAAAATTAAAAGTTCCTAATTTTCCACCATTTCAAAACAAATTGCCTGTAAAATCTTTTAAAACACTGAACTTATGCTATTTTATTTCTCTCTTCCTAGCATAAATGAAATAAAATTATCCAACGTCTACTACTTCTGCCAACAAACTTTAGAGATAAAGTTCCAAATCTTTATTTGGTCCTTCTGAAACGGAGGCCATTCTACAAAAGAAAAATACAAATAATTCAATAGAACAAAATACATAAACAGGCAACTCACAAAAATAATTAACATTACTAGCCATCAGAGACAATAACCATTTGTTATCCATCATGTAAGTAAAAATTTAAAAGACTACGAACAGCTATATTTACAAAGGAATGGGAAAGTGTGTACACATGCACAGTTGATAAGAGTAAATTGATGGTCTTTGAGAAGAACAATTTATCAGATACTATAAAATTATAAATGTGTATATGCTTTGACTCGGACATTTCAATTCTTGGAATCTATCCCTCAGAAACACTTCCTCAGCACAGAGATGTTTTTCAAGGACAGTCACTGCAGCATTATATATCACACTAAAAAATTAGGGAAAATGTTTACTAGTAGGAATATATTTAAATAAATTATGGTACATTCTTATTGTGAAATACTATGCACCTTTTTAAAAGAATGAGATGGCTCTATTACATTATAGGATATAATGTTAGCAGGAAAAGCAAAATGAGAAGCAAGATGTGTATTCCACTTATGTTTTTAAAAACTTAACTATGCATTATGTATATTACACACACACACACATACACACCCTATATATGTAAATATATATTTTTTAATCTGCAAAAAACGTCAGCAAAGCCTTAAGAGTAGTTACCTCTGGGGAGAACAGTGGGAAAAGGTTTAGGGGGAAGGGGAATAAAAAAATAGGACTTTCACTTTTACTTCAAAAGTTTTACAATTGGCATGTATACTACCATAATTTAAAAAGAAAAATGGAGAGTGGTGGTTAGGGCCTGGGACTTGACAGGTAGAAAAGAGGCTTCTCATACCCAATAGCACACACATCTCTGGCCTCTCCTTGTAATCAAATCCAAAATTACCAACCTGGCCACCTGCCATTCTACCATCATGTCTTTCTTTCTGTGGTTCTTAAATACTTAACTGTCTTTAAAAATTAAAATACAAATACCCCTTAGCATTATCAAAATCAGAAGGCTTCATCACATTATATCAGAAAATCAGTTTTAACACCTTAGGAAGAATTACAGTATATGATTTTATAGCCTTGAGCTTAATACTAGAAGGAGGGGAGGAGGAAAGGCTATACTGTTATAGAATTTGAGGGGTAGGGGGTATAGCTGCAAACAAGGAAGGAGGAAATTAACACTAAAAGGAAAGAGATTGGAGGAAGGAAAGAGAGGCGGCAGCTATCAAGGTAAAACAATGGAATCAAAGTTTCCTATTAATTGTATTCGGCTATTGCATTGGCTTCATCTTTAAAGAAGCTTTGGATCACAGAAGGGTTACAACTGGGGTGGGAGAGGATTGTTCATGCAGGGATGTCAGGGATGGGGGGGTGCATGGAAGGAAGTTCACCTGAACATACATATAAGGTATATAAAATTGTTCAATAGTTCACGGGGCATTGTCACAGTGGGTGAAGAATCACTCAATAAATGAGAGAATACTGAATTCCCATCCTGGAGAGCTCTGCCACATTCTCTAAGGGAGCAGCAACAGTCTCCCAAGTGCAGGGGCAGTGTCTGGCAAAGGAGGATGATCCACTGATGGGCCCTTGATATTGATGACTAGCCTTATGGGTCTTTGCTCTTGAAATTGAAACTTAGCCTATTGTTATTGGGTTCCTAAGGGCTGCCTCCTGACAGCCTCCTTGTTGCTCAAATATGGCCTCTCTCTAAACCAAACTCAGCATATGAATGCATTACCTCCCTCCCAGTGTGGAACATGACTCCCAGGGATGAGCCTCTCTGGCACCGAGGGATTACTACCAAGTGCCAACTGGCAATGTGACTGGAAAAAGACCTCGAATAAAAGAGGGAAAAGGTAAAGACCAATGAGTTCATATGGCTAAGAGACTTCAAAGTGAGTCCGGAGGTCATCCCAAAGGTAGCGCTTACGCACATCTCAGTGGGACCTCACAGCTTCGAAAGTGGATATCACCCCAAATAGAGGGGCTCCTGAGGGCTCTGGAGACACCCAGGTCCTATGTCAGGGCAGATAGCTCCGGAGTTTGGTGCCTTGCCAGTGGGCCCTACTTTGGAATTTGTGCTCCTAAGAGTGACAGAGTTGGACTCAAATATGTCTTCCCTGCACATGGTTCATCTGTCCCTTCTATTCAAACCTATAGGTCGTGTTGGAGTTTGTAGGTGTACATCCTGAGACTGGAGTCTTTGGGCTGTCCATGTGCCAGCTGGGCCCGGAATCTCAGTGGAGCTGCAACTCCTACTCTACAGCTCAATGAAGTCACCCAGGACACCTGGCGGGGAGATGATGATGGACAACGGCCATCCCAGGGGATGGAGAGAGTCTGCAGCTGCAGGCAGGATAATCCCATCCATCTTATCCATGGGATACAAGCCCCTTCTTAATTGGAGGTAGAGTGGACATCACCATCCCAGACTCCTCAGGATTGGGGAAAGAGCTATGGACTAGAGTGGACTTACTGGTATTCTATTACAGACATATTGTGATTCAAGCCATGGAAGAAATTACAACATTAATGTGGAGCCAGTGTCCACTGGACGCTCTGGGGACAGGGAGAGGGAAAAGCAGTTGTAATACAGGAGCTTTTTCGGGACTTGGGAATTGTCCTGATTGACAATGCAATGACAGATATAGACCATTTAATATCATCATATAACATGCAGAACTGTGTGGGAGAAAGTGTGGCCTACAATGTGAACTATGGTCCATGCTTAATGGCAAAGCTCCAGGATGTGTTTATCCATTGCAGGTGATGTGCCAGACTAATGAAGGATGATTATGTGGGAGGTTGTGGGAGGTGTGGGAGGTGGGGCATATGGGAATCCCTATATTTTTTGTGAAACATTTATGTAATCTAAATATCTTTAAAAAAAAATTATTAAAATAAATAAATAATGTGTGAAACTAGGAAAAAAAAAACAATAACAGCTGAGTCCCCTCCCCTTAGCATTAGCAAGGGGAAGGAATAATTAATAGTTTAAAAGGTAACTACATAAGGCAGAGCTCGCTCTCTGCCTAGAGAAGTCTGCATCAAATCTCAGTGCATATTTCCATCATTCTCTCCCATTTCTCTGCAAGCTCTGTTCTTTACCCCATTTCCCAATAAATTCTTTTTACTGGACTAACTTTAAAAAATTATATAAAAAGTCCTGCTTTAAACTATAGGTTCCAGAGGCAGCCCAATATATGGATTAAAAGCATGTACTAGACCACCTGGGTCAAATACTAGTTCTGATGTTATAGCTGAGTGACCCTGGGTAAGCTACCTAACTTTTCTGTGCTCTGTTTCCTCATCTGTAAAAATAAGGACACTAATAGTACCTACTTCACAGAGTTCTATTGTTCATATATATATATAGCACTTAGAACAACTAGCACATAGTAGATATCATACCAAATAAATGTTTGCTATTGGTAACCAATGTCATTGGTGCATTGCCCATATTCTGTTGGCATTCAACTCTACACAAAAAAAGCTGCTTATTTTCATTTGCAACACTCTGCTGAGAGTGCTTCCTGGCTGGAGGAACGTGCTCAGCTTGTGCTCAAGGCAAGCCAGAAGTGTCAGAGTTAATGCAATAATGGCTGGGAAGTTGGTAAGCACCTGCAATTTCTTTGCTCTAGAGTTGGAATAACTGAGGCATATTTTATTTGGCTTCACCGAGTTCTCCAAAGAATTGAGTTCCAAATGCCCCAGTGGTTATTGCCACAATATTGCCCTTTATTGGCTTCATCCCTTTCCTGTCTTACTTTCCTTTAAACACTTCCCAAATAATCTACCTGTACTGGAATCCCAATTTCGTGGGGAAACCCAAACTAAGATGTTATTTATATTACTTATTGATTCTGTCATATCTGAGAATAGTTTTCTTCTACAAGAAAATGACCCTTTGCTTTAGTGAGACTGTAAAACCATAAAATTTAAAGCATACAGCATTTAATAAAAAAAAAAAATTTTTTTTTTTTTAAGTATCACTTGAATCCAGAGCATATATACATATAGAGGAACTGGTTTTTGACAGAAAGAGGCATATATATCTGAATGGGAGAACAGAGGAAAAGGATGGACACAGATGCAGGGAGATTCACTTATGGAAAGATGAGGGAGTCTGACAGTTTCTATGTATTTCTGAAATATGACACTTGTTTAATCCTCTTCTAGTTCATTCTTTTTTTTTTTTTTTTTTAATGTCTTTCATCTTTCTTATCTTATTCCCAGTTTTACAGGTTCTAATGCCATAACCTTCTACCGTCCCTTTTCCTCTTCCATTTTCCTTAATTTGTGTTTTTAACAGTTAGCAGAAGAGGGCCCTGGTGTGACAGCTGAAAAGAAATATGGTTGAGAGGACCTTCGTAACCACAGCTCCAAAAATCCCACAATTCCATTCCACCTTAACAAGAATTATTTCATTACCTATGGGGAGGGAAGTGGGAAGAATTGAGTGATACTATTTCTTTCCACTGTCATCTATATACCTGCCCACAGACCCTCAAGAAAACCTCATCTACTGGTTAATCCTCTCCCAAGGCTAAATCACTCCTCTAAACCAAATGTCACCCCATAATATGCCATGGCATTGTGATATCGGGGATTGAATCATGTCCTCCACAAAAGGCACGTTCAGGTCCCAAGCCCTGGTTCTGTGGATGTGAACACATTTGAAAACAGGACTTTAAAGATGTTATTAGTTAAAATGAGCCCAAACTGAAAGACACTGGGCCTTGATCCAATATGGCTAAAGTCCTCATAACCAAAGGAAATTGAACCCAGAAGGAGAAGACACAGGGAGCAGCCAGAAGCTGGAAGTCAAAAGAACCTGGAAGAGAATGAAGTTGGCTCCATGCACTAATGTACTAGGTCTGCCAAAGGGCTGCCAATGCGAAGTACCAGAAATCTGTTGGCTATTTTAAAGGGTATTTATTTGGGGTAAAAGCTTACAGTTACAAGGCCGTAAAAAGTCCAACTCAAGGTTGTTTTCTCACCAAAGTCAGTTGCCACATGTTGAAGCAAAATGGTCACTGATCTCTGGCTGGTCTCTGCCTTCCCCCCTGGGCTTCCTCTTCCTCTTGAAGATCTGTGGGCCCAGCCTTTTGAGGGTTCATGTTTAAGGGAAGTCCTCTCTGTTCTGGCATAGGGCTTGTTTCTTTCTGGGCCTCCTGTATCAGTCTCAGTTGTTCTGCTTTCTTCTAATCTCAGCTGCAAGCTAATATGCAAAAGGTCTCATCTCTCCCAGGTGCTTCAGCTATTTAAGCTTTCTCCTTTCTGTCACATGGTAGGATCAAAACTGACAGAGCTCTCTCTTCCTGTGAGTCTGTCTGCCTTTGTGAGTGTCCCTTTACGTCAGACCCACCAAGGGGGCAGGGACTCAACCTGAGTCACACCTTACTGACTTGGTCGAATCAAAAAGCCCTCAGAGCAATCTTAACAGGTAATCTAATCAAAGGTCCCTCCAAATGAATTTAATATTATCACAGGGTATCACACCCAGAGTAATAGATTAGTTTACAAACATAATCTTTCTCTTTTGAGATTCATAAACAATTTCAAACTGCCACACAATGTGACAGAAAAGCCAAGGACCAAGAATCGCTGGCAGCCAGCCCCAGAATGCCAGTCTTCAGAGAGAAATCAATGCCTGACTTATACTTCAATTTAGACTCCTCCTAGCCTCAAAACCATGAGCCAATAAATTCCTACTACGTACAACAATCCACTATATGGCATTTGTTCTAACAGCCTAGAAACCAAAACATGCAGAAATAAGCTTTTCCTGTATCAGGTTTAAACTGGATTATATCTATATAACATTACTTATAACTTGAGAGACCTAGTTATAAAGAACCACAGCTTACCCTGGCATTCTCATAGGAAAGTATCTATTTGATTCTGATTTTTCAGAGTGACAAAGTAAGATAGTGCATGACAATGTGGAGTTATTTTTTGCTTAGTCATTCAATAAATAATTACGGAGCTTAAAAATTCTACCAAACAGCTAAGGAATTCTCAGTATCATGTATAAGATCTAGAAAATTTACAATATTCTTTAGTAGATTATCTGACCATAAAGAAAATGTCGAACAAATGATGTTTGAATAATTACCTATATCTTAGCACTTATCATACTGTGCTGTAATTATCAGTTGAGAAGTCTGTCATCCCCTCTAAACTGCTGTTCCTTAAGGATAGATTTGCCAAATTATTTGAATGTGTACTACCCAACCAAGTTCCTGGAATACAGCAGTCTCTCAATAAATGTTTGCTTCATTACTGAATGAAATAAATGCATTATGAAAAGTGCATAATTATGAACTACTGCAAAAGATAAGCAAGTATTTACAATGTATTCAGGAGAAAAGAGATTCAAATGATCTTCACCCTCATGAAAATTTGATTTCCATTTGCTTAAGTTTAAAAGGTGAAGAGTATATTCAACAGCCTTTTAATACCCAATTCCAAATATAAGAAAACTGAGAGAGAAAAATTTAATCACACTCAAATCCCTCATGCAACAATGAAATCACAATTCTTTGTATAAAAGCTCTTCACATTTCTTTAGACCATTATATTAAAATTCCTTGGATTTAATCACAGTTCCTTTTCTATAAACTCCATGAGTTTTAAAGGTTGGAAAATAAGTCAACTTTACAGCTCTCCTTTGAACTCCATCCACATTCACATTATTTTTATCATCAAGATTAAGCACCAATTAGCAAATAGCAGCATTAGTGTATACTAAAAGTTCTGTGAATTATGTACCTTGTATAATCACATGTCTCATAGGCCAAACTTAAAAGAGCTACATTGTTACAGAATGTATACCTATTTGAAAAGTTTTCACCTAATATTTGGTTTCTGCACATATTTAACAATTTATCCTGAGAAACCAATTTCAAAAACACTTATCTCCTTATCTTATTGCCTCCTAATGTCCTCCTTAACAATTAAGAAACCACGTAATAGACCCAAAGATCTCAAGTAAATACCATCACAGAGGAACTGCCTGGATAAATTGGTTATCTTTTCTATAGCATAATGACATCCTAAAATAAAATAAAGCACAGATCTGATCATAAAAACATTTTTACCCCAAATGAATTTTCAAGGAGTGTTTTGTTCACTTGAACTCTGTTTCTAAAGTGACACAGGTAGTCTGAGCACAACAAATGACTTTGTGACGTTCCTTCCAACTCCATGATGCTACACAAATAAAGTATACAGAATATATAAGTGCCTACTGCAATTTAATTTCTCACATAAAAGATATATGTAAACTTTATACATTTGAGACAGTATTGGATATATAGAGAGACTGGCATTACCCATTGATCCTACAGTGAAAGGCCCTCTCTAAAAAATTGTACCCATCAAGATACCACAAGGCTGAAATTCCGCCATACTTTCCTTCAGTTAAACAGAGTACTAAACAATATTCTCTTTTAAAATGTAAATCTATCTTTAGGACATTTCAATAATAGCTCCCATTAATTATCATGTGTTATTAGTGTAAATTAATCCATTAGATTACTTTTCTCATTAACAAGCAGGACCTAGGAATATCTCAAAAGGTCTGAGATTGCTGAAGATAGAAAAACCTTAAAAAAGGAGATAGTGGGTAACAAAGCAAACTTGGCCTCCTTTACAATTTTGATCAGGGCAGTTCTGTATAAAGTAAAATTATATCATTTCCTATTCTGTTCATATAAACTAACAAAATACATAATTAACTTCTTAGGTCAAACAGTTTAAGTACAATCCCCTCTACCTAGGAAGAGTCAGTCCAGGTTTCTTTCAGTCCCAGGATTCAAAATTCGACAAATACAATTTTAGCTGCCAACTAACTGTAAACACAACAGAATTAAGTTGGAAAGTAACATTTAATTGGAAATAATGAAAATAGTCTGGTAGCCTAGAAACAGAGTAGGCTTTAGAGACAAATCTGAAATGGAAAGCTCATTCTATCCTTTCCTTGGCTGTGAAATAGCTTGAGCAAGTTGTTGAACCTCAGTGAGTCTGTTTGCTACTTGTAAAATAGCCACCTCTTCCTTGAAGAGATACCAAAAGCATTAAAAAGAAAGAGCAAACATAAAACTAGCACAATACTTGAGAAGCTCATTATAGCTGTAGCAGTTAGGTCACTATTATTAATGCACTAAAAGAAAAAAAATCAGTTCAATGAACAAGGTGAAAGCTAAAAAACAATCAAATGCAGTAAACAATGATTAAAATGTTTCTCATTCCTTATACAATATATAAAAGAAGATAAGGATATAGATATACTTAAACAAAACAGGACTTTACAACCAAGAGAAATTAGTTGGCATAAATAATAATCAAGAACAGATTAATTTAATATGAATAACATAGTTCTACAAATACTGTGAAGCATGATTCTTAGAAGCAAACCAAATACTAAAGTACTAGTCACTAGGCAACTGTTGCAGAAGGAGTATTTTGACATGCCAACTGACAATTTAAACACTATAAATCAGCAACTAAACAAATGTTAAGTACTTTTAATATCATCATCTATGCCACAAAATAGTTCAGTCATGTTATATACAGAAGAATTTTTAAGCATCTGGGAAGTCATAGCATCTAACAAAAATGCTGCAACATTAACAAACCTCACTTCTATAGCCAGAAATGTATGCTGGTTCACCTAAATACTTATTGAAAGCAAAACATCCCTTAAAAATCTGTAGAAAACATACCTACCAAAAGAGTAAAAAGAGTTAACTTCAACCTCTCCAAATGTAGGAAAAAAACAAGATTTTCAAACATTACCCACTTCTTGCAGTCCACCAGAACTAAATACTATCTTCAGCAGATTCCTTAATATGGACAGCAAAACAAAGATATTAGCAGAGATTACCATGAATTATAGGTTTAGTCCATCCACTTCTACACCCCATAAATTGATCTGTGATGGGGTTTCATTTTCACTTTGGTATTGGCCAGTGAACACACTCTCCAAGTTTCTTTTAATCAAGAATGCATATACCTCTTCCATTTTGATTAAAAACACTCCAGAAGGCATAACAGCCAGCAGCAGGAAGGTAAAATTCTAAAGAAAATTTCTTGTAATAATAATATTTCTGTTTTCCTAGTTCGTCCTTAAACTTCCCTCCTATAGTCCCACCCCAAGCCACCACAGTCAGAAAACCACAGGCACTAAATAATTATTCAAACTACCCAGCCAGTAATATAGGGTCTTAGGACTTGGGAAAGAGAAAGGAAAAAATGGCTATGTGTGTTTATCAACACCCTCAGAGAGAATATTTTTTATGAGTATGTTATTATGCAGAGAGCCCAACAGATCCATTTAATAGTCAATCCCTGTGAGTTGAGAATGTTGCTAAAATTGAAACTGAAATTTAATGTGAGTACAACAAAAAAGGCTATTTCAGGGAGTTTTATGGGGCTATAACCTGTATAAGACTACTGGTGATATTTGACACAGTGTTTTCAATGGAGGTGGAGCTAGGTATAAACATATTTTATATATGCATAAAAAGTGACAAAGTACAGTAGGGTCAATAGTCTAAAGTTTTAGACTCTAAATATTTTGGTCGATGTTATCTTACTCTTTCAAATTTTCCTTCTATAGTATTAACTCACAATTAAAATGATAAAATATAGCCCCCATAATAAAGGTTAAACATTTATTCATTGCTGGCTCCAGAGGTCTATGTTATATTGCTATTCATATTTATGTTGCCAGAATCAGTCAGTAATTATCTCTTAGCCCTCAGTTTCTTTCTGTGAAAAGTGAGTTCTTTCCTCCAGCTCTAAAGTTCTGGTTTTCAAGCTAATAAAAATGTTACTGAAATCTGTATTTTGGCATAAAAATTCATATTTGCCCAACATGTTATTTTTTTCCCTCCTAAAAGGCCCCTCCATTAAACTCTCCATTAAATAAAAGATCAGCAATCCCTCTTTGAATAATCAGAAGAGGTAACATCAAGCTATTGAGCATGAACAGTGGCAATAGAGGCCCTTTTATCCTTCCCTTATTCGGAAATGCCACACCAAGAATGGCTAACAAGCACTTAAATGAACCATTTCCTCTTTCTACTTTAAGTGGGAGTCTTCTGCATGGACTCTGGAGCAACCTCTACCCTGCCTCCTATAAATTTATCTGTATCCATATTCATTACTTCCTCCTTCCCTCCTATCTCAGCAGAAGCCTATCTAAAGTACCCTTGGCCCTTATATTCCATCCCTTAGTCAGTGACTTGACTTTACCAATTACATTCCCTTATTCAAAGGGTTCTTAACAAGGGGTTAATGAGCTTGAATTTAAATTAAAAAAAAAAAAAACAACCATTATTCTGGGGACATGTTGGTGTGGGTGTGATACATTTATTAAATAATACACAGTATAGTGTGAACTTAGTAAGGGATCCATGGTTTTTACCTGAATGGCAAAGAGGTATGTGGAACAAAAAGGTTAAGAACCCCTGCCTCATTCCTGTATCTTCAATCTCTCTCTGTGCTGGTTTTTATCCTCTGTAAATATGCTGTATCTCTCATGGCTTTAAAAAACAAAAACCATCCCTCAAACTCCTGTCTCTAGCTATCCTTCTTTATCCCATTTTCAACCAAACTTTCTATAAGAGTAAATGACATTAGTTATTCCATATCCTTACCTTTTACCCATTGTGAATTAGTTCCATCTCTATAATTGCTCTTGCTCAAGTCAACAAACATTTCTTAATTGACATGCCCGTGGGATATTTTTGTTATCCTGGTCTTATGTGACCAGGATAATGTCTCAAAAATGTCTAATACTCGAATGCAGTATTCACACATGAGACAACATGAATGAATCTTGAAGACCTAATGTTGAGTGAAGCCAGTCATTGAAGGATAATTATTACATGACCTCATTGATATGACTCAAGCAAATTGAGCAGACTTACAGAGGTAGAGTCTGGATGATAGGTTACCAGGAAACAGAAAGGGAGTAGAGTGTGGCGAGCTGATGCTCAATGGCAAAACCTATGATAAGGCAGATGGGGTTAATAGTAGTTCACTAATGAGACTGGGGTCAATGGTGCTGGGCTGTGAAGGGGAGTAGGGTGGGGGAGTTGAGTTGGACTATCCATGGAAATGGGGGCAGAGCTAGAGGAAGGAGTAGGTGAACTCTGGGGATTTTAAGTCTGTGGTTAAATCTACAATGGTGGAAATCTCTTGAGATTGACAAGAATCTCTTGAGAACAAAAGCAGTGCCTAATAAAAGAAAACAGACCAATATGTCAAGCCCTCAATATTATGGCATGTAACTATGAACCTTTTTCTTCAAAAATGGAAACTTAGCCATTACCATAGGTTCCAGGGGGAGGGAAGAATAGAAGGAACATAGGGCATTTTTAGGGCATTGGAATTGTTCTGCACGTTCTTGCAATGACAGGTATAGGTGATTATACATTTTGTCAAAACCTATACAAGTGTACAGTACAAAATGTAAACCATAATGTAAACCACTGACCATAGTTAGCAGCAATGCTTCAATATCTGTACATCAATTGTATCAAATGAGCCATATTCAGGTAAGATGTTATTAATAGGGGAGAGTGGGAAAGGGGAAGGGGCTTGGGTATACAGGAATCCCCTATATTTTCTGTGACTTTTCTGTAACCTAAAGCTTCTTTGAAAATAAAGTGAAAAAAAATAAGACACTGGGGGAACATATGGAAGAAATTGTCACTGCACATAAAAAGAGAACCGATCGCATGGTGATGAAAGACACAATGAAAAAACATTTATTTTTAATTTTTATATTTTATTTATTATTATTTTTATATTTATTGATTTATTTTTTGTCTTGTTTTGGGGGAGGTTTTGGATTGCAGAAGGGTCACAACTGTGGCAGGGGAGGATCACTGGTGAGGAGTTTCAGTGATGGGGGGATATGTGTGAAGGGGTACACCTGGGGCATGCCTCTATGGCATACGAACAAGTTCAAGTGGTCATGGGGTGTTATCTCGGTGGGTGGAGACCCACACAATAACCGAAAGAATATTGTATTCCCATCCTGGAAGTTCCACCACATCCTCTATTAGAGCAGCAAGAATCCCCCAAGTAGACGGGCAGTGCCTAGTGAAAGGGGACAGACAAATATGCCAGGCTCTTGACAATGATGGTTGTACTTACGAATCTCGTTCTGATCAAACTGAAACTTAGCCTAGTATTAGATATTGCCTAAGAGTTACCTCCTGAAAGCCTCCTTGTTGCTCAAATGTGGGCTCTCTCTAAGCCAAACTCAGCATATAAACGCACTACACCCCCGGCCCCCAGGCATGGGACATGACTCCAGGGTATGAGGTATTATTATGAAGAACCAACTAGCCGTGCATTTGGAAAAAGACCTTGACCAAAATAAGGAAATACTACATACAAATGAGATTTTATGGCTGAGATTTTAAAGTGAGTCAGGAGGTCATTCCAGAGGTTATACTGATAGACATCTAAGGAGCATCTCATTGACAGCTATAGAAAACAATGTCTCAAGCAAGGGGGCTCCTGAGGGCTCTGGAGACATCTGGACACTACAGGAAGGGCAGACAATCTCAGGAATTCGGCTGTCAGTGGGCCTGTCAGTGGGCCTGCCTTTGGAATATATGCTCCCCAATGTAACAGAGTTAGACTTGTAATTTCCCTACACATGGCTCTTCTGTCCCTTTTATATGAACCTATATTTAGGACTATACTCGTTTAAATATATGTCCCAGAGAAATAAATCTTAGTTCTGTTCATATGCTGGTGGAGTCCTGAATCTCAGCAGAGTTGCAACACCCACTCTCCAGTTCACTGGACTCACCCGGACAACTAACAAAAGGATGATGATGGACAAGGCCCATCCCCAAAAAGCAGAGAGTATATACAACTGCAAGCAACACAATTCCATCCATTTGCCCTGTGGGATCTAAAGCCCTTCTCAATCAGAAACAGAGTGGGTATCATCATTCCAAATCCTCAAGATTGAGGAATAAGCAAACATAAAGGGGGAATGCAGCTATGGACTAAAGTAGACTCATTATTATTCTAGCAATGGAAGAACTTGTAACACTGATATAAAGGCTGTGGCCACCAGAGGTGCTGAGGAGAGGGAGAGGGAAGAACTGGTGTAACATGGGGCATTTGGGGGACACTGGAATTGTCATTCATGACATAGCAACTATGGATACAGGTCATTATACATTCTGTCAAAACCTATAAAATTGTGCAGTGCAAAGTGTAAACCATAATGTAAACTATAGATCATGGTTAGTAGCAATGCTTCAATATGTGCTCATCAATATTAATAAATGTACCACACTAATGAAAGATGTTGTTAATGGGGAAAAGTGAGGGAGGGGGGCTAGGGTATATGGGAATCCCCCTATATTTTTAAGTAACATTTATGTAATCTTAATCTTTCAAAATAAAATATAAAAAAATAAAAAAGATATTAAAAAAAAAAAAAAAGTCTAATACTCATTCCTTTTCTCCAAACTCAGTTCTTCCACTGACTTTTGTGATTGTCTTGGTTTTCTCCTACCTACTTTATCCTCCTCCTGCTTTGAGGTATGTTTTTCCACCACCTAACCTTTAAATTTTAGTGTTCCTTAGACTCATTTCTCTTCAATTATCACACTATATTTTCTCCCTTGGTGATCTCTATTCCCAATGCTTTTAAATTATCATCTATAAACTGTGACTCCAACATTTGCATCTCAAACTGGGTCTTCATTTATAACCCAGATCCAACATACAACTGCTTAATATCATTTCTTGGAAGTCACACATGACTCAAACAGAATTCATCTTCTACAGCCATGTTCCCCAATCTATTCCTTTTCCTATACTCCCTACCTCAGTAAATTGCCCCAGAATCTACTTGGTTTACCAAGCTAGATATCAGAAAACTCATTTTATTAATTCCACAATATTTATTAAACATTAATTATGCAGTTAGAAGTAGTCATCCTGACTCCACTTCTCCTCAATCCCACTAAATTCTATCCAACCTCCTTCACATCTACCTAATCCATTTCTAACTCTTAATTCTCTTTTGCATTGCTTTACTTCTTGTTCTAGTTTTCGACCTGGATTTTTGCAGTAGCCTCTAACTGAACACCATGTTTCTAAACTCACCTCCCTCCAATTCATCATCCAGACTATTGCATAACCTACCATGTCAATTCTATTTGTCCTATATATGTTCTTCAATATTTTCTCAAATTAAAGAGCTAATTTCCCTAAAATGAAAATTTGAAATTCAGTCACTATCTTTAACATGAAAAAGAGTAAGCTAAACTAGATTCATAGTTTCTACTGTACTTAAAACAGCACTAGCAGAATATCATGCTTTATTAACTAAAATAATATGAAAGATTATAAATATAAATATTTACCATGTGGTCAGCACTTATTATCTTAATTACTAAACTTTGATTTTTTTAAAAATTTAGCCAAAAATACTTACCCAAGTTTTTTTCAAATGTTTTTTCCCTTCTCCTTACTTCAGCAGGCCCTTTTAGAGTGTTCCATCTTAACACACCTAAAAAGTACATACATTTTAACCAATTATACAAGGTATTCTGGCTTTATCAGCAGTGTCAGCATTTTGGATTAAATGATTTAATTTCACACATACACAAAGAAACATTTTTACGTTAGTCCAACATTACATTTCCTTCTTTAAAATTTCCAAACAATATTCAAATCTAGAATAAGACCACAACTTCCAAACTATGACCTTACAAAGATTTCAAAATCACTGTAATTATGTAAAGAGTATATGTTTCAGAGTCAGAGGGTTCCATTAAATCCTAGCTTTCTAACATACTCAAAGTCATGGGAAAGTTCTCTCAAACTGTAAGGTCCTTTCTGATGTGGACAGTGCCTTAGTTTGCTTCCTTTTTTCTATTTATTTATTTTAATCAAATAAAATATGTTTACAAAAATCACATTGCAAACTCTTAAGATGCTTGGGTAATAATAAAGATGACTTGGAATCAGTAAGCTGGCGTCGGTTACCTGGTCTGAATCACAGCTCTACGTATAAATTACTTCGGGGCTGTGGGCCTTAGTTTCTTCATCCATAAAATGTGTATATTAATAGGCCTTACATGATAGGATCGTTATGATGATAAAATGAGATAAAATACGTTCATAACGCATGTACCATTAAATAGTTATATAAATAAAATTCTGGTCTATTCATCTATTTTTATGCTTTGTTTAGTTAACATAGAATAAGTCCGCTTCATTACTACGCAGTGTCAAAGCAGCAACATGAAACCGGGTGAAACTTACACAACGCTCGGATAGTTACAAAACTCGTGATTTCCTACAAAGGAAATTTACAAGAACTCTTGCCCTTTAACAAACGTCTCTATATTTCTAAAGTCAAAAATAAGGCCCTCCGGAAGAAAAATAAACTTCCCTTCACTTTCTTTTGGCCTTTTCATGTTTCCGTTAAAATGTACTTTTGCGCAGTGTACACAGAGGAAGCACCAATTAAGAGTACACCACAACTGGTGAAAAGAAAGCGATTCTAAGACTCCATCGCCTTCGTCAACGCACCCACCCTACATTAAGCAGTATTTAATCTACAGCAGCCAGGCCCTACTAGCAAGGCTGAAGCCGCAGTTTTGGGCGCCCACGGTCCCTCCCACGGAGGCCACACACCCGCAGAGGGGCGCCGCCCACCCTCGTTATCACCACCCGCAATCGCCGCTCCTGCGTCCAGCCCCCAACCACCTGTCAAGGCCCTTGCAGGTCTTCCCACGGACCCCGGACACCCGGCCTAAAATTGCACCGCGCTGCAGGTGAAGATGGGAAAGGGATTATGTGTGAGATGAGTCGCCGCCACAGCAAGTAGTCACGACGAAGCCAAACCTCCCGGACTCCGCCCCGGCTGATGTCCAAAGACGCTCGAAAAAGTGCTGCCCAGCCCAGCCCTGACTGGCCGACCTGTCGTCCCCTCACCTGGGCAAGGACCGGGGCGGCCCCGGAACCGCTCCGGCCTCTATCCAAGGGGAGCCGAGGGCCCTGTGCGGCAGCAGCAGCGCCAAGCCTGACACAGCCCGCGGAGCACTGCCCACACCCACACCTTCTTGCCCGGCCGCCCGGGCCTGCGCCCCAGGTACGGCCGGGGCCTCAGCCACTGACACCCGGCGCGGCCAGCTGAGGAGGGGAGGGGTCCGAGCATAGGGCCAGGCGGCACTGCGACTGCGTCAACCGGTAACGTCCTACGTCAGACGCGCCGGCGCTTCGAGGCACACCACTGAGCCCCGCCCTGGAATTGGACATCGCCCCACCTCCTTCCTCTTTCAACTCACCACGTCAGGGCTGTGGGCGGAGCCTGGGTGGTCACTCGGAGGTCAAGGCCTGGTTTTAAAAATCCGTTTGCTATCCACCGAAAGAGAAAAGTTCCTGGCGGTTCTGCACGCCCTGAGACCGATAAGCCCACGTGGGGAAAGGAGGTTAAACAAAAGGGGAATCAGACAAGAGCTATGACGCGAAATGAATCAAAAGAGAGACAAATGCTTTTATATTAGTACCATTAAAGCAGAAAGATCCTTTTATATCAGTACCATTAAGGAAGGGGTTCTTAAGAAGGGGTTAATGAGCTTGAATTAAATAAAAAAAAAAAAACATTCTTGTGGGGATGTGTTGGTGTGGGTGTGATAAATTTATTAAATAATACAGTATAGTGTGGACTTAGTAGGGGTCTGTGGTTTTCACCTGACAGACAAAGGGGTCCGTGGAACAAAAAAGGTTAAGAACTCCTGCATTAAAGGGAGCTGTATTGTGTGAGATATTGCCATACTGAATCTTTCACCTAAGACTGAGTCTATTGTATTGATGAAAAGTCATTTGGTGTTCACCATTTTGAAGGAGAAAGGTTCTTAGCTATTATTTAGTGAATAAACCAAGACAAATGGTTTCCTGGAGTTAGAGCTTACCACACATTTACTTTGCGCACCTCTTGTGTACAAACTTTATCAGTAAGAGAAAGGTAGAAAACAGTCATACCTTTCCATGGAAGCTTTAAGGTTGATTGAGGGTCATGTGTAACATACACATGAGACAACTAGAAGTGCAGAACAGTAATATGCTAACAATAGGAAATTCTTAGTGTTTAGCATGGGCCAGGAACGTTCTAAGCACTTTATACTTATCGGCTTATTTAATCCTCTTAAAACCCTGTGAGTTAGGTACTGTTCTTATCCCCATTTATCTCCATTTTACAAATTGAAAAGCTAAGGCATAGAGAGATTAAATAAGTTGCCAAACTCAAGAGCCAGGCTTGAATCCAAGAGTGGCTCTAAAGTCCATGCTATTAAGCATTACAGTATACTGCCTCTTAAATTCTGTCTAAATCTGTAGTTCTGAAGTACTTCGCTAGCAGAAGAACCACATCTCTTAACATTCCACGTGGAAGTCCCACTACCTCAAAAGGAAAGATATAAAGCCAAATTTAAGATAAAAGCCAGAAAAGGGTAAACACACAAATATAATTAACTTTCATTGCATTTAAGGAAATGGAGGCTCAGGCAGAAGTGGTGGGTGAAAAGACTGTATGAAAGCCAAGAAGTGGAAAGCATACACCTAGATGAGTTACTTCCACCTGCCACTTCAACACTCCTACCTCCCTTATTTAAATGAACTCTTTAGAGTTTATTTCTTCAACTATGAAAAAAAAAATTCATTTCAATAGTCTTTTTCAAAGAATTCTTGTCATTCTTAATCTTTATTCCCTAATAAGAGTCCTGGACCCCAGAAGGATTCAAGTCTGCTACATCCACTGTAGATCCACTAACAAATCTGCCCAAGAGGGAATCGTCCCCAGTACTAGTTCTCTGGACTAGAAATTATGCAGATGTGGTTCAGGTTCCCCACTTCAAAAACTAAATTGATGGAGCAAATGTAGCTCAAGTGGTTGAACAACTGCTTCCCATGTCTGAGGTCTTGGATTCAATCCCCTGTACCTCCTAAAAAAATGGGGTGTGGGAATCTGGAGGTTTCTACCTCTACTTCCTCTCCATTCATAGGTCCAAGAGCCTCCCTGTAATTACAAACATGCATTGGACAAACAACTACTTATTTTAAAAGCCTTTCTATTCTAAAGGCCTTTAACGTTGTGAATATCTTTGCTATTTGATTTGGCTCCCTAAATTTGCATTACAAGGCTCACTTTTCTCTCCATTTTCCCACCCCCTTTCACTGATCAGCATGCCGTGGGTACCAAAACAATTACCTCCAGAGAATTCAATAAGAAATGACCTAACAATGAAAGCCCTCTAATGAGTTTATGTGGTTTTTGTTTTATGTTTTACTCTGAAATAATTATAGATTCACAGGAAGTTGCAAATACTGAAAAGGCTCTGGTACCCTTCACCCAATTTCCCCCAAATGGTTACATCCTACATAATTATAGTAAAATATTAAAACCAGGAATTTGCCATTGGAAAGATGTGTGCATACATCATTTTATCACATACATAGATTCATGTAACCATCACCACAATCAAGATACAGAACAACTCTATTACCACAAAGATCTCCCTACTGAGAGACATTTTGGTTGTTTCCAGTTTTTAGCTATTACAAATAAAACTACTATTATTGTCAGGTTTTTCTAGGTACTTGGCTATGCTACAAAAAGAATTTTAAGTACACACCAGTTCAGTTAGGCCAGTAGTTTATTAAGAAAATAAGAGACGAGAAATGGGAGAAAATAACCGATCACGGGTATTAAGAAAATAAAAGAGAAAAGGGAGATTACAGGTTCCAGGCAGAGAGAGGAAAAGCCTAAAAGAGGGTAAAAAGGGCTGATTTACAGACTGCAAATCCCCATTACAGATTACAAAACCCCATTACAAATTACAAGACCCCAGATATACTTGCATGCTAATCCAAGCAGGGAGAGAAAGGGCAAAATAGGACAAAAACTGGGCCAGTTTGGCTTCCACACTTGCTTTTTGAACCACTAATTATTCTGCACCTTTGCTAATGTTGGGGGGAGGAATCCCAGTTGTTTGCTGTTTTGATTGGTTACCCCACCCATCAATTGCCCAGGAGAGCCCAATGATAAGGCCCCTTGAGAATATCCAGGGCTTTTCCTTGATCCCGAATGAAATCCCAGTCTGAATGGGGAATTCTTGCGAGGCTTTTCCAGCAACCATCTTGTGGGGTATCCATGGCCACCTGTTTTTCTGCCAGGTCCCAGATCTGTTTCTTTATTCCCTAAACTAGCCTGCCTCAGTATGAACAATTGTATTTTCATGTAGTCTAATGAAAAAAAAATTTTTTTGATGCTCTTTGTCTCTCCTTTCTTTTGGCCTGCTGGACAGCACTGTTTCCTTAAGGTAGGCACAAGGTGAAAAGGCTACATTTATTTCTTTCGGGTTTGTCTCTCTCCCTTGATCCTCTCTTTTGCCATTCACGGGCTCATATTCAAAGCCAGACTCAAATCAGATTAAAGCAGCCTTTCATGCTCCCCCTGAAGTTATCCTCCTTACTGCCTTCTGGGGGGATGTTTCACTTTTAAAAAAATGTAATAAACTTCATTTTTAAAGAGGTTTTAGATTACAGAAAAGTTACATTGAAAGTATAAAGGATTCCCATATACCCAACTGCCTCCTCCTCCCACATCTTCCCTTAGTAATGACATATTAAAATTGTGTGGTACATTTGTTACAATTGAATAAATACTGAAACATTGCTACTAACCAAGGTCTATAGTTCACATTGTGGTTTACACTTAGTTCCAAATGGCCTAAAAATGCCCTATGTTCCACCTATTATTCCCTCCCCCTCCCCTCAGAACCTCTAGTAACCACTATCTTTATATCAATGTTACATGTTCTTCCATTATTACAGTATTAATAAATTTACTTTATTCAGGATATTTCACTTTTAAGCAAAAACCTTAAAGACAATAAAAATCTTCAAGTTCAAAGAGGCATCCCTTTCAAAATAATCCACAACGATAACCACCAAATTAGGCAAATTTAGCTGCATTCTATTTGCGTTGATATTTTCACTTTGAAAATGTTTTACTCTAGAGACTATAAAATGTGCTTCAGAAATACTATAAATAACAGTAAAGATTTATTAAAATCTACTAAGGGTGAGGCCCTTAGCTAAGTGCCTTGTGTGTACTATCTCATTTAATTCTCACAACAAGCCCATAACATAAATACCACTTTAAGATGAAGAAGTTGAGGCTCAGAGAAGTTAAATCTCTTGCCCAAGATTACATAAGCTAGAAAGTGGAACCAGAATGTGAATTCAAGTGAATCTGACTCCAAAACCCATTGTTTTTCACTACTCCATACTAGATCTAAGTAGAAAAAAATTATTTCTCAAGATAAGTGTACTTACAGATAATACTGTACAGATAATATTAAAACAATGATGTTAGCAGCATATTGTATGTACATCTAATGCATAAAGGAATTTAATACAGTATTTAATGCCACTAAGTTCAATATAATAAAGCTGTGTTGAATGCTTAATTCAGTAATTAGGTTATTTTTACTGTAACTTAATAATTTCTTAAAATTACAATATCTTTATGTATTAAATTTAACGAGTATTCCTCAAGTTGTTGTGTACTTTTTATAACCCAGGATACCAAATATGTAGTCAATTCACACATACACACATGCCCACTCACACAAATAATAACATCAATAAGCCATAAACAAAATAAAAACAAATAACTGATTCCTATATAATTTCCCAATACACCTGCCAGCTAAAATTATCTCTTTCATTTTCATTACCCCTAGTCAAGACAAGCCACAATTCAAGTTTTAGTCATGCCACAAGTGTCCTAGAAGCCACCATTGATAAAACAAAGAAATGAGAGTTGCACAATGCCAAATATATTTTAGGAAAACCACAATTGCTCATTTTAGAGTGAGAGGAGCTGAACATTTAAGTTGAAAGAGGAAGTTTTATATATCTTTTGATATACTAGAAAAATCCAGTGTTCTATCATGATTTGAACTTTAAAATAACATAATATTCTTTTTTTTTTTTTAAAGATTTTATTTATTTATTCATTTATGCCCCCCTTGCTGCTTGTGCTCGCTGGGTCAGCCAACCACGCCGTGCAGGCGGGCCTGCCCTCACCAGGAGGCCCCGGGAACCGAACCCGGGACCTCCCACATGGCAAACGGGAGCCCCACTGATCGAGCCACAGCCGCTTCCCAATAACATAATATTCTAAAATTCAATAAGCAAAACCAATTACCCAATGAGCAAAGGATATGAGCTACAATGCCTAAAAAATGAAATACAACTGGGCCTAAAATATTAGAAAAGTTGTTCATTTTTATAAAACAAGAAAGGCTAGTTAAAGCTACAATGAATGAGGTATGATTTCATTTCTTTTCAATTAACAAAGCTCAAAAAATTTTATAACTCAGTGTTGGAAAAAGTTTGGGGAAGCAGAACACCTTCATACTTTGCTGGTGGATATATGAATTAATACTCAGTGGAGAGCAATACAGCAGTATCTTGTTAAAACTTTAAATGCCCATTTCTTTTGACCCAGAAATTCCACATCTAGACATGAATCATAAAGACATCTTCACATATAGCCAAAATGTACAAGCTATCCATTGCTGTATTGTTCATAAAAGTGAAAGATAATTAACAACCTAAAAATGTTCCTTTCTAGAAGACTACTTAAAAATTTATGGAACATCTGCACAGCAGTAAAAAAAAAAAAAAAAAGAATGTGATAGATATAAGATATGAGAGTATATATAATATATATTATCCGAAGGTAAAGAGCAAAAAATGTATGTGTATGTGTGAAAATAATAAGTAAATAGGGCAAAAACAACAAATTTGAGTTTAAAGACATACTAGTTAAAAGAGTGAATTGGGCAAAAGTTAATATTTCCAGTCAGTAGCACATAGTATAAAATAATGTATGTGTATACTTACATGCATATAATATATATGGTTTTATACATGGGATCTAAATGGGTAAATGTTAAAGGAACCAGTAATGGTGACCATAATTGGGAAGAGAAACTAAATCAGTGCCCTGGCACAGGGTAGAGTTGGAGAAAGACTTGTCTTCACTGTGTATCCTTTTATAACATCTGAATTTTTTAATGCATACATGTATTACCTATTCTAAATAGAAATAACATATTTTAATGTTTTATCTTTTTCTTTAGCTCTCCCATCAATTTATACCTTCTCCCTCAAAAACAAAGATGAATTTTTACTTGTCATATAGGATCTTTTCCTAGAACTAGCTTCTTCGCATTTCTACTACACTTCTTTGACACATAACTCTACATACCTTGTTTAAAATCACTTGCTATCCTTATTTTGTATGTTGTTATCTTGTTCGTTTATCTTATCTTTCTTTTTTATTTAAAAATTATCAACCTGTGTGTGTTCAAAAAAAGACTATGTGTGCCTTATCCCTTAGTATTGGACAAGCCCACTCTGGGCATATGTGCTAGCCAAAGCGACAGCATCTTATCTCTCTCATGAATTCCTTCTATTGCTTTTGTAGGTACAATCTTTCTACAATTCATTAATCCTCTATCTCCATATCTCAATGTGAAAATTATTTCAGTCTTTTTTATTTTGGTTCTTCAGATTTCTCTTTTCTTTCTCCACTTCAAGCCAAAAATATTTATTTAACATCTGATGTGCCAGACACTGGACTAAGCCCTGAAGATGCAGAACTAATCGAGGTAGACATGGCCACCACCCTTGAGGAGCTTATAGATAGTAGTATAGATAGATAATATACTAAAAGGTAAATTCTAATCTATCATAGCACTCTGATGACTCCTTTTTATGATATTTTCCTTCCCCCCACCCAACCCCACATAAAGTTCAAACACTGTTAATTGTATATGATAGCAACCTAATATAAGTTGAAATAAAGGCAATGTACTGATTCTCATCAGCTTTGAACACTAGAAGTTGGTTGGCTCCAAGATAGGCAGGAAGCTCCAAACCATATCTTTAGGACCTGGCTTGGCCTTGTCTCTCAGCAAAACTGTTTCCTATGTTGGCTTCAATTACATGCTTCCCAGGGTGGCAAGATGGTGACAGAGCTCCAGTCTCTATACCTTCTCTAGTTTTTTATCCAATAAGAAAGAGCAAACATCTTTTTTTCCAGAAACTCAGCCAAAGTCTATTTTGTCTTATTGACTCTTCCTGGGTCTAATACCTATCCCTAATCCAAACACTGTGGCAATAGGGACTGTAGTGGTGTTGACTGGTGTAGGCTTCTACCCCAGAATCAGCTGGTACCAACTTGACACCACCACGAAAGCACTTATCACAACATTTTTATGATTTTTCTGTTTTTAGATACCTGTTTACCCTACTGGGTTTTGAATTCTTTGAGGAAGGATCTATGTCATATGGATCTTTGTATTCAGGTCCAGCACTGTGTCTGGCATGAGGAAAATGCTCAATAAATGTTTATTAACTGAATAAAGGAAGGACGATTAATTTCAGAAAACAGAAAGCCTATAAAAACAAATTATTTAAATCAAAGAATGTTTACAAATCAATAAATGTGACACCCTTCATTTGAATGTGAAATATCACAAGCTTCATTTGAATTTCCGTTTAATGAAAAATACTTTAAAAATAAAGTTACCATTATCTAGCTCTTTTGGTTATTGCCTATACTTCTCAACTTGAAATATGATGCAATAATCTAATACCTATTATGTTTGAAGAATCTTGTATTTTCTACTAACTCTACTTATTCAAATTTGCTGTGATAGCATCATAATAAATGCTTTACTTAGCACATACTGAACGCTCAGCATGTGCCGATAAAATTTCACTTAAGACTTTCTACATATTAATTTATTCCTCGCAACAAGATATGACAATCTAAATTCAGGATGGTATAAAGATGAACACAGATGTCTATCAAATAAACATGTCACCAGGATATAATGTTTCTTTTTTAATATATGTTAATTTTATTGGCTTAGAGTAAATCTTACCTAATCTAAAAAGACAGAAGATAAAAGGCAATGGAAAGCTAACACCTACATATAAATGGTATGCAGCTGTTAAAAAACTAGTTTAGCAGAAAATCTTTCAAGTGGAACCTTAAGTAGAAAATTTTACGTTAATACATTATGCAAATGTTATATTAATATTTATGAAAATAGAGATGGAAACAAAAAAATCCATCATTATATGTTTGGTAGCAATAAAATTCAAAGCCAGTAAGAGACACTATTTTCAATGCAAACTAGCAAAATTACCACATTTACTGTTTTTGGAATGCTTTTTCTTTCCTATCAGTGTCGTTTCCTTCTTGTCTGAAGAGATTTTAGCAACCTTATGACATAGTTTCAAAAACTAGCTACCTGTTGCCTGTGTCCAATTAAAAAGAAGTATAACAGAAAATTATCTGCCTGAAAAAATTATCTTACAGAGGTGCGTTATATCCTATTCTCATTCTAATGATCTCTTGCACACTTTTAATTAAATAGGCCAACAAAGGATAAAGCTTTGAAAAAGGAAGTTTTCAAGGTCCTAATTACGTACTGTGTTTCCTGCGTGTTCTCTTGTACACTTGGGAATTTAAGGTTATATGTTTCCTTTCCATCACTTAACATATGACAACAATAAAATGTAGTCATTAGACATATTGGATTCTACAATTAATTGTAATGACTTTCTCAATGTTTTACAATGTTTCTCCACTGCTAATGCACAACTCAATCATATTTGGACCTCTACCTATATCCATTCATTTTTGAAACAATATGCATTAAGCAATTACTGTGTTTTTACTTAGAAATTATAGCAGTATTCTTGGTGCTGGTTTTACAAGGGTGAACAAATTCTGTGCCTTTAGGCAGCTTACATCATTGGAGTGGAGACAGACAGCCTCCAAGTAAATAAATTAAATCATTTTAAATAGTTATGAAAATGAAGAAGAAAATAAACAGGATAGCCAAGAATGATTGGGTTTAACTTTAAATGGGTGATGAGAGAGGAAGTAAACAAACATAAAAAAACAGATTATTGACTGATGTCAATTTTCTGGTTATAACAATTTGTATGGTTATTTAAGATGTTGCCCCTGGTGAGGGGTACATGGGAACTCCCTGTAATATTTTGGCAACTTCTTTTGAGTTTTAATTATTTTAATATCAAAAGCTTAAAATAAATAAGTAACTTACAGATTGTACTACGGCCTCTGAAGGAAAGGAAAACTGGACAGTGAGAGACAATTGGAGACATTAGGGAGGGTGATCAGGAAAGGCAACGCATTTGAGCAGAGATCAGAAAGATAAGTCAGCTATGTGAAGAGGGAGAGGAGTAGCATTCCTGGCAGAAGCTGTGCACAGGCTCTAAGGCAGGAAAACGCTTGGCTTGCACAAGAATTTGACGGAAAGTCAAACAAGCAAACAAGAGTGAGAGTCTGTGACAAGGGGATAAGGTTGGTTAGATAGGAAAAGCACTTGGGTGCTATTGAGGCATTGTACTAGCTGGATTTTGCTCTTTAATTTCAAGCCTCAAATCTAGCATATGGTGGCTTTTTCTAAAATAAAATAAGTACATTGATTATCACTGCATTGTCTAAATGATTCCTTGATGATCATGTACTCCAGGGCTCCTCACATTTCTGTGCACACAAATCACTTGGGAATCTTTTTAAAATGCAGATTCTGATTCATTAGGGCTGGGGTAGAATGTGGAATTCTGCGTTTTCAACAAACTCCCAGGTGACATGGATGCTGTTGTTCCATGTTCCAGACTTTGAGTATCAAGGTTGTAGTCCGTGGTAAGAAGTTTGGAATTTATTCTAAGTTCATTGGGAAACTATTAAAGGATTTTAAGAGGATACATAATTCAAATTGCATTTTATTCTGTATTTCAATCTCTGTAAGGTTCATTATGTTCTTGGTTCAAGTTGTTCTCTGTCTCCTCCATCAGTTATTTATTTAGGAGACTTCTTTAAGGTTCTAGGTCCATTTGCAGGTATCGTTATTTTTCCTTGTATTATCTTTGGGGCTTACCTCCAGGTGCTGAGGTACTTGATATGAGTGGTCTTCAAATGTTTTTGCTCATGCACTTCCTAAAAGATTTTGAAAAACTATTTAACCCTTCGCACATTAACAACCGAAATTTTTCAAGTGTAAATTGTTTTAAAGGATGCAATTTTCCAGGCTATTGCAAATATTGGCATTTTAAAATAAAACTTTAACATTACTCAAATGTATTCAGCGGAATCTAAATACTATTTGATTTATACCCACAAGTACCCATTTAAAAATAATAATGGGGGTTGGATGTGGCTCAACTAGTTGGGCGTCCGTCTCCCATATGGAGGGACCCGGGTTCGATCCTGGGGACCTCCCGGTAGGAAAATAAAAAAATAAAAATAAAAAAATAATAATAATAATGGATAAACTCTTTTTCAGTGGTTGCAAACTTTATATTTCTCTTTGTTCTGAACTTGTAATTCCATCATACTTCCCCCACAGAATGTTATCCTAATATAATATGTTTTAATGCTTAATAGTCTTTTATTGATCACCTGTCATTCTTATTAGTGACAAAATATTTAAATAAAGAAAAATGTAAATTGTAAAATTTCTAGTAACAATGAAGCTCTTATAGTTAAATTTTTTTCTGAATTGAATTATATATGCAGCTATTAGTGAAAGTCAATTAATCAAAATAATTGATTTATTTTATAAACTCTGATAAAATTACTAAACAAAAAATAAAATTTACTGTTATTGTATCTATTATTGAGAATTTTTTTTCCAGTTAGTTGTTATATCTGTGGATGAATCTTCCTGATTCCTTGAGGAAGATCTGGTTATTCCCATTTTTATATATATCAATGTGGGTTCTGAGAAAACTTGTTCATATAAATAAAGAGATGGGATGTTTTAGTACATATATTTAACTCAATTTTTTCAACACGCCAAAAATCACTTTATAGTCTGTTGCAGTTTGATATTATTTATGAATTCCAAAAAGAAATATTGATTATGTTTGTAAACTGGTCTGTTTCTCTGGGTGTGATATCCTTTGATTGTGTTAAATTCATAGGCTTTTCATTTACTTGATTAAATCAAGATAAGGGCTTTGATTCTACCACATCAATAGGGCATGCAGGGTTGAGTCCCTGCCCCCTTGGTGGGCTATATAAATGGACGCTCAATCAAGAATATAGAAAAGAACACAGAGGAAGAGAGACAACTCCACAGACATGGCAGAGGCCCCAGGAAGTGTAAACTATTGCTTGATAGTTTACAACTGATCTTGTTAAGAGACCAAAGTAGCTGAGCCCTGAAAGAAACAGCTGAGATTGGAAAAAGCTGGACCCATGGAGCTTTAAGAGGAAGAGGAAGACTGAACCCTTGCAGACTTCGTCACTGGCCATCTTGGTTCAACACGTGGCAACAGACTTTGGTGAGGGAACTAACTTACACTTTATAGCCTGGTAACTGTAAGCTTTTACCTCCAATAAAAACCTTTTATAAAAGCCAACAGATTTCTGGTACTTTGCATCAGCACCTCTTTTATCCATTTTTACACCACCCCCACCCCTTTTTTTGCTGTTTTTGTGTCCATTCACTGGGCAATTCTCTGTGTCTGTTTCCTGCCCTCTCTTCTCATTCTTCTCCTCCTGTCTTCACCAGGATTCAATCCTGGGAAACTCCGATGTGGGAGAGAGCTGTCCTACCATCTGCGTCACCTTAGTTCCTAGTTTTTTGGCACATCTCATCTTGCTCTCCCTTGTGTCACTCTCCTGTTATGTCATCATCTTGCTGCATAGCTTGGCAGGGCCTGGTGGCACACTTGTGTTCGGGGCCTGGGGAGCTTACCTGCGTGTGGGGCCTGACAGCCCACGCACCTTCTATATTTTTCTTTATTTTTACCAATAGGTCCTGGGGATCAAACCCAGTTCCCTCCATATGGGAGATGGACGCCTAACCATTTGAGCCACATCCAGCTTCCCACCCCAGTTGGGTCTTAATCCTATCACTGGAGTCTTTTACAAGAGAATGAAATTCAGACAGAGAGAGAAAGCCACAGGAAGGAGAAGCTGAAAAGAAACCCAGAAGAGAAGGAAGAGACCAGGAGATACTGCCATGTGCCTTGCTATGTGACAGAGGAACCAAGGATCACTGGCAGCCAGCCTCAGAACACCACAGCCTTCAGGGAGAAAGCATAGCTTTGATGATGCCTTGCTTTGGACATTTTCCATCCTCAAAACTGTGAACAAATAAATTCCCATTGTTTAAGCTGAGCCATTTCATTTTTTTTTTTTAAGATTTATTTATTTACTTTATCCATTTTAAACCCCCCCTTCCCCATTTGCTGTTGTGTGTCCATTCGCTGGACAATTCTCTGTGTCTGTTTCCTGCCATCTCTTCTTATCCTCCTCCTCCAGTCTTCACCAGGATTCGATCCTGGAGATCTCCGACGTAGGAGAGAGGTGTTCTGCCACCTGTGCCACCTTGGTTCCTTGTTTTCAAAGCTTTCGGAGCATCTCGTCTTGTCTCTCCCCTGCGTCTATCTCCTGTTACGTCATCATCTTGCTGCAGGGCTCCCAGGGCCTGGCGGCTCACTGGCACACAGAGCCTGGCCGCCCATGAGCCTTCTATATATATTTTTTTTATTTTATCAGGAGGTCCCAGGGATCGAACCCAGGTCCCTCCATATGGTAGATGGACGCCCAACCATTTGAGCCACATCCGCCCCCATGAACCATTTCATATTATTTGCTTGACTAGCTGTTTTAGTCAGGGTTCTCTAGGGAAACAGAATCAACAGGAGATATCTGTAAATAGTATGAGATTTTAGAAGAGTGTCTCACATGACCGTGGGGATGCACAGGTCCAGGTTCCACAGGCAGGCTGCAAACCAGGGGCTCTCTTAAAAGTCCAATGAAGGTCCTTGATGAGTTCCCAGGAGACATTGGCTGTCCAAAGACAAGCTGGGAAATTCTCTCTGAATGCCAAAATCACTTGCCCTTTTAAGGCATTCAACTGATTGGATAAAGCATTACTCATTGCTGACAGCAATCTTCCTGGTTGATATAGATGTAATCAGCCATCTATGCAGTAAACTCACTGGTAACTAAAGTCTGTAAATGTCCTTGTATCACAATTAGCCCAGTGCTTGCTTGACTAAACAACTGGGCACAATTACCTGGCCTAGTTGACACACTACCCTAACCATCACAGTAGCCTAGGAAACTAAAACAAACTGCAACCCAAGAATAAATTTCATGCTAGTTTTCATTATTTAACTTATAAAAATGCAATGCAATTGCTAGGCAAATAGTTATTTATGGAGCAAGGAGTTTGATAAAGGTACACAATTTTTCTTAGCCTAGGTTCCCCAGAAAGCAGAATCTAAAACACGGGTATAAGAACAAGTACTTGAGGGAAGCGGCTGTGGCTCAATCAGTAGGGCTCCCGTTTACCATATGGGAGGCCCTGGGTTCGGTTCCCGGGGCCTCCTGGTGAAGGCGGCCTGCCCGTGCGGTGTGGTTGGCTGACCCAGCGAGCACAAGCGGCAGGGGGTGGATAAATGAATAAATAAATTTAAAAAAAAA